>KK118467.1:23415-74920 GCA_000611955.2 Stegodyphus mimosarum
CGAATGAGTATAGAAAACTTTAAAACAGTTCTTTGAAAGAAATCATGCAACTTAAACAATTAAAATGAAATTCGAAAAAGAAAAAATTCCTTAAAATAATAACAATTATAATTAAAAATATAATATAAAGTAAATTATTTGAAAGTAGGGAATGATTGTGACTTTTTTTCCGCTCACCCTCATGTAAAAAGGGAAAGGAAAATAGGTTGCCATATATTAAGAAGTTCGCCAAGTGAACTATTCTTGGCGGAAAATGAAAAAAAATGCGTCAAGTTAAAATTTTGAATTTCTCCTTAAATATCACACCAAATTTGACAAAATTTAATAGCTGGGCATAATTTGAGTCATAGAATCGAAATATGTAAAAACCTTGGTATGTTATTTGAGAAAAACTCCGATTTTGTGTGAAAATACCTACGTTAGAGCAGTGCTATACATAAATCTATTATATATCTTAAGTCGTACTTTCGAGACATAAGTAACGCATTTGAATTTCGTCAATCGGCCCGATAGAACGGGAGATATAGAACTGTCCCATTTTTTTTCCCGCAGTGTACTTACCCATCTGGATTGTAGACTTGATACACAGGTTGATGCTTGGGAAAAGGGATGCTGTCAGAAATTATTTAGTCACAACTTAAGATTTTTATATATGCTGATTGTTGAGTACTAATTGTATTTTTTTTAAACGATTAATAAGTTTCCAACGCATTTGGCGATATCTTGTTCTTGGCGAGTGTGTTGGTGCATATTGGCTAGAACGCCATTCATGTAAAACTACGCATTTGTAGTTTTGATTTCGCCTGTAGAGGCACGCAACGCATTTAGACACTTCAAAAAATAGTTAAGTTCAATTGTTTATTGTTTAATTGATCATCGTAACCACATCGCATCCGCATCGCTTATATCACTTTTATCACAACAGACTACAACTTTCACAGCACTTTGCTTTTCGGACACTAATGATCCCACAAGAGGCTGATGATCTTCGGACTGGATTTTTGGAACCTGACGATCCACTTCTAACACGGATGAAAAATTTTTTTACACTTCCCTATACGGGAATACTTTCGGACACGAGACGGTCGCACAAAATTAAAAAAATACGGATGATATTTTGCAGAATGACAGTCCCACAACTTGAGCTGAATTCAGGAGACTGACGTGCCTTTTTATCTGGACTGGTATCCGTAAACTTTTCCGTGGATTTCGGATCTACACAGCTTAACGATGAGCTATATTCAGGAGACTGACATTCCTCTTTATATGGACTTGCGTCCGTGACCTTTTCCATGGATTTCCGATCCACGCAGCCTAATGATGAGCTGTATTCAGGAATGACGTCCGTAAACTTTTTCCGCGAATTTCAAATTCAGCCTGCTGCCACCATTTTTATATAGCTGCAACATAAGATCATCTGTGATGGATGAATAAACAGACCAGAGATCTTTTAAATATTTATTTTAAAACTTAATAAAGATTTCTTTAGTAAAAGTAAATCATCAATACAGTACATATTAACGTAAAAGGAAAGAACGAGGCTTTTGTGAGAGACTGTTTTTAGAGATGCTGTAGGTAAGTTGCGTGGCGCGACTTACGTAGAGCATCTCTAAAAACAAAAGCCTCGTTCATTTTACGTTAATTTCAGAAGGAAGCCCCCCGGGGGGAGGTCCTTAAGAGTTTCCTCTGTGGAAATTACTTTCCGGTCATTTAGCAGACATTGGGGATAGTTCGCAAAGAACCCACAAGGTGTGCCCTTAACACGCTTCCATAGTTAATTTACCTGAAGATTAGTTCTTTTGAAAATAGGAAGTCCTCTAATTTAAAACGGAGGTTTTATCAAAGATGGGAATCATCACAATATTCACAGTCTTCTTTGCCAGAGCCAATGTTAAGCATTTTGTTGTCCGGTGCAATCTCTAAGTCTCCTAAATTCTACTGGGTAGCACCTACTAATATCTAAAACTTTTTCTGCTATGAAATTGTGCTGTACAGTACTTCCTTTAAATTCTAAAAAGTGTGTTCTGCCTGATTATTGCTGGATGTTACTTCTTTAAATTCAGAAAATTTTGCCTCTTCTAAACTTTGCTGCATAGTGTATCTGCATTGGTTGCAGTTATCTTCATCGCTAATTAGAATAGTATAAACATCAAAAGTATCTCTTATGGTGATGTTTGATTTATTTGATCTTAACAATTTCCAGATGGATGGGGCTGGGATAATGCTCATTCATAACCAAATCCGTTTTACTGTTCTTTGATACTTGCTTCAGTAAAAGCTTCACTTTTTGAGAAATAACTGTAGAAGTTTGTGTATTAGTTTTCTGGGCAAACGGAGGAAAAAAAGCACTATCTTTTCGACTTCATGAAAGCATGCACCAAATAATTTTCTTTGTAAAGATACATATGATAAATTGATACTTCCAGTGAGAAAAACATAAGTTTGTCGTCAGCTCATTTTGTCTGTTTTAAAACTTCTTGAAACATAAATATTTCTCTTAGTTTAATTATTCAAGCATCCCAAAACAAAATGAAAAGAAAAACTTAAAAAACTTTTTGTTAATACTGTTTTCTTTGAAGACAGAAAGTATAAGGGCTATTCAGAAAGTAATGTACGTTTCGAAGTGCTAACATCCACATCTAGGTGTCGGAGTGTATACTGAAACCTTATGCATCCGGCTGTAATCATTGGTGGCACGTATTGCCTCTGCTTGTTCACTGTTTAAAATGTCTTAAATTTTTGTTCGCAAAAAAAAAACTGAGACCAATTGAAATTTACTGGGAACTTTGTACGGCGTATGGAAATGGCATACTGAGTGAAGACGGAGTGAGACAATGGTGCACCATGTTTAAGAATGGCCGCACTAATGTTCGCGAGGAAAAGGAAATTGACTGGCAGAGCATCCTTAGTGCTGAACTGACAGAGAAACTCGATGAAAAATTCACGAAAACTACCACTTCACAATTTCGGAGCTCTCACTAGTTTTTACTCAAATTTCATGAACTTTGTTGTTAGGTGTTGGGATGCAAGATCTATGCTGTTGCGTTTTGGGCCAGATGGGTACCGAAACTCATCAAAAAGCAGAGCGTGGCAGAATCTTTGATATTTCTCGATGCATACCACAAACATGGTGAATCACTTCTCAGTCGTGTTGTAACAGGAGATGAGACGTGGGTAAAGTTTGTGACTTGTGAGACAAAACAACAGTCTATGGAGAGGGGTCACGCAAGTTCTTCCGGAAAAACCAAGGAACTGTTTGAAAACATCGTCATCAAGAAAGATCATGGCAACTGTCTTCTGGGACAGGGAAGGTGTGCTTATGGTGTGCTGCCTCGAACATTGGTAAACAAATAAATAGTAAAAGATATGGCAAAACATTAAATAACAATACAAAACAAGCATCGAGGACAGTTGAGTTTCAAGGTTTTTTTTATTCATGATAACACATGCCTCCACACAGCCATTCGAATTCAGCTGCTCTTGGATGGTTTCGGATGGGAGTTATGGTCATCTGTCATACAGTCCGGGCCTTGCTCCTATCAATTTCATGAAGCCCTGGCTTGCAACACAGCACTTCGACAATGATGAGAAACTGCATGCAGGCGTCCATGCATGGTCGAATTTTCAGAATGCAACATTGTATGACAACAATTAACAAGCTTGTGCACCGTTATGATAAGTATCTTAATTTATGTGGAGATTATGTATTTTAAGAAGGATTATGTGTGTCAGCATGCAAGACAGAAACAAAGAATGCTTAGCCACTTTGCATGTTAGAATTAAAAAAGTAATATGTATACAAGATGTCATGATAAGTACGTCAAAAAGAATCTATGCACTTTGATTCAAGTTTCATTTCGGCATACACATCGATATGATGTTGCTGGAATTGCTTACGCCCCATTTCATTCGGTGAAAGAAATGTTCAACAACTTTCGTGCCAGTAAAATAATAATTAATAATATAATAAAATTTTTATGGTGACAATAAAGGCAGTTTCATAAATATGTATCTGAATGTAGGAATTGTTCTACCTAATGGGCAGTGTGTTTTATTACTCTTCATGATATTCAACAGCTCATATTTCCTACAATTACTTTTATTTGAGATATCAGCATTATAGTGCCCTAGTTAAGAAGCCTCGAAAACATAATTTTTGCAATAGCTGAAAGCATATTAGATTGCAATTGTTAAGCATATTAGTATACTAATTATATGGATACTGTATCCATTACAATTTAAAATAATGAAAAAGTTTATAGTTTCTATATGTACTATATGCATATTGAACTGACAACTTCAGAGTGTAAAATTACTCACACATGATAGAAGGAAACATTTATGGCGAAATTCTTGCAAATACTGATTAAATTTGTAACTGAGAGAATTTCAGGTCGAGACTTGAGCACATGTAGGTTGAATTGGAGAATTCCTACTGTGAGAGGCAGTTGACACACAAATATTTATAACATAAGAATAAGCATGATAAGAATAATATAAAAATTATTGGCAAAGTTCATAGCCTACTCTACCATATCTTTGCAAGTATTCATACATAATATAACACATGTTTTTAAAAATTTGTACGAATAAATTTCAAGCAGAGTCCATAATTGGCTCTGCCAAGCCACAAAGTCCATAAGCTCTGTCAGTGAGTAAAATAATTAATGAATGAAACAATAGTAAAATTATAATACATATATACAATCACCAATTAATATTATGGTGACTAGACCTAGGTCGCTTCACTACACTCTCAACAGTAGGATCGTAATTAATTATTTCACGTAAGTCAAGATATGAAAAATTTTCCATTTTTTTAAAAACAATTGTGTGAATCCATGAGTATTTGCTCCGGAATTGGACGAATCTTTTAAGTCTGCGTGAATAATAGTATTGCGAACGTACCAATGGGCATACACTATGGCACGTAGAATTTTGTTCTGTAGAATTTCAATTTTCTTTTGTTCTGTTTTTAAGGCAGTTGCCTACGCTGGGCAGCGTAAAGAAGAAGTGGTCGAATAAGTGTAAGATATAAAGTTCTTTTCATTTTAAAACTGAGTTTTGATTTCCTGCCGAGAAGATTATATAAAGCCATAAATGCACTGTTAGCACTAATAAGATTGTGTGTTACGTGCTCTTTAAACGTTCGTCTGCTGTCAATAGTAACCTCAAGATACTTGTAAGAATCCGAAACAGGTATAACATCATTTTCAATATAAATATCTGTATTAAAATGCGTGTAACTTTTGATTCTTCTATATAAAACAATTCTGCATTTAGATGCATTTAATTTTAACTTCCATAGCCGACACCAGATGGCGACAACGTTGACGTGGAACTGAAGATTCTCGATAGCTAGTTGCGGGCTTTTTGACTTCGAAAGAATTACGGTATCGTCAGTATACTTTAACAATCTTGAATATAAGGGCTTGGAGAGGTTATGTATGTAGATTACAAAAAGTTTTGTCCTAAAATTGGCCCTTGAGGAACGCCTCCGTGTATAAGCTTCTTCTGTGAAAGTGCATCACCCACTCTTACTTGAAAAGTACGTCGTTTTAAATAAGACTTTATGAGCTTCATAAAACTAAGAGGCAGTAAGAAGTTAGTTAATTTGCACAGTAATCCATTATGCCATACCTTGTCGAATGCTTTCTCGAAATCGAGAAAGCAAGCGGCAACTCCGGCTCTGTGAAAAAATGCGTTAGAAATATATTCAATCAGGTTCAGGATTTGATGAGTTGTGCTGTGCGATTTTCGAAAGCCGAATTGAGACGTGTCAATCAACTCCAATCTCTCCAGGTAATCATTCAGTCTTCGGTTGATAGCTCTTTCAAAAATTTTTCCAACTGTAGGTAGGAAGGAGGCTTATAGGACGGTAACTAGATGGTAAGGTCAGATTTTTTTCTGGTTTTTTGTTCAAAAGTGAACCGCCACTTTTCTTTATTTAATACCCCCACTAATCACACATGAAGTTTGCTCAAGCGTCTAGACCCCAAACCTCACTTTTGCTCCTAGCCCGGCATCGGAATGAGAGAGGAAAAAAAGGGATTTCGTCCGAGCGTTCACAATCGCTCATGCTCGAAGACAGCATGCGTGCAGCTACAATCGCTTGAAATAGCGCTGTGATAGATATTTAACACAGGGATAAACCCCGACATTACAAAATACATGACATCACGATGACAGTTTGTCCCTCTCTACGCATGCGCTAGCTATATTTCGTCACAATTTCACCAAAACCTGGTAAAACGCCAAATTTAGTCGCGAGTTGCGTTTCCTAGGGAGGAAATAAAAATACGCGTCCCCTGCAATGAATATGAAGCATTGAAACGTCACGACTGATAATGGCTGCTTCCATGGGGTCAGCGCTAAATCCCCAAACGCGCAGGGAGGTCACGTGACATCTGAACTGCGTGTAAGATGATGTCACACAAAAGATACGCCTTTTAAAGCTCAGTAAATTTCTGCGCATATACATCGCGATTTGGGTTTCTAAAGTAGTGAAAATTTGTGTGGAAATAATACAGTTTTTTAAATCTTAACATTTTAGCATGTATATCTTTCGAACACACTTTTGCGTTTATTTTAAATCACCGAGAAATACATGAAATTTCAATTTTAAAATAATTGTGTTAATATTTACACTTTACTTCACCCAATAATTAATGTTTTGTGCTTTAATTTCTAGTTTTTAGTATTAGAAAAATAATGAGCATTTCCTTCTCTATATATTATTCAAATGAAGAATGAATGAATTTAAAGTTACGTACCTTTTTTGTAATAAATATGACATCTTTTATTATTTTATTGCATATCTAAAAGGAATTTGGGCTTTAGTGTAGAATTGGGTGCCCCTTCGTTTAGCGACAGATTTTGTTCAGTTTTGGCGATGAAACCCCGTTTCTGGTTACCATGATAGTTTTAACTTTGTTTTAGCTTCCTGATTTTTTTTAAGTGAAAATAAATCGATGTGTACATGGACAAAGTTAAAGCAGTGCCTAGATTATGCAATTCTGGTATATTTTTTTCAGTGAAAATAGATCGATGTGTACATGAATACCGAGTTTGTGCAATTCTTTGACTTCTTATTTTGGTTTTGTGCAGCGGCCATCTTGAAATTGTGCCTCCTGGCGCCGATCTTGGTGTCGAAAAATAATCGCCAAAAAAAACGAGGGGCACCTAATTGTAAACTTTTAGCGTAATCTGTTTTAAATATAAATTATTTACATAACCTTTGGATGGAAGGATTATCATGTAGTATATTTGGAACAAAATACCTATTGGAAGATTTTATTCGATAGTTTTACATAGTCATAAGTATATGTAACTTTGTTGTGAATAGCTGTAAAAAATATATTGCGACCACACTAAATTTGAAATTTAATAACAAATTTTTATCCGGTGAAGTAAACTCAGATTTTAATATTGAGCCCTTATGAAACTGCCAAGGTACTTTCGTAGAAAACTAATATCAAATTAAGATGTGAAAAGGGCTTCAAAAATGGATTCCAATCATTTCAAATTTTTATTGCAGACATGAGCCAATTTTCCTTAGAATATATTCCACAGAGGCATCCGTCCTTTTAGGCAGATAGCCCTTATGTGCTATAATAAAATAAATTAAACCGAACTTTGTAAGAGTCTGTAATATTGTTTCTTCCTGATAATTACGGATCCTGTTTTATAAAGGTGTCAAGATTTCAGACAAATCACCAATGCCATTTTGAAAAATCTGACAGTTTTAACGGTGATGATTTACCTTTTGCGTGTGATGAGAAGAGCTCTGAGAAAAGCATGTTATATTTTTTCCACATGCAAATGTATTTTACGTATTCATTTTTTAATTTAAAAATGTTTAATTTACTAAGAAGTAAGTAAGTTAATTGCTATATATCTTTCTTTCAAGAAATACATATTTCACCTTGCATTTGAATATTCAGAAATGGCTATTAAATAAAACTTCATATCAGTAAAAACATTTAGAGGTGCAGCTTGAAAATTTGCAAATGAAAGTAAAGCATATGTTTTTAACATCTGGTTCGGTGGTTTCAGAATATTGTTTGTAACAGCGTAGCAGTTTATTTGATGTTGATTAAGATGAAAGAAGCGGTATAAAAATGTGACTTCTTACTGAAACAGTTTTATGAGAGAGATGTATACTCTGCATATAATCCATCAATGAATAAGTGAATAGGTGTCCCTGAAAAAATTGTGAATATAGACAAAAGTCTCTTCATACAGAGAAAAAACAGCTGGCATGATTCTTCCAGAGTATTCGATATTTGATAAGTTATGCCAAGAAACTGAGAAATTTTTTCTCACCCAGGTTCCAAATGGAGAGACATCCTCACTCATGGCAAAAATTGTCAACATTCTACGAGAGGGAACTACAATTTAGTCAGACTTCTGGTTGTTATATATGTTGACTTAACAAACATAGATATTAGATTATTCATTATTAGGAAGAAATCAAATAACTTATGCATGAACAGAACACTGACAATACATTGTCGGCAGCAGGTGTCGAGTGAGGCTGCACAATTTCCGTGCACTTGCCTGGGCCACAATAAGGCCACAGGCACTGCCATCTATCGGTCAGCACAGCAATAAATATCTTCCATGCCCTTTCGCATGTAAACAAGACCATTGCATGTTACAATAATTATTTTAAGTCATTACTTAGCAGTTAACGTAAGAAAACATTTTGGCATTAAATCACTACTCAATTGTTCGCCCTAGAAAACTCAAATCTTTAAAATTAGTATTTACTGATATTTTAGATTTGTAAACAGTTCCATAATTAACAGCTCATTAGATTCTATAATTAGTCCATAAAGTATAGTTTTATGGCATAAATTCTTCCTAATTATATCTATATCGAAGAGGTTTTATTATATTTCTGCTTGATCGTCTTAACACTGGCTCAGTTGACACATTTCCTGGAATTTGAAGAATCACTTTCCTGTTCCTTGGGGGAATTCCGCTTATCATCATCTACAAGAGCAGGTTGATCCTGTGTTGATTGACCGAGTCATAAGAAATCTTCTCCTGTTCTGTTCCACTCTGTAGTTTTGTACACTGATTGACCAAATCCAAAGAAAGAACCACACTTTATCATTTTCATGATGTTTTGGAAGCTGGGTTGCGTGCTTATTGGTATGTTTCTTTTGCATCATGTGCCTTCTTTGCTTGCACCTTTTATTTGAAATTTTGGTTTCAACGCTTTACGATGTGATGGCAGGAAAGATCTCAGGTTTCTTCTCATTAATAATTCAGCCGGGGATGGCAAATGTTTTGCAGGTTGAATTCTATAATCTAGCAAAACAATAAACAAGTCTTTTCCATCTTCCGCAGCTTTCTTCAGAGACTTCTTGAGAGTTTGAACAGATCTTTCAACTAGCGGATTTGCTGTAGGAAAATGTGGTGATGTCATATTATGATATATCACCCACCATCAGTGATGAGCTCCTCTGGTATTCGATGTGTTGCAAAAATGGACTTTGTAACTGTGCAAGATTTATCCTAATTTTAATAACAGTTATTTTAAGTTTATGCATCTTTCCTGTCTTTTCTAACTTCAGCTCACAATTTCCTACCAGAATGTATTTTCAGAAAAGCGGTTAATGCAAAATGAGTACAAATAGTATTTAAGTCGATGTTTCACCGACTTCGTGAGAGAGCCTGAGTTCCTGACTAGCCCGCGTTTGCCTTTTGGCTACGTCTCTCTAAGCTGTTGCTACGCTCGGCCGTACTTTAGGCCCTTATTTCGCTTCGCCGACTAAATTAAGTTTTAGGAGCCAACTACTTGATAGCATTCTTGATAGCTTCGGCTATATATATCTTTCAGTTAGCTTTAGTTAAGTTTATTTTCATATTAATTTAAGTTCAAGCCCAAGGGGAAACTCTGCTGTACGTTCCGAGTTAGGAACTGATTGTATGATATTTATTTTGAGTAATAAAGGGTAGTTAATCCTTAAGTTTTACATCTGTGTTCACACACTTAAGCGATTATTCGCTTATTAGTGTTTGTGGGGTTTCAAGGATTGAACACTGAATTAAATAAATAAAACCCCACAACTGTAATTACAGCTTTAGCTGTTATACTTTAAGTGGTTTCAGCTCTACATGTTTTGAAAAGTATACAGTCTATCATTAACAGATATTGTTGTCCCTTCAGGTAAAAGAAATCACAGGCAAGTTTTTGCCATGGTCTCTCCGGTAAATCACAGTCTAAAAGAATTTCTTTCTGATTAGCCTGTTCATATTTCTGACATATCTCGCATTTGGAAACATACTCTTCCACGTCTTTCTTGATATTAGTCCAGTAAAAATATTCCCTAGCTTTACTAGAAACTACCCTTGTGAGACGCATGCAGTTTTTTCATAATTCCTTCCTAAGAGATGCTCGCACAACTAGTCGTTGTCCTCGACAAATTATTTTATCCTTTGTGATATAAAGCTCTTCTTTGCAATGCCAGTAAGGTTGAGCTGCTGGCCTTGTTTTGCTTCTTTCTGGCCATTCATTTTTTATGTGAAATAACACATCTTGCAATTCAGGGTTCTTTTCTGTCATTTTTGCGATTTCCTGCCATTTTGTTGGAGAGGCTTCTGTTAATCGACTTTTATTCGCAGTAGGTTCTTAGCTAAAATGTCATCAAAGGTGTCAGCCGTTGATTATGCTCTGGACAGGGCATCGGCTGTCAGCAATTCTTTTCCTGGCGCATATTCCAATTTCAAATCATACCTGTTCAGTTTGAGGAGCACGCGCTGAGGACGAGGTGAGATTCTATCATAGGGTTTCTTACTGAGGCCTAGTAAATTTTTGTGATCAGTCTGCACTGTTACATGTCTTCAATACGCATAGTAGTTGAAATGCTCTAAATCATATACAACTGCTAAAAGTTCTTTTTCAATCTGGGCATACCTTTGCGTCGTTTCTGGCAATGATGCTGATCCAAAAGCCACAGGTTGATTTTTTTGTAGAACTGCTCCAATATTTACTGGCGTCTACTGTCACAGTTACAGGTTTGCTTTCGTTAAAATACTGTAAACATGGAGTTTGCACAATCATTTATTTTAGGTACTCATAATCTCTTTGGATGTTTTTATCCCATAACCATTCGCTGTCTTTTCGCACAAGTTGCCTTAAAGAAAGTGAGGCTTGACAAATGAGGTGTAAATTTTGCTAAATATGTCACCATGCCTAGAAATCGCTGCAAGTCTTCTTGGTCTTTTGGTTCTGTAAACTTTTCAGTCGCTTGGAACTTCGGATCAGGTACGATGCCTTTATCAGACAGTACATGTCCTAGATAAGTCACAGAGGTTTGAGCTACCTGTGTCTTCTCGATGTTAAATTTTAAATTGGCACTTGTAGCTATCGTAAGTGTCTTAAGCAACAGCTTGCAATGTTCCTCGACAAACAACGATCCTAGGGCTAAATCATCAAAATACGGATTTATCTCGTTCTCATTGCTAAAAATTTTCTCCATGGCCTATTGAAATTCCTCAGGTGCATTGTTTAGACCAAAAGGAAGAACCAAAAATTTGAATCTTCCCCACGGCCTTGTAAATGTTGCCAAGTATGGTGACTCCTCATCAAGCGGTATTTGCCAGAATCATTCTTGGCATCCAAAATGGTAAATATTTTACATCCTTGGAGTTTTGTCATTCTGCATCTCAGCTTGTCCCTTCTGCTGTGGCAGTTGGATAGTGAGGTCTTTCAAGAGCCTCATTGAGTTGCCTTGGATCTAGGCAAATTCTGAATTTTTTGGCGTATTTACCACAACCATGTTGCTCACCCATTCTGTGGGCTCATCAACTTTGTCTATGACGCCAGTTTCAACCATTCTGCTTAGCTCCCGCTTTACGTTTTCTTGCAAAGCAAGTGACACTTTACGTGGTGCTGTAACATGAGGTGTATAATTTTCTTTTATTTTTATATTTCCTCTGCGATTTAGTTTCCCCACATCAGTAAACACATCTGAAAAATTTCTGTATCACTTGCTCTGGTGCCTCTTCATATTGTTTCTTGTTTTCCTTGACCTGATACACCCTTTCAATCAGACCCAAGCCCTGGCAAGCCTGAAGACCCAAAATAGGAGATAAATCCAGAATGATTACCAGAAATTTGAGAGTTTTGTCACTTTTTTACCTTTACATGTAAGGTAGCACTCACCGAGTATTGGTACTTGGTTGTCACTATAATCCAGTACTGGTTGTTTATTTTTCTTAATTACTGGTTTCTCTCTCCACTTTAACAATTCACTCTTGGGTATAATATTAATTTAAACTCCAGTGTCTAATTTGAAGTTCACTTTGTTGTTTATATTCGTTGTTATCTTTTGGTACTAGACTGATGATTCATTTGAATCCACCGCGTCAACAATTTTTACTTTCTCTATGTAAATAAACTCCGCGTCGCTATCTTCCGTACGTTCAACGGCGTGCACTCTCTGTTTTGGTTTGGCACGACACATTTTCGTCCAGTGATTTTTCCCACCGCACTTTCGGCAGACCATTCCAAACGCCGCACACTTCTTTGACTCGTGTTTCCGCCCACGTCACACTATTTGTTTTTCCCCAGAATATCTAGGGAGATCTTGTTCTCGCTCATTTCGGTGGCTTGTGCTTTGCTGTGTTCGGCCGCCTTGCATTCACTGATGATATTTTGCAGCATTCTTTTCGCTCTATTTGTCTAGCCGTTCTTGCAACACTTTATCTGAGGGGCCTTGCACTATTTTATCACGGAGCATTCTATCTTGCTCTTGCCCATAGTTGCAATCTATTGCGCAACGTAGCCTTCAGTAAAAGTCTGCGAATTTCTCTTCTTTCTATGGCTTTACTTCCAGAAACTTGTATGATGCATTAATCTCAGTTTGATAATCTGCGAAATATTTGTCGAATTCTTGTAGCACTTGTTTTAAAGACACTTTGCTGCTGCACTCTTCTGGCTTCAAATTAAAGGATCGATACTGCTTTTTTAATTCGCCACCGCAAACATGTCGAAAAAGCGCAGTTTTTTGTGCTTTCCGATTCTTGGCTATATCTTAGAGCCTCGATATAGTCTTCAAAGGCTTCCTTCCATTGTCTCCCAGCCTCAGACGGGTTCGATCCAGCGTCTAATGGTGACAGCGTGTGCAGGTTAAGCACCATTTTGTTGCTAAGTTTTCCAGATGCAAGTAATCCTTAAAATATTAATTGATGCATGAAATTAGTGAGCAGAGTTAATTCTGACACCATGTTATATATGTTGATTTAACAAACATAGATGTTAGATTATTTATTATTACGATTAAATCAGATAACTTATGTATGGACGGAGCATTGACACTACAATGTCGGCTGCAGGTGTCGAGTGAGACTGCACAATTACCATTCACTTCCCTGGGCCAAAGAATATGTACTGTTAAGAAGGAAAACTTCGCAGAAGCAGAAGTGGCTCCCTTCCAACGAAAAGGGAAACAACTGCGCATGCGTGAAATATCTGTCCCCAAAAAGCGCCAAAGTTCGAAGCTGAATGTCAAAGTTGGTTTGGACAGGTTCGACCGTTACGTTTATCAAGAGTTTTAACAAAGAATAGGTTCTTTGGTTTCAAGTAGCGATATGGGCAATGGAAGTGAAACAGCCAGTGAAAGTGAAACTTCACCTAATATTTCATCATTTCCGAGTTTAAATTATCGCGACAAGTAAAAGAACGATTCATCTTAACCCGTGTTCCTCAATTTCCTATACACGTCGCGGAGGGGGAAAATGGCGGCAGGTACCAAAGAACCGGCACATCACAGAGGGGAAATTCTCGCCAACAGATTCCGTCGCCAAATCCCTTGGCGAATGTTTCCTTTTCTTTGTAGCGGCGTTGCAGACAAAGTGCTTTACATTACATCTATGGAGCCTTTCCTTCTTTACATAGAGGTTCTTTGCCTGGGCCACAGTAAGGCCATAGGCACTGCCATCTATCGGTCAGCATAACAATGAATATCCTACACTGGTGAGCATATAGAAGACAGGAAATAGAAAAAGCAGCTTACTGACATTTTATTTTGGATCATAAATTTCATTTTGCTACTCTAACAACAGTTGTTCATACATAAAATATTGAAACACTGTGGAATAAAAATCAATCGCTAAGTTGTGGAATAAAAATCAAAGGAGCAATTTTCACTGTCATCATGAATCTAACTTTGCAGAGTTCATATGGCAAAAATCTTTGAGATGTTGAAATGTTTCTTTTGCCATATTAAAAGCAACTGTGGAAACATGGCAGCTACAAAATGTACGTGACAAGTAAATATAAACTTGGCAATAATCCTGACGTCAGCTCGGCTTTTATAAAATGAAAACTGCAATTCCATAACAGTACCATAAAATTTTTAAAACTAAGGTTCCATCTATATTTCAATTGATTTGGTTGCCATATTTAGCATCTTTTGCTTTTGAAAATCTTAACTAACCTATGAATGTCTTTTAATTTCTTTTTTAAATTTAGAAGTCTATCATTATATGTTTGTGAGTTCCTTCAATAAAACTCTACATTAGCAAGGAAGGACTTGAAAATTTACAGATATATCCTCAAAGGAAATCTCTACATCTACAAATGTCTGAGCAGAAAGAGGCTGTGTTGAAGAAGGTGGAGGATTTTTGACTGGTTTGTGAGGACAATGTTTTTATAGTCACTCTATTGTCCATTAAGCACATGAATTATCTATTTCTGTTATCCTAATTACAAATAATTTATTGTTGCGTGCGTACGGATTTCTAATGGATTGAATGCACAAGTCGTCAAAAAGTTAATACAATTTATTCTTTTCGCAAGAAATAAAACAAAATACTGAAATATTTCTTCAGAGATTTTTGTTCAATATTACAATATCTGAAACATTAAAGAGAACTCAATTCAAAACAGAGAAAAATTAATCCAATCTCACAGCGAATTCGCTGCAAACAATAACAGCATTAAGTAAACAACAGTTCGCTTAAAACAACAGCAACTAAGCTGAGGTGTTTTAATTCGACTTTTATAAGCTTTTTAATTATTCACTAGAACATTCTTTTAAAACCTCTTTTCTCGATTTTTGTGGATAGCAACAGCATTTACGAGATATTTATTTATTAAATATTAAATGCACGCGCTCGTTTATTTTTAATTTTCCGACGTAGCTTTCTGTTCAAAAATCGTCTGCGTTGCGCGGGAAAATAAAACAATTTTAATTACAATTCTAAATAAATACGAAATCCGTAACATTATTTATCCAATTTTGTTAGTTAATTTTTGTGGTATTTCATTAATTATTGGTGGACCCCCCACCGATAAGCCATGAGAAAGTAGATGAAGCAACGCACCATGTGGAAAACCGCATTTATGCGGCAACCCAGGCATGTGTGCAGTGCAACTCAGGCATGTGTGTGGCATTCTCCCAGATGGTTTTTCACCAGCGTGACTACAGATTATGATCCCTTTAATGAGAATTCTAATGTTTTTGCTTAGTGGGGGACACTATAATACAATTTTTATTGATTTTTCCAAAATCTCAGATTTAGCTTTCTGCACGCATAGAATCGCATGCGGCTTACTTTAAAGACATCATGCGTCTCTTTCTTACTTCTCATTTTGGAATTTTGATACCAAGTTTATGCTATTCTCTGATGTTTCCTTGAGTTAAAACAGTTGACTGTGTAAATGGTGAGAATAAAAGCACAATAACTTAGAAGTATGGGTATTTTGTAAAGGAAAAGGAGAATGTAGAAAAACAGGTGGTAGCGGATGAATCTTTGAAATAGATGTAATAATACCCAAAAAAAATTTTTCTTTCCAGTGATGTAAATGCGTTATTACAGTTAAAGGCCAAATGACCATATACAATATGGGTATCTACTATATGCTATATATATATATATTATATAGTTCAACAAAATTTTTGAAAAATACCTTAAAATGTTTGATTTGCAATAACTGTGAACATTCCATTCAAATTTAAAGTTAAGCTAGGCTTCTTGAATATGGCAAAGTACACTGCGAAAAAAAATAGGATAGTTCTATATCTCCCGTTCTACTCTGACGATTGACGAAATTCAAACTGCGTTTTCCATGCCTCGAAAGCGCGACTTAAAATATATATTAGGTTTATATATAGCTTTGTTCTAATATAGGTATTTTGACACAAAATCGGACTTTATTTGAAATAACATACCAATTTTTTTCCATATTTCGATTCGACGACTCAAATTATGCCTAAATATTAAATTTTGTAAAATTTGGGGCGAAATTTACGGAGAAATTCAAAAATTTAACTTGGCGAATTTTTTCAGCTTGAGCCAGGAATAATTCACTTGGCTAACTTCTTAATATGTGGAGACCTATTTTCCTTCCCTTCCATAGTGCAGGGAAGGGAAAAAACTCACATCGTCCTGCCTTTTTACATTGTGGATGAGAGGAAGAAAAGTCACATCATTTTACTTTCAAATAATTTTAAGAAAGCGCGTAAATCACATTTTCGCTATTATCGCTTTCAACAAACATGCCAAATTTGAAAACGCGCCAATATATTAATTCACGTATGTCTTCGGAAATTTGAATAAAAAGCTCTAATTTTTTGCAGGCATGCTTAGTAATGCATCTATTTTAACATGATCGCAAAAATTTTATAGGTTATAATTCAAAATATTTTTCAAAAAATTTATAAAATTTATTTAAAAATACAAATTTTAAAAATAAATCATAAACAATGGGGGAATTTTATTTGGAATGAACCTAAACTTCGAACCGTGTAAGAAGGAATCAAACAAGTTTCATAAAAAAGAGATATTAATAAATACGTACCAAATTGAATTAACGTTGAGGAGCTAAAATTTTGAGAGCTAATTTTTTAAAACCTGCTCTTGCGATTCTTACAAAACTTGGCAGTTTGGCATGATTTGAGTCGTAGAATCGAAATATGGAAAAAAACTGGCATGTCATTTCAGAAAAAGTCGGATTTTGTGTCAAAATACCTATATTTGAATAATTCTATATAGAAATCTAATACATATCCTAACTCCTGCTTTCGAGTCATGAAAAAACGCAAGTTTAGTTTCGTGAATCGGCCCAGCAAAACGGGACATACAAAACCGTCTTGTCTTTACTTCCTTGTACAAAGCGAAGGAAGTATTGGTATCCAAAAATCTTCGGGTATCATATTTCAACAAAAATGTCTCGAATCCATTTGGTCAATGCAATTCTCGAATCCGTTTGGTCCATTTTTTGTATGACATATATATATATATACGAACAGAATAAAGGCTACATGTATCAACTAGATAATTCAACAAAATTTTGAAAAATACCTTAAAATGTTTGATTAACCGTAACTGTGAAAATTCCATTCATATTTAAAGTTAGGCTATGTTATTTGAATATGGCAAAGTACACAAAGTACTGCCTAAAAGGAAAGGATACCTTCATGGAGAACTACCTAAGGGAAACTAACACATATTCATGCTACACATGGAAAAACCAACCATGCAGCTATCCCATTCAAGTGAGTTCAAACCTGGGTGAACTACCAGCGTGCAGTAGTCAAAATCTCACAACGACTGGTGGGGGCACATATTTAATATGTATTAGCAGTATTTTCATGCCACGGAAGTAGCTCACAATAACTGGTAAAACTAAGGAATGCTGGTAATTCAACAGAATTTCAAATACCAGCAAACAGATTGATTGCATGAGAATTTTGTGGTTTTTCCCATGTGTAACATGGTAGTGAGGAATTTTCTTATGAAAGGTCTTCCAGAAAGGCATCCCTTCTCTTGGGCAAATAGTTCTTCTATCCTTTGTTATAATCTAAGTCATATAATGCGAAATTATGATTATAATTATCATCGCAACAGAACTATATTAAAAAATTTAAAAAACTCTAAATTGTAATTATATAAAGAAGCATATATAGACCTTACCAATTATGTTAAATACCAAAGTACAGAGTTTAAAAGACAAGGTATCAAATTTTCCAGAGTTTATAGTGCAATAGTTAAATACTACAAAAGTTGTATATCATTACATAGCAAATCTTCCCAAGTTTACTCGTGACCCTACCACATAATTGTAGATGTTGCTAGTTCACAGTAGAACGATTTTTATACCTTAGAATTAGCAAAATATTAGTTATGGAGATTTCGTATGAAGTATCAAACAGAAGTATTTACAGACAAGATAATTCATGCATAGTGCAACAAATTTTGAAGAGACGTTGCCTGTCTGATTCAAAATGTTTTGTTATGCTGTTTTACATAGATTAGCCAAGATGAGATCACAAAAGTGGATATAATACCTGTTTCGTAGATACAAAATTTGAAGTCTTTGTGTACTGAAAGTCATCTTTTTGCAGAATTTGTTGTAGTTAGTCAACTATAAATTTTTCGAACCGAGCCTTACCTTGCCACCAAATTCGCACTACTGCTGCTGAAGTAGATGTAGGCCTGTTTTTTAACGTGTATGCCAATTACGTCGTTGTCGCCCCATGTCGAGTAACATCATGTTGTGATACATGTATTGCTGTCAGTGATAATTTATCTGAACAGTTCTTATTAATAATAGACACTATTTCTTGTAAATATCCATGATTAAAATGACATTTTGTTCTCCATGTTCTTCGAATATTTTAAATTTCGAAACAGTCATGGATTTATTTTCTGTTTTGTGGCTTTGAGAAAGTTAAAAAAAAGAAAAAGAAAATCTGAAATGTTTCAGATTTTAAATTACGTCCAAAGGGGCCTTTTCTTAACATTTTGTGTGTTACCTTTATTTATTAAATATCATGTTCTTCGCACTTAATCCATAAAATTCAGTTAAGGGGACATATGACATAAAAATTTTTAAATTTTTGAATTTTCAATTTTGGGCTAAAAAAGTAAAATAGACCGAGACGATTCCAAAAATATATAATTTATGCATGTTTCGAAATTTTAAAAGATTGAAATCTCTCATTAAAAAAATGTAAACAGCCACTGGCACGCCCACGAGTTTAACGGGATAGATGTTTTATATTCCATTCTCTCTTGCATATACAGATGTTTAAGCAGTTTTTATTACTTCCATGGTCAGAATATGACTCTTTTGAAAGGCACTTAGCAACACATTTTTAAACTGGCTTGTTCGCTAAGTTGTGTGGAGGATAATTGCCGATTTTCGTATGTTTATGTTCAACGTGCCTTGTTTACTTTATGTTTCGCTATTCTTTTCGCTCTTTTTACTTAATTTCGTGCTTTCTGTGTTTATTTTTGAAAAACTGTTTTTATGAGTATTATCACATTAAAATTAGGCTTGTTCGAGACAGTAATATGTTTTAATGATGGTGTACAAAGCCGCAGTAAAGTAATGGACTTATTTAGGAATGCAACCAGAGTTTTATATGCTAAAGTGTCTGCAGAAAATAGATTGTCTTAGAATTCGTGAGGGCCAGCTCACTTACCAAAAGCTTTCTAAAATGGCGAGAAATAAAAATAAATTTTTAAAACGAAAACAGCTTGATGTAAAAATGTCAGTTCCAGATGATTATGATGCAGGAAAATATTAAAATGATATTTTTTGTAAATTATTAGTGTTTAATTGGTTTTTTTCGTTTTTCTCAAAATGTGTTTTTCTTAAAATTCGGTACACTTTTCTTGAAAACTATTCAACCTGGAAAGTTCCAATTTCCTACAGTTGCTTATCATTACTATTTCTTTGAAACTATGCATGACATAAAATTTATGAGCATTAGCATTGGATATATTAATAATTTAATATTAATTTTTTTATGATTTTCAAAACATTTTACTATTTTATTTTTAATATTTTTCTTTTTAAGTGAAACGTAAAATACTGCTTATTATTCATAAATGATATATTTTTTAACTACCATGCAAAATTTGAAAACAATTAGTGCAGTAATTTTTAAGCAAAATGTACCAAACTAGTATATTGTCACAAGAGATTCGTCAAAGGTAAAGTGAAATTAAACAACTGGTTTTAAAAATATTAGGCATTTAATAAGAATTTTATGCTTTTTTTGTAATCTACAATCTATGATTTTTAAATGAAAAAAGAATCAAGTGTATAAGTTTATTATGTGAAAAGGTATACCCTAATAACTTTCGTCTCAAAATAGTTGCATTTTGCCAGTCGACATGTCGCATGTCGCCTTAAAGCAGAGTAACGCAAAATAATTGTAACTGAGCATATCTTTAGAATTTTCTATATACAGTCTCACGCGCTGGAGATAAAAATGTTTTTTCTGTACACCGTTGCCATTGCTCGCTTTGAAATCCTTGAGTTTGTTAATCAAAAATTCGTTGAAGTTTTATAAAATATGAAATCGATAATAAAACAAATTCCAAATTTCAAATTTGGGCTTCCAGATGCCCATATTCGCAACAGGATTACGTCATTCAAAATTCGATGGCCCTAGGTACCGTCGTTTTATCACAATGCGAGAAACATACATACATTTTGCAGATTCTTCATTATTTAATTTCTTTAAATATAATACAAGGCTGCAATATTTGGTGGCAACAGTTTGAAAAGTGAACCGACACTTAATGTTTGCGACGTAAAACGAAAACAATAGTCCTTCAGGGACAAAGCCCCCTTCGACTAAAAAGAAAAGGAAGGAAAAATGTATTGTTGCTGAAAATTGTTAGATAAGAAATTACATTGTGCATTGGTTATGCAATTATGTCTATTAAGATATAATTTATGTCCTTTAAAGCAATTTTTTCCTACATGCTTATATATTTTTAGCAATATACCATTACAAACAAGCATCTTACTTTCTAGTAATCTTTTGAACTAAAGGAAACTAATACCATCTATGCCGCCCAGATGGTATAGTGGTTAGGAGAGCCTAGTGCGGTACCGAAGGGCCCAGGTTCGCATCCCGGAGAAGGCATGGATGTTTGTAATTGTATACTGTGTGTGGGACATAAGGACACTCTAAATATGCAGCTAGCCAAAATTCCTCTTGCGAGACTGAAGGTAGAAGAAGAGAAGTGGGAGATTCTCAGATCCACCCCCTTGTGCTCTCCATCAAAATTTGGGTCGGAATTCAGCGAAGTCCTACTGTCACCTGTATGGTACTGAAGGCTTTTGACAAACACAAGTGCAATCTTGCACCCCTTGCCACGATGAATTTCATGGGCTTGTTTTGATGTTACTGTCAAACAAGTAAGATAACTTATAACAACAAAACACAGCAATTCCATCTATGCATACCAGAGAATTAAAATAATAGGTAAATACTTAATCAAGCTCAGTGGCAAAAATACAGGTGGTAATAATAAAGATGAATGCAGAAAACACAGAAAGTAAATTAAATGGTTAATACATGTGGAAAAAAACACATTCATGGCACTGCCATATATTATTTCCCAATTGACAGTGTCAACATTTAATTTGTCTTTCATAAAGATACACTGTGCAATACATATCCATTTTTTTAACATTCAGAAATGCAGTGTTCAATAAAAATATGAATATCGAGCTTTATTTTTTTAATACTTGTGAATATCTTGTTTGACAAATATGATAACGGTGCAAATAGTATTTACAAGATATTTACCTGAAATTTTGCTCATTTTATTTTTTTATTGCATCATGTAATATAATTTTGCAGTTTTGTTTTCTTTTATTTCTGATTTATATATGTTGGATTTGCAAAGTCAAAAACAGGAACTGTCCACGTTTTTGAACTTTAGTCTACTGCCAAAGAAACAAAAATATTTAAAATAAGGCCAAAAAAAAAGTGATAAAAAGTATTTAAAGTTAGGCAAAAAAATGTTCAGGGTTATCCAAATTAAACTTCCCCAACTCAGAGGCCTGTGCAGAGTGTTGTATGGGTCATAATGTGATGAAATTTTAAAACAGACACTGCATTTCTGAATGTTAAAATCATGCGCTCGAGATTTCTGAATGTTAAGATCATGCGCTCGAGATTTATTAAACAAACAAACAAAAAAATAGTACAAGAAGTTGCCGATAGGTGGCACTGCAGATCAACAAGACATTCTATAGATGCTCTATATCTGTGCCCTGGTTCTCCACAACTCTTTCCATTCGCAAAGCAGTGTGTTCCACAGCGGAACGCAGTAAGTCCACATTAATTCCACGAACATGTCGAATAATTGCGTCTTTCAGATGTGCCAAGGTTGCTGGGTGTTCTCGGTAGACCCGATTCTTTAAGAATCCCCATAACCAAAAGTCGCATGGCGTGAGATCAGGCGAGCGGGGAGGCCCAGCTGTAGGGAAACAGCGGCTGATCACACGCGCATCGAAAGTTGCCCGTAACACCTGTTGAACGCCACGAAGAATATGGAGAGGTGCACCATCCTGCATAAATAATATCGTGTCCTGGAGGCGGCCATGATGTTGCAGTTCAGGGATCACAAATGTTGTCAACATGTCCTGATACCGTTTTCCTGTGACAGAGCAGGTTTTGAACACTGTTGGAGTCACCTCTTCAAAAAAATAAGGCCCAATGACGAATGTTGTAGTGAAACCGCACCATACAGTAACCTTTGGAGGGTTCAAGGGCACTTGATGGATTGCGCGCGGGTTTTCACTTGCGCAAATGCGGCAGTTGTGCGTATTCACTTGACCCTTCAGGTGAAAATGGGCCTCATCTGTCCAAAGGATGTTCCACGGCCAAGCAGCATCGACTTCCATTCTGGCAAGGAACTGCAACGCAAATGTTTCCCGAACTACAGGATCCCCGCCGGACAGCTGATGACGACTATGGATTTTGTAATTAAAATAACCGAAGATTCGACGCATCACAGGCCAGACGGTCGTATAGGGCATATCAACAGCACGAAAAACAGTTGGCACACTGACAACATCATGTGGTGATTGGCTAGTGGGGTCCACGACCGCCAAAGCAACGTCTTCTACGCGTGCAGATTCTACAACCTGTCGTCCTCTACCTGGTAAAATTCCCAGCTGTCC
The DNA here is from genome assembly GCA_000611955.2 of Stegodyphus mimosarum. Taxonomy (NCBI): domain Eukaryota; kingdom Metazoa; phylum Arthropoda; class Arachnida; order Araneae; family Eresidae; genus Stegodyphus; species Stegodyphus mimosarum. The sequence goes on from KK118467.1 coordinate 46,373, forward strand.
CCTTCTTTCGAACTTCTTCATTATGTCTCGTAGAGCGCGTGGTGTCATTGGTCCTCGGCGTAAGATCTTCAGCCGACGAAATGCTCTTATCGCAGCACAGGAGTTCTCGTCATTCTGGTAGAAAAGTATCACTAACAGAGCTTTGTCTTTCAAAGTTGCCATTGTGCATCAGCGAGCTGGAAACAACTGCCTGTGCAAGGCCTGTCTTTCACTTCTATAGGGCTCGTCTTTTGGATACGTTGCGCAGAAGCTTTATTTCTGCAAATCACGTTGCTGCAATATGCACATTACTAGTGTTACAGTGCCACCTATCGGCAACTTCTTGTACTAATTTTTTTTGTTTAATAAATCTCGAGCGCATGATCTGAAGTGTCTGTTTTTACAATTTCATCACATTATGACCCATACAACACTCTGCACAGACCTCTGAGTTGGGGAAGTTTAATTTGGGTAACCCTGTATATTTTTCATAAAACTATTGACTTTCAAAGTAGTACCTGTTTGCCAGGAGCAAAGAAATTTAGTTTCTGATGCTGTTGATATAATTATAAACAGCTATGAAGACAGATATTTATCTGCATGTATCAGTGGTGGCATGACAAGTTTCTGTTATTCATAAACCAATAAAACACAGAAATGTTTTAGAAGCAGCTATGTAAATCTTATTCGCAAGTTTGCATATGATGATTAATGATGTGATATGAGAAAAAAATGGCAAATATATGGAAAAGTAGTTGGATGGCATTTTCAAAAATCTTAGATTCTATTCTTAAGGTCTGATTGCTAAATAACAGATAACACTACTTATTTGTTTATTGTTAATATGATTTTATTCAAACACAGTTCCATTGCGAATGAAATCGTTAATTGTTTGTGAGATTACCATATTCCAGATTTATTCTGAATATTCCTTGAAAGAGATAATTTACAGGCTAAGTTTGGCTTCGTCAGTGAACTTGACGAAGTAATCGTACCATGTAAAAATAAGAAATTGGCAAAATATTTTTAAAAAGAAAGCTTGCGTGGTTCATAAAACTGTTGAATATCAGTGCTTCAAATCAAATTCGAACCCTGGATGGCTTTAGCGGTATTTTACGGTATAATATGCGTGCAGACCTGTGTAAATGACTCAATTTTATTGAAAATGCTCGATACAAGAACATCTTACTAAGGATTTTTTTTATGCACACATTTTCTATATTTGGCCTAATAATTTTTTACAAAAAATTTATCACTTATTATTCTTTTACTTTTTTATACGGAGAAGCATCACCAGGCCATTCAGCTATATATTGCCCGAAATTGTTCAGTCATACATATTGACATAGACTTATTTCAGTATTTTCGAATTAACGTTCTGTACACATATCCGACCGAAGTTGAAGTTGTTTACATAGAATTACACCAACCGAAGCTGATGTTAATGTTGGGCGGAGCTTCGTTGTGGCGTCGTGTTACTCATAAAATCACCACCACGTGACCTCCCTACGCGTTTGTAGATTTAGCGCCGACCCACAACAAAAAGTCCTCACTTCCCCAGAAAGAACGAATTTTACACGATCGAGGGAGGCAAATTCATCATGGAATCCGATGATCCTATCATCAGTTGTCTTTCGCGATTTTGGTTCATATTTTCAGAAATAAATGCTAAGATTCGCATTAATTTTACCGCATGGAAACCAAAAAAGTTGATTTTCTTTCATAATTTATGAATTTTATATTGTTACGTGGGTTAATCTTCGGATTATGGTAACTTGGCGGTTTTTTGGCGAAAATTTGGCGAGCAACCTTGCTACAGCAACCTGCCAGTTTTTTTGGGGGGACGCCATTTTGTTTTCACGAAGTAAATGTTTTTTTTTTTTTAATTCAACATTTTTTCCAACAATCTGCTAGCCGAATTACGTTTATGCTAGAATTTTTATGGAACAAAAGTGCTTAATCATGACAAAGATTAGGTGCGAAATTGTTTCCAAGTGCTTATTAGCTAAAATCACGATCGGAATTTTCCGAAAAGTAGTGGAACAAACGTGCACAGAAATTTGTTTTTACAGGGCAAATTTGTATATGAAACATGTAAATAATTTTTCTCGTAAATTAGAAAAATTTCCACGAAAATGCAGGAAAATTTTGTGAATCTTTGAAGTTGGTAAAAAAGGACATATATGAAATTACCTGATCGCTAAAAAGTATGTATACTATGCAAGCTTTTATATGTTCAGCTTGCATATACCCTTTCCAAGGATGAACATTTGCACGTATAAAATAAATAAAATATGCAAGAAATTACATTAATTTTCTTTTCCCTCTAAATTATCCATTATAAAAGTCACCTGCGAATTTATAAGGCAAACATTAAAAATGGTTGCAAATACTTAGTGTCAAATATTTAACTTATTTCCATGCAGGTTTACTTGTACTGAAATGGATTGCAAAATGCTACAAACGCGTAATGCACAAAATGACTATCATTTAATTAAAATATAAATAAATTAAAGAACACTAATTAAAATATAAATAAATTAAAGAACACTAATTAAAATATAAATAAACATATACCTTAAATTAATAAAAATTATTGTTATTATTATAATTTTTATCGCCTTACTAAAATGTAGCCAAAAGTCGCCAAACTACCAGTTACCATATTCCAAAGATTAGCCGTTACGTGCGTACGGGTTCCTTATATATTGAATGCACAAGTCGTTGAAAAGTGAACAAAAATTTATTCTTTCCACAAGAAATAAATCAAAATGCTGAAATATTTTTCAGCGATATTCGCACAATACCACAATATCTCAAACGTTTATCAAAAACTCATATTAAAAACAGATAATCTAATTCTATCTCACAGCGAAATCGCTACAGCATTAAGAAAACAAACAGCAGTTCGCTTTAAACAGCTACAGTTACAACAACAAGAACTGAGATGAGGTGTTTCAATTCGGCTTTTATAGGCTTTTTAATTATCAAAAGAACAATCACGATTTTTCTGGATGGTAACAGTAATTACGAGATATTTATTTACTAAACATTAAATGCACGCGCTCTTTTATTTTTATTGTTTTTTCGACCTAGCTTTCTCTTCAAAAATCGTCTGCGTTGCACGGGAAATATAAAGCAATTTTAATTACAATTCTAAATAAATAGCCAAATAAATGCGAAATCCGTAACATTGCCCCCTTCCCAAGGACTGCACGTCCCGGCAGTACAATCCTTGGGCAGGAATCCCAACTTACAACTAAGGCATCAATGCTATAATAAATATTACTTTACAATAACAAAATAAACAGTAATTGCAATAAGTAACTTTCAGCAAATTAAATAGTATCAAACGCTAAATACAATTCAAATACTATCAAATACTAAATACAAATAGGACCATGGTCTTATACTATTTACATTATTATTTACAATTATATAAACTACGTACTGTAGCCATAGTAATGAGCTAACCTGTCGTAATGAACGACTTTAGGCTTAGAGTTCGATGACTTTCCGATCCGAACCACGACGTCGTTCAGCCTGTTTACGAATGTGTAGGGACCATCCCAAGGTGACTGTAGTTTTGGAGAAAGTCCTTTTCGACGAGTGGGATTCCATAATCACACCTTGTCTCCTTCGTTGAAACGATGTCCAGATCTCGTGTCGTAGCGGGTCTTCATCTTCTCCGTCGTCAAGTTGACTCGCTCTCGTGCAAAGTTGTGCATCACTTCAAACCGGGCCTCGAGATCTTGAATGTATTTCTCAGGCGATGAAGGCGCATCCGGAGGGCGACCAAACAAAAGATCACATGGCAGACGAAGGTCACGACCAAAGAGCATCTGAGATGGGGAATAGCCAGTAGTCTCGTGGACAGCACTGCGGTAAGCCAGTAAAAATAGTGGCAACTTCTTGTCCCAGTCCTGTTGGTTTCTGGAAACCACTAATGAGAGGTTATTGAGGAGGGTTCGATTAAACCTCTCTACCATACCGTCCGACTGGGGATGTAAAGGCGTCGTTTGGGTTTTGTCAATGCCGAGTAGCTTGCAGAGTTCCTTGACTACAGCCGAGGTAAAATTTCTTCCCTGATCGAAATGTAACTGAAGAGGAACTCCGAACCTGGAAATCCAGTGCTGTATCATCATCTCTGCTACTGTGACAGCCTCTTGATCAGGAATAGGATACGCTTCATGCCACTTAGTGAAGTAATCGATGACAACGAGGATGTATTTGTTGCCATCAGCAGTTCGTGGCAGAGGTCCTAAGATGTCAAACACGATACGTTCAAAAGGTGCTCCTACATTGTAACGTTGCAGCTTCCCCCGGCTGCGTTTCTTCGGTCCTTTCCGACTTGCAAAGGCATCGCAAGATAGGCACCACTTTTGAATGTCATCCTTTGCATTATTCCAGTAGAAACGCTCCCGAATTCTCTGCAAGGTCTTCATTATTCCGAAGTGACCTCCTGCAGGACTGCTACGTAGTTCTTTAAGGACGTCCGGCATCCGGGATCTTGGGAGTAGCAGCTGCCATCGGAATGTCTTTTTATCAACCGATTCGAATTTCCGGTACAAGACGCCGTTTCGAATATGGAGTGAGCCCCAGAGAGCCCAATATTGTTTTGTCGTGCGACTAAAGCTCGAAATATCCTGCCAGGTGGGTTTTCTGTTTGAGGCCTCCATTAACATAATTATGGGTTTAATGTCCCGGTCTTCCAGCTGGTCGTTCCTGATTTCCTTGTCACTCCGTTGGTCTGGATCACCGATGTTGATGTTTCAATTTGTCGTGCGACTTGATTAACCAGTTGGTGTTTAGCTTCGACGCTGGAACAATATCGGCAGTTTTCTGGGCAAGGTCTTCTTGACAAGGCGTCAGCGTTTCCGTGCGATGATCCCTTGCGGTGACGGATAGTGATGTCATATTCCTAGAGTCTCTGTATCCACCTGGCTATCTGACCCTCAGGATTCTTGAAATTTAAAAGCCAGGCCAATCATGCATGATTCATGCGGAGCAGGAATTTTCTGCCGTATAGATAATGATGGAAATGTTCTACGGCTTTGACTATGGCGAGCAATTCTTTCCTGATGGCACAGTAATTCCTCTCCGGTTTAGATAGGCACTTGCTCCAGTAAGCTACTACACGTTCTTGGCCATCTATTTCCTGGGACAAAACAGCGCCGACACTTTCATTACTCGCGTCCGTGTCGAGAATAAACGGTCTGTCGAGCTGAGGATATGTCAGGATTGGAGCAGATGTTAAAGTGTCCTTCAAGTTCTTAAATGCATCCTCACATTCTTTTGTCCACATGAATTTTTGCTTGCTCTCTGTCAGCTTGTGAAGGGATCTTGCAATGAAAGAAAAATCCTTCACGAATCTCCTATAGTAGGTGCAAAGTACTAGAAAGCTTCTCAGCTGGTGGACATTATCGCGACGTCTCTAGTCTTTAACTCCTGACACGTTTTCAGGATCCGTGTGCACACCTTCAGCAGAGATGACATTTTCAAGGTAAATCACTTCCTGTCCAAATAATTTGCATTTAGCGGGTCTCAACTTCAGATTGGCTTCTTTGAGTTTCTGAAGCACCTTTCTAAAATTTACCAGATGTTCTTCGTAACTCTTCCCGATGATGATGGTGTCATCCAGGTGTATCAGACAGGCTTCGTAGGAAAGACCTTTTAAAACAGTTTCCATTAAGTGTTCGAATGTAGCCGGTGCATTATATAGCCCAAACTGCATCACCTTGAACTGCCAAAGTCCTTGTCCTGTAGTAAATGCCGTCTTTTCTCGGTCAACAGGATGTATTTCTACCGCCCAATACCCACTCTTTAAATTAAGTGACGAGAACCATTTGCTTCCAAAAAGAGTGCCCAGAATGCCGTCAATTCTAGGAAGAGGGTGACTGTCTTTCTTCGTAACCTCCTTCAACCAGCGATAGTCAACACAAAATCTGGTTGACCCGTCTTCTTCACCAGGACGACGGGAGATGCCCAGGGACTTGCTGAAGGCTCGATGACATTGCTTTCTTGCATGTCCTTTAAAAGTGTTCGCACCTCTTCCTGTTTCGCATTCGGCAGACGTCTTGGATGTTGCTTGATTGGTGGATGATCACCAGTATCGATTTTATGTTGAGTCAAACTGGTTTGACCCACGTCAGAAGACGAGCGGAAGAAAGCACCTTGAAGATCTTTAATGACACACTCGGCAGCATTCTTTTCTTCATCGTTTTATTGAGCATTCTGCAATAACTCCGATGTAATGTTGTCTGAAGACACGATTTTTAAGATGTTACTTTTTCTTTCAACGCTAGTTACTGGAGTAGATTCTGCAATCACTTCCCCTTTCTTAGTAACTCTCGCCTTGTCAGTTACATTGGCAGCTCCCACCGTGATAACGGTCCCCGATAGGTCGACGAGTGCTGAGGCTATTAGTACTCCTTTAGGGCTGTTACAATTCTTAGGGACGCCGTAGCGTAAATTACTGTTTTCGGCTAAGGATCCAGGAAGTAAAATTTCTCTTTTTGCCGGTATTGTGATATCGTCTTGGGCTATAATTTTGTGAATGGATTTCACTCCTTCATGATTAATCCCGAATAATGTTATGTCCTCAGAGACAGAATGCAGTTCGTTATTTTTAAAGTCCAAGGAAAAACTGTATTTGCTTAAAACGTCGTAATCCTAGTATGCAAGGGTCTGTAATTTCTGCTACATATGTCATGTGATGATAAGCGGCACTTCCAAACGTGATGTTAACGATTAACTTCCCCCCTGTATCGATCTTCTCGCCGGACACAGTCTGGAAGGTAACGCAGGGCGGCGTCCAGATAAGTTTACCTTCGAGTTCTTGAGCCAAATCTTTTCGAATGATGGTAACATTGGTTGCCGTGTCGATTGTCATGTTACAAGGAATTCCATTGATTTGTTCCATGATGAAAATTCCGTTATTGCCGCCACTCATTGCAGAAATCTGAAGCACTTTAAACTGGGGCTTTTCATTGTCTGGCAACCTCCACCCCGCGAGATGGCCACGAATTAATTTCCCTCCTTCTTGATTGGCGCGGTCTTAACATCCGTGTCCTGGGTGTTCTGCAGTTTCTTCGAATGTGCCCTTCAGCACCGCAGTTCCAGCCTTTTATGGTTGGTTTCTTGTCACCAATATTCCTTGTCAAGGCATTTTCGTTTCTGGTTAAATCGTCTAGACGAGCAGTTATTTGATCCACTGGTTCTTGCAAGTGAGCAGCTCTGATTGGTTGGCGGTCTCTAGAGTGGCTTGCTGTGCTGCTTCGAATTTCATGGGGTATACTAGAGCGCTTTTCAAGTCCTTCAAATCAGCGATTCGCAGTGCTTTCTTTATTTCAGGATCCCAGGTCGATGAAGTATTGCAGAGACATGTTTCCCTTGTTTCTGTCTCGAACTCCGAAAAGGCGAGGTGGGACAGCCTTTCAATATCCGTGGCGAGCTCCTGTAGTGTTTCCGTAGGCTTCTGTTGACGGGATTTTAACTGCAGCCTGCTGTAATCTTTTAAACACTTCTCTCCAAAACGCAGCTCCAAAGCGCCGGACAGAGGATCGAAGTCTAGTCTCTGGCTTTCGGGAAGAGTCTGAAGGATATCCGCTGCGTTTGCTCTCAGAGAAGCGGCAAGATGACAGGCCTTAGCTTGCGAATCCCATCCATTCGCATCCGTCTGCTATAGAAAATTGTGTCTTATACACTTGCCAATCTCACCGCTGCCACCAAAAATTCTTACGTGCGTACGGGTTCGTTATATATTAAATGCACAAGTCGTTGAAAAGTTAACAAAAATTTATTCTTTCCACAAGAAATAAATCAAAATGCTGAAATATTTTTCAGCGATATTCGCATAATATCACAATATCTCAAACGTTTAGCAAAAACTCAATTCAAAACAGATAACCTAATTCTATTTCACAGCGAAATCACTACAGCATTAAGCAAACAAACAGCAGTCCGTTTTAAACAGCTACAGCTACAACAACAACAACAACTGAGATAAGGTGTTTCAATTCGGCTTTTTAAAGCTTTTAAATTATCACTAGAACAATCTCGATGTTTCTAAATTTTTCTGGATGGCAACAGTAATTACGAGATTAACATTCATTAAACATTAAATGCGCGCTCTTTTATTTTAATTTTTTTTCCGACGTAGCTTTCTCTACAAAAATCGTCTGCGTTGCACGCGAAATATAATTTTAATTACAATTCTGGATAAATAGCCAAATAAATGTGAAATCCGTAAGAATATGAACAATGAATATTTCATAGCTTACTTTTAAAATTACTCTACTTCATTGTTTACTTTACTTCGTTAAAAGTCACGAAATTATATTCTTTAGGGGAAGTATTCTTTTCGTATTAAAAAAAGGAATCCGCTGAATATATTTCCACTCTATCTGCGTGCGATTTACCTAAATCATAGTTGATTTCAACCCGGCAATTGCCAATATTATGTTCTTTTGTGTAAGGTGTAAGGGATAGCTTGTTTTTATCGCTAAAATAAGTTCAGTTGGTATGTAAAGTATATTTCAATTTTATAACAGTTAGTTTTAATTTAATTGTGCTTTCCTATCTTGCCTCCTTTCAACTTCCTACCAAAATGAGTTTTTAGAATCGCGTTCAATGCAAATGATGAGAAGTAGCATTTAAGGAAGGTTCAACTTACCTTGAGACCCCCCCCGGGGGTCGACGTAGAGAACACTGCGAAGCTACTGGCTAGGATCTGTACCTAGGCAGTCTCGGCCACGGGGGTATACAAATTATGAACCTAGTTGTTCTGGGAACTCCGGAAAGGTCATGTATTGGCCGGCCCGGGATTCGGCATGTCTTAGAGCAGGGTGGTTCTGGTAGCCCGGGGGTGACTCCTCGGGTTTGCTGGGTAATGTCCCACTGCGACGGGCTCGCCCGAGCGACTGGTGGGTAGCAAATTGACGACCAGTGAAGTCGCAAATTGGGTGTGTTGCGCCGACCCCTCAAGGTTCCGGGAAAGAGGTTGAACCTGGGCCTCGGTTCTGCGGTGGGAAGGACCTGTAGTGCCATTAAGTTCAGCGGAACAGGGAAGCCAAATTGTTGTTGTTGTTACCTTGAGAGAGAGAGAGCTAGGAATCCTGAGTAGCGTCTGTTTGTCTTCAGGCTAAGTCTCTTTAAGCTGTTACGCTTTTGGTCGTATCTTACGGACCTTTTGGATAATTTAAATTTGATGGCCAACTACGTTAGATTTGTGTTAGCTTCGCATAAGTCTCTGAGTTAGTGATAGTTAGTTATTTCTCAGTGTAAGCCAAAGTGGAGGATCTGTTGTAAGCCCAAAGAAAGGGGACAACTGTTCATCTTATTGTGAGTGAAATAAAGGGTAGTTAACCCTTCTTGAGTTTACGATTTCTGTTATTTGAACTAAGCGATAATTCGCTTGACAGTTCACTAGGTTCCTTGACATTTACTTCTGTAGAATAAGAGTGAGGAACTCTACAGGTGAATACAAGCCATTTCACAGGGGTGCCAAGAAATTGCTACATAATGTCATTACATTTTCTGACATAGAAGCTGAAAATATAGAACCTAGCATTCCCAACTCACGGACCAAAAAAAGGAGTAACTAGCATTATAGGGGTATATTTTAGTTCAAATATAAAAAAATATGCAATAAATGTCAATTAAAATATAAATTTAATAATTATTTATTATTGTATAATTATAATAATTAATGCTAATAATAATACTAATAATAAAACTTATTGGAAATCATTGTAATAATGACATAATAGTGAAAAATCATGTAATAAAATGTAATAACTGAGTGGGTAGAATTACAGCTATAAAATGAAAATTGTGCAATAAAACAAAATAAGTGTATAATTATAATAACTAAAACTACACTACAATAAAATTTATTTATACCGTTCTATATAAAATAATGTGTATATAGCAAAACTAATTTGAAAAACACCTATATTTTTATGAATATGTAAATAAATAAATGCACAAAATTAAACATAATGTAATCAAACAGCTAATGATAAACGATGATCAGCATATCAGCTTGGATTACTTAAAAAAAGTAATTTTCTGTCTTTTTATTTCTGTGCTCTTTAAAGCCTTTGAAATAAACAGGGAAAAAATAAGACCAGAAAATATCCCTACTACAAGATCCATGTTCATCCAACCTATTTTGAGAATAGATTGTCCAAATGTGTGTTTGCGTCATGGTCGCGGCTGAGACGGTCGAACTATAATTGCAAAATATTTCTCCCTGATTATGGAGCTTTTTCAGGAATGTGGTGTCTGCTTTAAAACAGGGGTACACCCTTGCAAGTCACTCTTTTTTGAAATTTTTGTTTGCTTACTTTTGCGGCGAGTGCTCATCGTGGATTTTGTTAGCTCGCGCCTTCAGCTATGGAGCTACACCTAATTACTTAAGTAACGATGGATTCTTTTAGTTTCTGAAGAGTTTGTTGTGGAATATAATATATCGCGCCCTTCGCTATGGGTTCTTTTTTCTACATCTTTATGTTTATATCAAACAACGTAACTATTGTTCAAATGGTATGCCGTGGTAGCTCGATTCTGAAATTTCTACATTTTTCACCATGCTTCGGTTTGTTGTCAGCCATTTCTCTCTATCCTATTGAGGTTTTAAGCAGAGAGTTTGTCCATTGTCGACACCAGAGCTTCGATATCGGAGTTATTCTCCTGTGACAAGTTCCTGACTACGATACTCAGAGATTTCCTGCCTCCTTCAATTCTTCTACCTCACTTAAGTTCCAGATAAAGGCAATTTTCGCGTGTTAAGTTCTGAGCTCGATGCCTGGAGATTTCCTACCGTCCACGTTTTTGTTACTTCATGGTTAACCTGCCAAGATCATGGGTTAACCTACCAAGATCAACTACTACAGAACTTTCTTCCTGTTCCTGAACAGGTGTCAGAGCATCTTTCTCCTGTTTTTTTGTTTCGGTTCGAGATCTTGCTTACCTGCTTCTCATCAGCGAAGTTTTCCTTTTTCATCTTTTGGCTAGGGTAATATTTAACGCATTAAGTTTCAAATAGTTCTCCACTGTACAATTATTGTGATTGAAGTAGTCTTTTCTAAAAATTTTATTTAACGGAAGTTTATCTGCTTAGGAAAGTTAGTTTAAATGATTTTATTTTGTTCTATAAAAGAGAGTTAATTTTTGTTCTTTCCTTCCTTCTTATGTGAGGAACTAAGTGTAAGGATCGTTAATCATAAATGAAAAAATGTTGTGCTTTTCAGGAATGGCAACATCAGAAGAAAAAGAACCGTGATTTAAAAAAAATAAAGAGACAGGGAAGCGTCAAAGAAAGGAAGCAGAAATGAACGCAGTTTACCGTATCTGTAAATCCACCATTTTTAATTCTTTATAAATAGTAATAAATTATGTTGCTGTGCTAAAGGTGTTTATCGAATTAAAAGCCAAACGACTGAATTTATAAGTGCAGGCGATACACTGGTGTGCAAAACTTAAGCAACAGCAGGTTTTTTTGCCATAACCCCACGAGAAATCAACTGAGAGACATGAAATGCAGAAATGAAGGAGAGTATTATGTACGTAAAGGATGAAGAAAGCATCGGAGCTGAAAAAGGAATACAATGCATACGGTATGGAATCAAACAAAAACAGGCTTTATTGAACGCATAGTATCATGACTCATGATTGTCTATCCAAGAGGAAGAACAACAAGCAGATGTTCCTTAATATGGGATATGCCCTCTTCTCATCGCAATGTTTGCTTCGCACCGTCTCCGCATACTCAGAACCAGCTGATGCAACATTTCTTGCGCTAGGAGTGCCCATTCCTCAAACATCCTCTGTTTGACTTGTTGGGTGTTTTCCAGAGGATGTAAGAGTGCTGCAATGCGTCTCCCCAAAGCATTCCACACATGTTCGATAGGATTTAAATCTGGGGAGTATGCTGGCCAATCCATTCGAGTGATATCTTCACTATCGAGTACCTCCTCAACAGCAAGAGTCCGATGTGGCCGTGCATTGTCATCCAACAATTCAGAAATCCTTAATAAAAATAAAGTCTGGGCCAATGGCACCTCGGAACAGACGCACATGGGGAAGGAGTACCTCTTCACAGTAGCGATCCCCGGTTACAGACCCTCTGTCGAAAACGTGGAGCTCAGTTCGCCCGTTCAGCATAATGCCTCCCCAAACAAGAACTCCAGGACCACCGTTACGGTGTCTTTCCTTGATGTTACTGGGATAAAACCGGGTCTCGACCTCTCTCCAAATCAAAACGCGTTGAGAATCGCTTCTGGTACTGAACCGACACTCATCCGTAAAGAGGACACGACTGCATTGATCAGTTGTCCTGTTTTCGTGCTCTCTGCACCACTGTAAACGGTGGCCAACTTTCAACGGGAGGCAGAGTTCAGGACGGCGGGCGAATAGGCCCCCTTTGTGAAGGCGTCTGGCCACAGTAAACCGCGACACTTGTCGCCCCGTTGCTGTAAAGAGTTGCTGAGCAATGGCGCTTGCTGACTGCTGTCGGTGAAATGTGAAATGTGAAATGCGGGGAGGCCCGATTCGCCTAGTCTTTATAATACCAAATGATCTTAAAAGGGTCTCCCTCTCAAAAAAAAAATAAATAAATAAATAAATAAAGGAAATAAACAATGCACATAGCACAATTCGCAAAGTTTGTACAGAAATTACAAAATATACAATTTACAAATCGAGATCCATGGCAATAATTACGATCGTAAATGACTGGCAAAACAAACAAATTAATTTCCATCAGACTATGCGCACAATATATAAACAAAATGTTTAAACCACCAAGCAGTTGAACAGGATTCTCATACAATCAGAAATCATAACATGTCATAATGCTTAAATTACAAAAATTTTACAATATACATTTTGCATATAGGCAGCATATAGTATGACGCAGAAAACATATCAAAATTCTTATATGAAGTTATATTCCGATAGAAATTTAATAGATATGATGTTTATCAAGCAGCAATTCATGATAATCACACTATCTTAAATATACTGACATTAACTTAGAAATACACATATCAGGGAATTGTGAAAGCAATTACATATTCCTCAAATCGCACATTAAAAGGCATTTAATAAGTCGTTAAAATCATATTTGGATGCCAAAGACAGATCTATTACTATTTATTAGAGACATGGCATCCTTGGCAATCCCTTAAGTTTCTCCAGATTCATTGGCCCCTCACCCAGGTGCTTTTTCCTTATGTCATCCAACAGAGGACATGACTGCTGTCGGTCTCTTTTCGCCTGCAGGACGATATATCGGTCATCCCCTGCAGATGTCGTCCTCAGGCGGCCACCACCAACCTTTCTAACAGCTGAACCTGTGGTTTGGAGCACTTTCCAAGCGCGCGAAACGACATTTTTGTTGATTCCGAACTCTGCAGCTACGCTGATGACATTACGTCCCTCCTCCAGCTTTCCGATCATTCTTCCACGCGTGAAGTCATACAGGTGATTTCTTCTAGCCATATTTCACGAACGGACTCACTGGCACTTGCAGCGAATATGTTGAATTGCGTCTCCGTCCTTCCTTTTATTCTACTGTTGAGCTGCGCGCGCCGACATCACGCGTTTTGTGTACGCTCACGTCGCCTCTTACGTTTCGTTCCTGATATTTGCATATGCATGACGTTTCTACTGACTTACGTGTTCATTGTACTGATCTCCAGTCCTCCTTTTCTGAAATTTCATGGCTATCTGCTAAATTTTTACACTATTGCTTAAGTTTTACACACCAGTGTAGAAACATTCCGTTAGTGGTACCTCGCGAAGAAGTAAGCTCTACTCTAAGCATTTCAAATTAAACAATAATTTGATCTGGTCTGTTAATTCTTTTTGAAGGCTGAAGTAGTTTTTTTTATTTTGTTTTTGTTTATATTAGTGTTTCTTTTTTATTTTGTTGTGACAGTAGTGCAGTAAATGCCATGGTAGAAAGCCTTAAAACATAATTGATAAAAATGTATTATTGGCCGGTAGTAAAAGTAACCTATTGCATCATCATTTTACTGGATTTAATTAAGTTAATCATAATTATTGGATTTTACTGAAGCGTATTTTAATAGTAAATCATCATGTTTGGATTTAATTGATGAAGTTGTTTAAAATGTTAAATAAACTATCTATGATTTTTAAATTTAAGCTACGTGTTAGTTTTATTTTTTTTTCTATGCCACCTACATTCTTACGGGTTTATGGTGTTATTTTGGTGTTCTAATAACACAATGCAATCAATGTTTAAAGATTTTGATTGTGATTTTTATGAATTTAGGTTGATAAAACATTTCCTTGGAATTAAACAAATAAACATTGCTAAAACAATTTTGCTGACTTAGCAATTTAAAATTGAGTACTGTTGTAGAGACATTAGGATTTTTGATACTGAGAGACGTGAAAAATGAGCAATGCCCTCACTGGGATTCGAACCTGGGATCTGTCGAATACGCGCCGAGTGTGCTGGCCATTACACCACGAAGGCATTCTAAGAAAGCGGGAGAAATACCTTATACTGTGAAGTTCTGTTATTTACAATAGAAAGTAATCAAAGTGAATTCTTAATTATAACATTGAAAAAGTCGTAAATATAGCAATAATATATAGTAAATGAGAAAAAAATCTCACGCCGCTGAGGGAGTTCCGAGACTGAGCAGTACAAATGCATTCCTTAATAGTTTGTACTGTTTATTTATTACATGAAACTGATATAATTTCAAATTACATTATTTAATTAATAAAGATGCTTTTCTAATGTAATGTATCTGAACCTTTGAACTCAAAGATATAACAAACCTTTTAGTTCCGGAGTTTTCGAAGGTATGAAAATCTGATGCTGCGGCATAACGTTTAAAATATAATGAATAAGTTTGATGTAACTTCCAAAAGTATGAAAATATGATATAACGAACTGTATGCATATATTCGATTGGAACATTTTTTGTATTTTTCGTATTTTTTGCAGAAGGTTTAAAGTTTAAACAAAAAAGTCTGTTGATGACACGTTTTTTCCTGCACTTCATTTGAACCTTTTTCCTCGAATTAGTCTAACTTTATTAACCAATCCCTAAAGGCAAATTAAAAATAATGTCAAAAATTTCAAATTTTGAAATTAAATACCCCAGCTCATTCTTGTCATTCGGGAGTCAAACTACTTGTATTTTTATTTTTTCATAACGTCTTTAAACTTTTCCAAATATAAGTATAGGAGAACACATTTAATTTAATTACTTATATTTAATTTTTTGTTCAAAACTATTTTTTTTAATCTGACTTTGTTAAAAATTAATATTTTCGTTATTTAAAACATCCCTGTAATTAGAAGTATATGACTACGATCCATGACTGCGAAAATAAAGGCTTTTCAATGCTTTAACGATGCTTTTTCATGTATTTTTAACCGCCTTCAAAAAAGGAGGAGGTTATCAATTCGAACAATTTTGTTGTTGTTTTTTTATGTTTGCCCGGCGATTACCTCGGCATATCTCAACCGATTTGAACGATTTTTTTGTTTGATAGGGTATGTTAACGGATAGGTATCATTGTTAAAAAGGTGGTTTAAAATGCCATCCTTGAGAAAAAATAAAATTTTCCGAAAATAATTAAAATTTGATGAGAATAAAGCCACTGGGGATACAAATAAAATACAAAACTAAAACTTTTTAAAAAAACTACCCCCTTCGTATTTAGAGTTAATATTTAGGGGTGAAAAAAAGTTTTCGTATTAGAATGATTTTTTTTTTTTTTGTGTGTGTGTGTGATAGGGTATGTTACCGCATTGTTAAAAAGGTAATTTAACATACCAACTCCTAATTTTGGGGATGACATTTAGGGGTTGAAAAAAATACAAGTTTCCGAAAATAATTAAAATTTGATGTGAATAAAGCCACTGGGAATCCAAATAAAATGCAAAATTAAACTTTTAAGAAACTGCCCCTTTCGCTTTTGGGGTTAATATTAAAGGGTGGAAAAAAAATTAAAGTTTTCCGATTAAATAAGGTTTACTTTCCAAAAAAAAAACATAAGGCACCCGATTTTAAAAATATATGAATTTATTTTATATTACTTCAGTGAAGTCGGTTAAAAATAATTTTATACTTTTTAGTGCTCTTTTTTAAAGTCGGTTCTATTTTTTTAAAAATTTTTATTAAAATGGTTTTTGAAAAACGCCAAATAGAGAATATATTAATCCATTGGTATAAATCAAGGTCTATCTAAAATTGTTGCGAAACATTTTTAACCAGTCATGGATTATAAAGTGTTTTTTTACATTTTATCTTAAAGCCAAGAAAATATCGCCTTACAACATTAAAAATATACTCGGAAACGCTTCTGTTTCGTTTAAATAAAACACAATGATTTTGTCTGTTAAGTTATCTACAAGGCATGAAAAGGAACAATGACAACACAGGAATATTAGAAGCTGCTTCAAAAGAATACTCCAGGGACGTCCACTGAATCTACTCCAAAAACGTCCACTGAACCAACTCCAGAGACATCCACTGAACCAACTCTAGGGACATCTACTGAACCAACTCTAGGGACATCTACTGAACCAACTCTAGGGACGTCTACTGAACCTACTCCAGGGAATCTAAAGAAGGGGCATTTGGTACAATAATAAATTCAGATCCGGGTACCTGGCCAACTAGCTTATCAGAAGCAGAAATATAATTTTTGGTAAAAGAAGGACTACCTCAACCATTAAAGTAATACAATTTTCCGTATAATGATAACTGTCGAAGATTTAGCGCTCTTCATTATTTAACTGTGTTTATTGCTTTTCCTGCAAACGTTTTGGTTCTATTTTAAGTTCCCTTTCTATTGGAGGTTTTAAAGATTGGAAGAACCTCGCTGAAACATTAAATTAACATGAAACCTCTAAAAAACATATCCAAAGTCTTGGATTAAATTAAGTCAAAGAATGCAGTACTCTAAAACGATTGACAGTCACTCACAAAGAGTCATTACCACAGAAATAAATCATTGGTACGATGTGCTTCTACGAATTGTTGCAATAATAAAAATGCTTGCTCAAAATTGTTTAGCCTTCTGAGATACAAGTGACAAGCATTACGATTTCGGTTACGGTAGTTTTTTACAAATTATTTAATTACTTGCTCAGTTTGATCCAGTAATTTAAGAGCATCTCCGCAGAGTGCTTAAAAAAGAGGAAGTTAAAGGGCACTATCTCGGAAAAGAAATGCAAAATGAATTAATTATTCTTTTAGGTGAAAATATAATATCTCATATTATTAGTGAGATTAAAAAAGCTAAGTCTTATTCAATAATTCTAGTTTGTACTCCCGATATCAGCAAGATCGAGCAAATGACAGTCTTAGTAAGATATGTATCCATGGACAAATCCAATCCCTAGGAGATTTCCATTAAAATTAATGAAAGCGTTCTAGGCTTTCTTCCGATTGAAAGATTGAGTGGCTATGAACGTTCAACTCTAATACTTAAAAGACTTGAAACATTGGGATTGAATTCGCAGAATATGAGGGAACAGGCTTTCGATAATAGGACCAACATGAGAGGCAATAAATCGGGAGTACAATCTAGAATAAATGCGTTAAATGCAAGAGCATTTTACCTCCCATGTAGCAGCCAGTCATTAAACTTGGTAGTTAATGTTTTCCTCATCAACTTTTCGATGGACCATATTAATAAAATATATTCAAGAACTTACTTTGAAACCTCTAAGTGATACTCGCTGGGAAAGCCGAATAGATGCATTAAAACAACTAAGGTATCAATTAGGAGGGATATACGATGCTTTACGTGCTGTTTGTAATAATTCGGAGATTGACAACTCTATAAGAGCTGAGGCTTCTGGACTATTAAGTTGTATTAAACAATTTAAGTTCTTATGCTCCATTGTAATTTGGCATAAAATCTTAAATTGTATCAATCCTATAAGTAAGCTCTTGCAGACAAAAGACTATGATTTACCATCTTCTATGGAGCTCTTGAAAAATTGTAAAGATTTTTTCAAGGATTTTAGATTGGACACAGCCTTTAATGAAATGCTTTGCGATGCTCGAAAACTTGCCGACCAAATTCACATACCGTCTAATTTTGACCTCATCCAGCCACAGAGCTTTAGAGTTCGAAGAAGGAATGTTAATTTCGACTATGAGGCACGAGATGATCGGATAGAAGATCCTACTTTGAAATGTAAGGCAGAGTTTTATTTTTTCACATTCGATAAAGCTATCAATGCACACTTGAATCCAGGTTTGATTTGTTCAGTACTCACAGCAACTATTTCCAATTTTTATACACTATTTGTGATTTAAAAGATACTCCTCAAAACGACATACTAAAGTATTGTAAAGATCTAGAAAGAGTATTAACTAATAGGAATTCCTCAGATATAAACGCGCTGGACCTGGGAGACGAGACAGTAGCGGTTTTGGCTTTGCTAAATAAAAAGGGAAGTCCAATCGAGATTTTAAAATTCATACCTTAAACCATACCTTATAAATTTAAACCTGGATTTTGCTCCAAATCTCGGTATAGTTTTAAGGATATTGCTCACTCTTCCAATAAGTGTGGCAGGTGGAGAAAGGGGTTTCTCCAAATTTAAATTAATTAAACATTTTTTGCGCTCCACAACTTGAGGCTCGGCTGAACGGCTTGACAAGAATAACCATTGAACATGAACTGGCTGAAGAAATTATAAAAAAATTCTCAGAATTAAAAGTGAGAAAAAAACACTTTTAAACTCTCTGTTTAAATGTATTTTTATTATGTAATTAAATTTTAATATTTAGTGGTTCTATAATTTGTTTTAGTATTTTTTAAATATCTGTATTTTATAATTACAGACTAAAAACGACTCTTTTTCTTTTTTTTTCTGTGCAACCCTAATTTTAATTTAGTGCGAAAAACATAAATTAATAAATTAGTATTTTTTGCTAATCAAAAACTTCAACATTATTGATAGCAATTTTTTTGCTCCCGTTTTATTTTACCATTAAACGTGGGAAGGGTTTAGGACATCTCTTTTAATTTTTCTTACAAAGGGGCGGAATTTTACCTCTTTGCCAGAGGCGGCGAAACTGCTAGTGCCGGCCCTGACACCCTGGACAAACAAATCTCAGAACATTATGTGATATATATATATATATATACATATATGGACATCAAATCAAAGGATGTCAGTGGATCTCTGACTGGTTCCTTGGTTGTAGATTTTCTGGTCCGTAATGCTTTTTCGCTTTCATTTGTAATGAAAATATTGTAAACTCCGATTCAGATTATTAAAATTGCAATAACTTATTTGCAACGTATTAATATATATTAATACGTAATAATGTAGTAATAAATTTAATAATTAACGTTTAATAATATGATTGTAGATATATATTTGCAACGTATTTGCAATAACGTATGACTAAAATTGCAATAACGCATTTGCAACAAATGCATGACTGAAATGTCTTCGTGGGCTGCTACTATGAGACAACTGGACTAAAACACAACGTTTCTTGGGAAACTGCTAGCTTAAATTCCAGGCTGCTGAAATTTTACCTCTAAGACCGCGAACACCTCGTATGTCAAAGAGAATGTTTAAAGCTAAAAGATCTAAATTGTAAAACTTTAATCAAGTTTATATAATTTTAATCTTTGATGAAACAATCATTCTCACTTTCCTGAAGCTCATGAAGATTAGGTTTCTGATTGTAGTGACGCTCTGTAGTACGGAAGAAAAACTTAAAATCGTGTGCAGAAGCATTTAGCTCTTCTGTTTAATAAAATACACTGAAAATTAATTTTATTTCTGAAATTCCCAACGCTATCTTTCCATCTCTGCATTTTGCACAGACTGTAAATTTTCCTCCCCATGTATTTATTGAGTAAAAATTTAATTTTGCAAATTCATGAACGTTTGTGGTGTACCTAATGCCTGAACTGGATGACATAGAACAAAATAAATGTCGTATTTTCTCGCGTATTTTTACCCATTTGTTTTTGCCTATTTTACCATCCAAAAATCGAGTGGGGAAAATTATGCGAACAATTAAATTTCTGAAGGTACTCGGTTACGGAAAGAACATAGCAAATGAAAAATAGTCATGGATAAATTGCAGGTAACTATCATAATATTATTTGTTTGAAAGACACCTATATTCCAGTAAGAGTACATAGTAATACTAACAATACCTAATCAAGTAACTTCATTTCTACTTCACTACATACCTCCATCAAAAACCCATGCAGTTGTTGAGTCTGATCTCAGTGTAGTATTACTCACCTTTGGCACGCATATTATTATAGGTGGAAATCTCAACGCGAGACATAGAGCTTGGAACTGCTATAATTCTAACACCATTGGCAATGTCATATTTAGTTTAGCCCATAGAGCCATGTTTCAAATAGCAGCTCCAAAAACCCCAACACGGTATGCTGCTGGTTCCTCGAGAATCATTGACTTTTTTCTCCTAAGAAACACCAGTGCTTTACTGGATGTTTCCGTGATGGAGGACTTTATTTGATCATAATCCGCTTAGATTGATTCTTGATATCAGTAGCTATACATACAGAAAACAGAGCCTTTAAAACAGACTGGCAAATATTTGCCAACTCTTTCAACAATACACATCGGGAATGACATATATAAATTCATCGAGGAGTTCACTCGTAAGATTCAAGATGCTCATGACTCTGCTAAAAAGGAAGATAAGCCATCAAAATTGGTGAGATCGAAGGAGTTAGCTCAACTTATTAAAAGACGAAATGCTGCCAGCAGGCAGTTTCAAAAAACCAGATCGAGTGCGGACAAAACTATGTTTAATAGGCTCTGTGATGCACTCAAGTCTCATACTAATTATTATGCACAAACCCGCTGAGCCAACTACCTCGCGTCCCTCTCTACGGAGGACAACTCTATTTGAAAAGCGATCAAGAGGTACAAAAATGCCACAATCCCATTCCGCCCCTTAAAGGCCCTCACAGTATCCACTACACTGAGGCTGAGAACGCAGAACTTTTAGCACAGCATCTGGAATCTCAGTTTCGCACAAACAACATTCACGACACCAGTACAGAACAGTTAATTGCTGATTTTCATAACAATTACACACCAAACCCAAGCACTGCACAATTTCAGTCATGCCGTCGGAAGTCTATGATTACGTCAAGAAATTAAAGAACGATAAGAGCCCAGATATGAGCAGATTACTAATCGGATGATCAAAAAGTTCCCAGTGAAAACTCTGATGTACTTTACAAAGATTTTTAATTTGGTCCTAAAGTGGCAGCACTTTCCTGAATACTGGAAACTAGCCAAGATCATGCCTATTCCAAAGCCACAAAAAGCTGTTAATCTGCCAGAATCCTATAAACGCACAAGTCTTCTGTCTTCTTTGAGTAAAATAGTCGAAGCAGTCTTGCTCTTGAGAATAAACCAACATCTGGATCAACACGGAATTATCATCCCATATCAGTTTGGATTCAGACGTAAGCACTCGACCGTAAATCAGTTATATAGAGTTGTAAAATTCATCAGCGAAGGGCTGCAGAACAAGAAAGTCACTGGGGACTTTTCTTGGATATTGCCAACGCCTTCGATCGTGTATAGCTGGATGCACTCGTATACAAACTACACAATCTGGGCTTCCCAGATTACATCACTAACATAATTAAATTCTACCTAACCGGTAGACACTTTGTCGTTCACGTCTCAAGTACACTTTCCACGCAAAGACCTATCCTTGCTGGGGTCCCATAAGGGTCTCTTTTAGGGCCTACATTATTTAATATATACGTGAACGACATCCCAGTTACACCCAACACTACACTCGCAGTGTATGCTGACGACACTGCGATCCTCACTCAAAGTGCATTTGTTAGCCCAGCAATACAACGGTTACAAGATTGCATTAACACACTTGAGACTTAACTGGCAAAATGGAAGATTAAGATAAACGTCGATAAAACACAGGCAATTATGTTTACCACCAAAAATAAGTTCAACCGAAATTTACAATTTTATGGAAACAATATCCCATGGGCCAAGCAAGTCCTATATTTAGGGGTGATCCTCAATAAAACTCTCTCATGGAACCCACACATTACAGCTATATTAAGAAACTTTCGAGTTAGTAAAATTACACTTCATCCCTTAATTGCTCGAAATAGTGTACTTTCTATAGACAACAAGTTGCTTATTTATAAGACCGTTTTGCGTTCCATATTGTGTTATGCCTGCCCTGTATGGGCATATTCATGCAAATCCTATCGAAAAAAGTTACAGCAGGCCCAGAATCTGGTGCTCAGACAGATTTCAAATGCACTGTACATGAGAAATCACAAAATACATACAGAGTTAGGGGTTGAAGAATTAAAATACTTTTATTGCCGGCTTGCCCGGAAATTATATGAAAACTTGAATACCATTGATAACCCTGTAATCAGGGTATATGACTATGATATTAATGACCTATGCAATAGTAAAAGACCTATGGCTATCTTAAGTAATTATATGACCTAATATTGTAATGTCTCTCCCATTTGTATTGTATATAATGTTATTTATTTAGATCTATTAATTCACTTTTTCTTAATGTGGCCCCAATTGAACTCACACTTGCACCTTGTACTTAGTGCAATTTCTCTTGTATTATCATGCTTTGTTCCCATCAGATCCTTCATCAGCTCACCAGCCCCCTTTCAGTCTTTCCCATGTCGCTTTCAGAGTCTTATGCTTTACTTTTGCCACGATCCATAAATTTCTTGATATCTGTTTACTCACACCATTTTGGTCTTAATGTCTAATCTATATTCAATCAGATGTTACCTTAAGTTGCGATAATGGTTATAGTACATATATATTTAAAAAATAAAAATAATAATTAATTTTATGTTTGGTTATTTCCCTGTATGATTCGAAGTACGTATTTTGTTCGATGTGGGCTAGGGTCCATGACCCAGGCACCTTGATGTTACACCAATACACTCGTAGATTTCTATTTGACTGTAACATGAATTTCGCCCGTTATTATTGCGGTCTTCGATACGTTTTTGTATTAGGCCTCGAATCGTTCATAAATATCAGAGAATGTGAATGTGCAACCGACTCGGGAAAATTATGTAGTGACAGTCAGATGGTATTTGTTCTGATGGGATGGATCAGTTCTTGTATTTGCTGGCATGAAGTTCAACCCCAAAACAATCGCTATGTGGATGTATTGCTGTGTTTGTTACTCCTTAGGCCCTTAATCGTCCTTAAGTAAGCGCATGTGCTGACTCATGAAACTGTCGACTGAATGTCTGCTCATATTATTTTCTTCGTAATGTGTCGTTTCTTATATTAGCTGGCATAATGTTCAACGGTTAGAAGAGAATGGTTTGGAGTGAACTCCACATGTCGTCTTCAAGGGTTTCTTTTTGTTAGTAAGATGGAAACAATCACTAAATGGATGATCCATATTTAAATTTAGGGTAACTTGTCTGAACGTATTGAGGGAGGAGAAAATTGTGCGAATATTTTTTAAGTTTTCAGAGCCTGGCGCAAAAGGGACAGATGGAAAATAATCTAGGAAATACAATAATTAAAAAAATCAAAATAACTGCAAATAAATCTAAGGAATGAATTACAGATGCTCATCGTTCAATCTGTTTCTTTTCTTATAAATTTTGAACTTTGAAAAAATGCTGCTGGCATATATTAAAATATCGCTGTATTATAAATAAGTGCAAAAATTTGTAAACTGAGCTTATTTTTTTTTAACAAATACGAATAAAAGTTAAACAAATCTGCATCTTCTAATCTCCGAATAAGATCGGAAATTAATTAGTTCCATTCATAGATTTTCTTGTTAATTATTCGTGCTAGTTTTTAATGAAAGGAAAGTATTATAAACTCGAACTTCAAATAAATAGAATCTTGAAATCTCTGCAGCTCCATATTTGAAACAAATGCATAACTGAAATGTCTTCAGCACCCAAATAAAGTTATTTCGGGGGTCGCCAGTTTGAGATCACTGCTATAAGCGTGTCATAATCCGCACAGATACGCTTTATCAGAAATAAAACTGTTTGTTATCAGATTAATGTTATGGAATACACGATACTAGAGATTATGGAATAGAAAACATTCGCACAATTCTAAGAAAAATTTACATTTTTCTATATGGTAAGTTCTTAGACAACAGAAGATCATTCCAAATTTCTTTTCCGTTAGTTACAAGAGTAGAGCATTCTTTAAACTGAAAAAAAAATAGAAATACTGTTTGATTTACGCAATTTCTAGTTTTATTAGTAACTGTGATAGAAGCAGTTGCATGATTCAGATTTAGATCTTTCAACCAGTGGCCCTTTAAATTTTGTTAATTCAGAGAGCGCGTAATTTTTTTTTTAGCGCAGCATAGCCTATTAGTCTCGAAATGGGATTTTGGTTGATTGACTATAAACGAACCACTTTTGAAATTGCTGCTACCAAGTATTTCCGCCTGTAGTAATTTTTAAGAAATTAAATAATGAAGCATCTTCTTATATGTATGTTGCTCATTTTATGAAAAAACGACGGTACCTAGTGCCACCCAGTTTTGAGTAAAGCAGTCCTGCACCCGAACATTATAGTCTCCGTGTTCTTTTTGGTAGCATAAGCTGTGAACTCTAGGTAGAAGACGAAGTGGCGAATACTCGTTATGTGTTTTGAGAATAAACGCTGCAGAGGAAGGTTTCAAGTCACCTTTTATTTAAACTAAATTAAAACAGATGCACACACTTGGTGCTCACAAATCACCACCACTTGCGGCCAACTTAAATTTAACAGAAAATAAGAATGCAACAAATCACTAATAAATTAAGATATCTAACGACTGGCTCCTGAGTTTAACTAAACGCTAAATCGCCTACTCACAGCAAAGCCGAGCCTAGAAATATCAATATAAACCGAAAAGTGTCTTAACACAGATTAGAGAGCTGATTTCAGACACGCAGCATAAACTCAGAACTAAATCCGCTACTACTCCTTTCGAATTCTTAAAACGCAGATTAAATGCTGCTTCTGAAACACGTTTGGATTAGCATCTATGTCATTACAAATTGACATTCCGGCAGGAAACTAAAATCAGGAGGGAAATGAAAGAAAAACTAATGAATTTTATTATTTATCTCAAATTTTGTAAAACTTTAATGAATACGTTATTAACAAATTCAACGATTTGAAAGCGAGAAGGTGACAACACTGTTCGAAACAAAATTTTTTTATCTCAAGCGCGCGAGACTGTAGCCATTCTGAAAAATGTAAGATATTTGTCTTTGAGTTTTAATTAACAGACTCGACACAAGGAAAAAAAAATGTTGCCTCGGACGAAAGTAAAATACTTTTATCTTCCAATTGCCAGCGTGTTGTCATTCAGTAAAGCCTAAGATACTTTTAAATTTAGACTGGAAAGTTACTGAGTAATACACAAAGCGGTTTAAAAACAATAAACTCAGTTTTAAGAATATTTTTTTTTTACTTTTTAATATGCCTGATTTAAATAAGCCTGTTGATATTATAAGATTAGAAATTAAATTATAAGATTAGAAATAATTACAATACAATAACACGCCAAACAAATATTAATTTAGTTTGAGGAATTAGCTGAGGGATTAGCCATGATTTAACTGAGGGATTAGCTATGGGAAGCCCCCTCAGTCCCATCCTGGCTGATATCTACATGTATTATTATGAATCAAAATTGTTTGAAACTTTAAACTTCCCGGTATGGTTCCGCTACGTAGACGATACTTTTACCCTGTTTGAAGGTAATAAAGATGATTTAAATAAAGTTCTTTGAAGAATGAATTCCATTCATCCTGCTATTCAGTTCACTTTTCAGCTTAACACTTGCAATTCTCTTCTGTTTCTCGACATTCTGATAACACGTAACACATCCAACTTCAGTACTACGTTTTACCGTAAACCTTCATCGGTTTGCCTTCCATCACAAAAATCATGTCATCAAATAATGTCATCCGGACTAAACAAAAGTTAGCTTAATTTTTTTCCTATGTTTTCCGTGTTCTTCAAGTTTGCTCCTCCAAACTATCCCTCGATGAAGAACTAAATTTTTAAAAGCAATAGCTATTGACAGGGGCTTTTCACCCAGTTAAAAAATTCTCATCTCAACACACCAAAAGGCAGACTCTTGTTTTAGAGGATTATAAAAATTCTGTTGTCATTGCCTTCTTTCTATCAATTAGCTATACAGTTGCACGTATTTTACAGAAATTTAACTTTCGGGTCATTTATTCTCCCATCAATAAAATTCCGAATTCCATACTCAAGGACCCCATTCCGGATATGAATTCCTGGGATATTTACAGGATTCCTTGCCAGTGTGGTTTAATTTGCATTGGTCAAACTAAGAGAGCCTTGAGATTTCTGTTAAGGAACATGAGGCATATGTTAGAAAAAAGGAAAGACAGAAGTCTTCTGTTGCCTAACATTTTTAGTCCGAAAATTACACTTTCAATTTTTCTGCTTCCAAAATTATTCAAAAAACTTCTTTCATTGGTGAACTGGATTTTCTAGAGGCATTTCGCATTCAAAAAAATCTTTCTGTTCTAGTTAACAACCCTAATTCCAATCCATCTTTGCTTTCAGCCTTTAAAGAAATTATGTTTTAGTTCTGGTTTCATCAACAGATGGAGCCAGTAGCTTGTCTCCTGTTCATGCTTTCTTATCTTATCCTATCTAATCATTATATCTTATCTCGTTTATTTGCGCTTTCGCAGCTGAGGGTGGTGGTTCGGTAAAAAACATCGAAAGTAGTCCTGTGGAAATTCGAAAGTATAACGCTGATTTTTGTTATTTGACTTCTAAATTAAGATTAGAAATATTCAATATTTACGAAATTTACACTGGCTGGACTCATTGAAATCATTATCTACTTTTTATGATAACTATTTTAGGCTGCTAATTTTCAGAGAAATAATATAGAGAATAAAAAAATATGTATAGCAACCTCTAACACTGTATCGGAAATTCTAAAGATATGCTTTTTTTTTCAATATTTTGCGATATTGCTATTGAATTAAAGTTTTGTATGGTGTAAGTTCGAAAACATGATACTTAAAAAATAAAATTAATGCACGAAGCGTTATTTATAAAAAGACAAAGCTTTCTTTCTAAGAAAACTGTATATTAGTACGACGAAGTGAGAAATGTAGAAAAAAAATTGAAAAATATATACAGACACTTAACACTGCATCAAGAATTCCAAACATGGGCTGTGTAAAATTTTGTGATTTTGATGCTGCATATTATGTGGCGTAAGTGTGAAGAAAACGATGCTTAATAATAAAACTAAAAAGACAAATATAATAACAATAACAATAATCTGGGGTAGCAGCACTGAGTATATGAGCAGACTGGTAGACGATGAGCTAGCTCATCAAGAGAGTAAAAAATCTTAACAAACCCTTTTGGACTACCGTTAAAATTTGAAACCTGCCAGACATTTTTTTTTAAACAATTTTCAGTGAAAGGAAGAAAAACTGAAAATATGCCAATATTGTGTGCATTTGATATGTAAAATTAAAAAAAAAAAAATAAAAATTTCTTTCTGCAGCTTTTTAGTGGCAGAGTAGGTACTATTCGGCTTTGAGAAGAAGGTTTTTCATGTTCTTTGTTAGAGTCACGTGGTTTCAGACGATTCTATTCTTCAAGTACGGTGACAGGAAATGCTTCCATGATAACAACCATAATGACACCGTGATTCGTTACTATTAGCTCTTTTTTTTTTTTTTTTTTTTTTTTTTATGTATTAAAAATAGTTTAAAACTGGTGATAAATTTGCTGTTCTTATTCAGTTTTTCATTTACGCTTTGAACACGGTGGCCGAAATATAGGTGAGAGTTGCAAGGTCTCAAAAAGACAACTTCGACCTTAATTCCTAGGCTCTGAGGATAGTCATTGTCAGACGACCTTCTCTACCACTTGTCCAATGATATTCGCGCTATTAACAGTTATGTGGTTTCCTAATTCCTTTTCGTTTTCCCTCAACTAAAATGTTAGCACGGGACAAAAAATTTTCAGTATGTTTCACTTTTAATTCCATTACTCTCCAGAATTCTGTGCTAATATTGCTATCTAAAAGGGGTTAATTGCAATGCAATACAATGAACATATAATCACTAATTTTTCTAAGTAAAGGAGAATATTGAAAAAAATACACACATTAAAAAGGAAAGGAACAAAGCTGTTATCACAAAAATACAAGAAAGAGAAAAGTGATGTAGTTTGAATGATCAAATATTTGCTACAATACAAAGCAGGAAAAAATCAGTAATTGTTTTTTAACTAAATGAGAATTCTCAAATGAAAAAAGAGAAAGAAAAGCTGATAGCACAAAGATACAAAGGCATTTGTTTAATCCATATATATATATAAATCAATGTTTGTTTATTAATCTTTTATACACGTCTGCAGTTTAATTCTGATCTTGATAAACTTGCCGCACTAGATCTTCAAAACAAAAGAAAGGTTAAGAAGTATTTTGTCCCTCCTTTCCACATGCCTTCGTGGTGTAATTTGAA
>KK118467.1:75788-106266 GCA_000611955.2 Stegodyphus mimosarum
GCATACACGACGCGTATTCGAGTGGTCCAGGGTTCAAGTCCCCGTGAGAATACTGCATATTTTTCCCACCTTCTGCTTCAAGAAAACCTAATGACTCTACAGTGGCACCCAAACTAAAAGATGGTGGGCGATAATTCATCACATCAGAATTTGGCAGTAGGGTACTCAAATCCCCAGTCATCCTTTAAAAGGGGGAGTATATGAGCTATTTTCTCTCTCCTTTCCGCATGCTTTCGCGGTATAATTGGAAGCATACTCGACGCGTATCCGAGAGGGCCAAGATTCGAATCCCGACGAGGGCACTTTCCATTTTTAACGTCTCCCGCTTCAAGAAAATCTAATGCCTCTACAAGGTTAATGTAGAATAAGATGTAACATAGGATTTTTCAAAAACCAGCCCATGGGGTCCGCGCTCTTTATATACATTATACTAATTTAACGAACTTCTGGTTAAAAGCTTTGCGTTCCCGTTTTGCAAAGCGTAAGATATATATAGTGTAAGATATATTTCAAATTTAATCAGGAAACTCGGCGATATAATAAATTTTGTTGCCACTCGGGAAAACGCAATGTCTCAAATTTAATAAACAAACTCAGTTGTTTAAAAGAAATGTGTTGCCACTACCCGCATTAAAATATTTTAAAGTGTATTAGCGTTTAGCAAAACGTAAAATATTTTATTTTTCACGCATGCGTGTAACAAAGCATTACTTTCGCTGCGAAATCAATTATGCCACCAAAACGAAAATCGATTGATTTCTCGAACTTACACCTCAAGCACACACACACACACAAAAAAAGCGTCACAAAGATGTTCTTTCAGAAACAAACAAGTAACGGGAAGCAAGGCTGGAAACTTTTGAGTACGTACTGCTCAAAGCCGTTCGTATGAAACAAACAACGAGGGAAGCAAGACTGGAAAACTTCCGAGTACGCTCATGCGTACGGAAACCTTCCGATTTATTTGTGTACGCATTAAATGAAAGAAACAAAAAATATTGTGTACACAAAACTACTTCAATAAACAGAATTAAAACATAAACAGTTTCTTTCCTTCAAGTAGCTTTGCATTACATGCCGGGTAACAGCAAGTATATAAAGATAAATTGCTGCTTCATTTTTTATGAAAAATCTGATGTATGTTATAGGACTACCTTGTATGGAATATTAAATTATACGCATTTTTTCCTGCATTTCATTTAAACTTATTGAATTGGATTAAATCTACTTCGTCGATATCTCATAAACCACAATAGAATAAATGCCCCCCTTTAAAATTCACTGTATTTATTTACCATAACGATACTCTGGCACTAAGTTCACTTAATAGCGTTTCATCTCATTTGTTTTATAAACTCAGAATGCACGAAAATTATATGATCAAAGAATTATGTAATTGTTACCACACGTTCTATGCAAATATTATAAATCTAAAACGATGTATAAAAGAAATTAAACAAATAAAAAAGAAACAGTTTTTCACAAACGATTCAGCGCCGCTTACCTAATGCATATGTGCTACTCATAAACATTTTCCTTTGTCCGAGATAGACTAGCGACAATATTTGCTTCTAAATACGAAAACGAATTTCCTCGAATTTTATTAGAGATACATTTCTCATTCAATTAATTCAGTTCTCACTTCGTAGCAAGGAAAACATACATAAAAACTCAAAAAATGTTCATTAAAAATTGAAAGATATAGGAAAATATAACACACCAAATACAGATAAAACAAGTTATAGGGTTCTCTATTTTAATTCTGTTAAACTAAGTGTCGTGGAACCTAGTGAAATGCTAAGCAAATAGTAGCTTAAGTCTAAGAACAGAAACATAAACTCAAGAAGGGTTAATTACCCTTTATTTCACGCAGAATAACATTAACAGCCGGCCCCCTTCTCAGAGCGCACAGCAAAGCCTCCACTTGGGCTTAAAATGCAACAAATAAGAAAACTAACTAATGACTAACTAAACAGATTTAGCCGAAGCCAACACAATTCTAAACTAGTTTGTCCGTAATATTAAATTAGCCAGAGAACTATGAAAAGACACAAAATACGGCCGAATGTAATAATAGCTTAGAGCGACGTACCTCAAAAGCAAACGCGTGGTACTCAGGAATCCTCACTCTCTCTGGCGAAGTCAGTTGAACTTGACTTAAATACTATTCTCTTTCACATTTAACGCGATTCTAAAAACTCATTTTGGTAGCTGAAGCTATACGAAAGACAGGAAATGTGAACTAAATTAAAATAACCGTTATAAAATTAAAATATACCTTACAAATTTTTGCAATTAAAATTAGAGTTTCTGAGCAAAAACAGGCATTCGGCCAGGAGGCAAAAAGGCAGATTTTTCGGTGCACAAAAGTAAAAGTTTCCTTTTGGTCTCACTCGGCAAAAGGAAACCGAAGGTGCAGAAACACTTAATTCACTGTTGTGCTAAGTTTCAAATGTAAATAAATATGGCTGCTATGGTAAGAAAAATTAAGCTTAGCGGCACTTTTAACAATTTTTAAATTGTTGATAATTCTACAACTATTGCATGCAGAATTAAATAAACCTTAACCGGAAGATAAGAACAACATAATCCAATCATTTTTAAGCAAAAAATGAGCAATTTACCAACATATGCGAATAAAAAAAAAGCAGTTCATGCAGCCGAGTAGCAGAGTGGGTATATATGTATATGTATATCTATCTATATATATATATATATCAATACATAAAGAAACATAATAGGAGGCTAAAAACTAAAAGCAAAATTTTATACCCTTCCTGCGCTATAGCTGCAGGATTGAAGTAAAATAGACTTGAAGCATCTAATGTTAAAAGTAAATTGGAGTCAAAGCAAGGCAATTCCTCAACAGTATTGATAATTGCAACCGTGTATAAGAAGTTAAACACAACATCTAAAACAAATCAAAATTAAAATAAAATTTATCGTAGTACAAACCCTTAAAATGAAAATGAAATTGCAAAAGAGAAAAATATGTACTAGATCATAAAGATATAAAAATATAAATTAATCTCCTTCTAGTGAACTACTACTCTTCTACTATATATATATATATATTCAGAAAGTTTTCGAAACTCCTACATGAAGACGAAAGATAAAATAAGTAGAAAAATCACTTTTTCTATTCCAAATGTTCTTTTAAAATAATTTGCAAAGTTCATGAAAATAAGGAATGGGTAGGACAGGGATGGGCAAACGTTTTCGTTCGCGGGCCAAAAATCGAAAAAAAAAAAAAGTTCGGCGGGCCAAGGTAAATTTTTCTAAAATTTTGAAAACATATACAAGTATTACAATTTAAATATGTTAATGAGAAGAATGAAATTGCGATTTCATTTTTAAAAGTTTCT
Source organism: Stegodyphus mimosarum (assembly GCA_000611955.2). Classification (NCBI taxonomy): domain Eukaryota; kingdom Metazoa; phylum Arthropoda; class Arachnida; order Araneae; family Eresidae; genus Stegodyphus; species Stegodyphus mimosarum. The sequence continues at coordinate 79,154 of KK118467.1, forward strand.
TATGTTGAGGTTCGAAGTGAGATGTACTGATTCTAAGGAACGAGGCTAACTGCTCATCTGCCACTCTACTTCTGAAATAATTCATTCTAAGGTTCATTGTTGAAAACACTTGTTCACATATATAAGATGAAGTAAACATAGCGCTGATTTTCTAGGCGTGAGACATTAAATTCGGGAAACTTACTTTCGATAATGATGTTATATTCTTTGAAGACTGCTACAGCTTCATTGCAGATGAGACACACTGGCTTATCTTTTACAACTATGAAAAATATTTCTAGGTCCATTCATCATTAAAAGCATGGCATTCTGAATCAACTTTACGTTTTTTTAGTAGACATTTTGGGGTTGAAATATTTTACGAATAACCCAAACAAGCACTAGCTACGCTATACTTTTAACAATTTCACCACTATTCACAATGATGCTATACGTCCGCAATCTTTCCATACGCAATCAATAATACTAGAACTCGTGACAAAAGAAAAGACCGATGGCTGGCGCTTAAAATGCGCAGTCTGCCAAATATGAGGTCTGATTCACTTATATTGGATTGGCATACGTCTTCTCCCCCAAAAACAGATAACGATTCTTAGCGCCAATCTACAGCTATAACTAACAAAGTACTTCCGTTTTTAACACTACCGATTGAAAGCTGTTTGTGCTTGCTATTTCCGTCGATTTATGGTTTGCAAAAAAAAAATAGAGACAGTAAAAAGATCATCAATCCTTTGAACAAAAGGAAGAAAAAAAGTAATATTTAAGCATTTAAATATAATTTCTTTTAATTTGCCTCGGACCGGCAAATTAAGATTCTATCCGCGGGCCGGATACAGTCTTCCGACGGGCCGAATTTGGCCCGCGGGCCGCAGTTTGCCCATCCCTGGGGTAGCAGATCATGGTTCTTACGGATCCTTGAAAAATTCTGTTAATTTTAAGATCCCAAATTCGATTATATGCATATATATAAACTCAGAAGTCAGAAGACATTTTCTTAAACGATTATTAGAACAAAGTTTAGAAACTAACAGACAAAATGCGCAATTGCTGCAGGTGCGCTAAAAAAAAAAAAAAAAGAAAGAAAAAAAAAAAGCAAGAAAAAGGTAAAAGTGGAGTTTAAATGCATGCTTACAGTTTCTTTCCTGTGATGGTCCTAACTACTATGTATCTCGAATAAAGTCGCACCCTAAGGTAGTACTAGTAATCATTGGACAATAATGAATCCATGAAGAACAAAGCATAGCACAATTTCGTGTTTAATTCCATCACCTGGGACACAATTTCCATTTAAATATTTAGGAAATCAAATAACATCTTTCCTGTCTACAATTATGATTTCAATTCTCGTAACTATGTGAAGCGGCCAAATGCCATCTTAAGTAATAATTTGTAAATGATTCACTATGTTTCTGTATTTTGTTTCCTGCGTCATACAAATTTTGCAACAATTCTTATTGCCTCTGTATTTATGTATTGCGTATGTTTTCTAAAATAGTTCCAATTGCTTGTGTAACTGTCTATATAATTTGATTCGTACTGTAAGAGCTTTTAGCGATAACCTCATTTCATCAGCTTATCACCACCTGTTAAATTTCATGCGTAAAACGATATGCTTTTAGTTTAGTTCTCAAGTAACTCCTTTTCATCAACGAGTATTTGGACCGTACAATATTTCAGAATAATCAACCAGTTTTGATGGAGGTTGGAACTTCAGTCCGAGCCCTCCAACGCTAACACAACTTCTACTCGCATTGGTTAAATGTCTTTGGTAGTTTTCTTTTGCTATCTCAGCTCATAAGAGAGTGGAAGCGTATACCTATTTCCCGTCTTTTCAAGTGTTTAGCGTAATTCGATTTTTATTAGGTCTTCTTCCTTTTTTCTCGGGTAGACACGATAGGCGAAATATGAGCTTCTTGCTTTTAAGCGCATAATTGTAGACAAAATTTTTAGAAATTAAATATGCGGTTCAATTATTCTCGTACGAGAGTCAAACTTCTTATAATTTTATTTTTTCATAACGAGCATAAAACTTTCTCAGGTACAACTACAGGAGCCGGAAGACAACATTCAAAGATAAATTTCGTTATTTGTCCAAAATTAAATTTTTGAATTTTGAAATTGCCAGAATATGATTATGTCTTCATTTAAAAGAATTCTGTTAAGTAGAAATAAAAGCCTACGACCAACGATTGTGAAAATAAAGGCCGCGTAAGGACTTAAGCCCGTAAGAGGGTGTGTGTGTGTGTCTGTGTGTATGTACGTATATAGTATATATATATATATATATATATATATATATAATATGTGTATCTGTATGTGTATATATATATATTGTTGCATTCTACAGGTTCGTAGATTTGAGAGTATCCGATGAAAATACGATGCAGAACAATAAAAAGCACAATTTATTTACAGGAATCACTATTTACAGCACAGTTCCAAAATTACCTTTAAAAGCGTCGAAAATCTACAATAAATACGCTGAAACAATCAGCAACACAGCTTCAGGCTGTAACTGTAAAGGTAGCTTCACGGCAACACTAAACTTCTAATAAACACCGTGGAACAATCACCAATACACTGTCAAGCTATACTGTAAAGATAGCTTCACGGCAAAGCACTATCTCGATTGCTTTCCGTTCACAAAACTCTCGCGTAGCAGCTATTCTCACAACTAATCACACTGCTCGCAACACTTCACAATACTTCACAATCTCGCAACTAACTGCTCTCAGAAACGCAAGGGTTTATATAGCTTTTCTTTAAGTTCGACACGTTTCGAGAAATATCTCGACAGGAAGTTATTCTAGAAGCTTCCCGATTGGACCATGGGATATCGCCAATTTGGTCGCCAAATGGGCGATAAAGTCGCCAATCTGGCAACCTTACCATATACTATTTTATGGCAACCCTAGTGCTATGCCGGAAAGCTTACATACAGGCGCAACCGCCGAATTTTTCGCAACAATATGTATATATACAATATACATATATATTTATTTATATTATATATTGCCAAACTGGCAAAGGTGTTTATATAGTTATCGCCAACGAGGCTTGTGAATAGTGAGTTAAAACGTCAACCCAGCGTACTATCATAAAATTGTTTAAATAATTCTCACAAGTTGGTTACAGTAAACTTCGTATTTAACAAGAAATTAGTAGTATATTTACAATCTGATAAAAAGATAACTAATTAATGCTTTCTAGAACTGCATTTATTGCTTTGAAATCGCTTGGTTTGTTAATTCATAACAAACAGATTAAATATGAAAGACATGTTAAATATTTTACGCTTTGCAGAAAGACAGCAAACTGGAGCATGGAAGTTAAAAATATTGTATATCGGATATTTTTGAACAAGAAACTCAAATTTTGCCCCATTTTCTTATATTTGTTATATTAATTGTTTAAAAATAATAAGTAAAGGTAACATTGGGGTGCAATATCCTTTTATTTGTGTTGCCACTTATTTTTAATAATGATATATGATTAAAGAATCCACTAGTTAAACCTGTAGTGGAGCTAGGGGCCAGTTGTAATAATTTTTAGAAAAGCTACTTGTATTTTTAAGTATATTTACGATTCTTTGTTTATAGCTTATGTTTCTTATAGCATAACTATTCTTTCATCATGTTCCCAAACAAACATTCGGCAATTTTGTTGATTTTAAACACAAAAAATGTTTTACCAAAACTGTTTCGTCTGTTACTATTTGTCCCTACTTTGGGAAAATTGTAGCAGATCTGGGCCAAATAGTAACAATAAAACGATAATATTTTAAAAACATTTGGGCATTATTATTACACGGTATAGTGACATTTCATTGAGTTTATAGTTAAAAGAAAGATAAAATAATTTAACCAATCAACATAACAGTCAAATTTCATCAGAATTCCAGTGAACAAAAACAAGTCACAGATTATTTCCTCTCACACATTTAACGTTTGTCCACATTTTGCAAATCAATGATTGCGTTCATTCTTCTTCATCAGAGTTGTCAAAAGCATCTTCTTAACTTAAGCAAAGTCACTTTTCACTTTCAGAATCTGTATCTGGATTCAAAATCCTTTCCTTCACCCATTTTAACTTTCTTTTTTTTTTTTTTTTGGATTTGATTTTTTTAACCTGCCCTTTTGTCTCTTTCTTTTTCGTTTCTCATTAAGTATCTCTTCTCATTCTTTTTCGAATGCTTCGTTTTCTGGTGTGTCAGTTATGATGGAGATTACCGTTTGCATCGGCCTCTGTTGGACTGCTTTCGAGGTGAAGGTCTAATCTTTAGCGAAAGGTGTGATTTTTGAGAATCGATTTAAAATAAAAATCGATTTTTATATTTTGTGGGGAAAAAACTAAGTACAAAAAGTAATTTGCATGCTAACATTAACTATTCTTTCATCATGTTCCCAAACAAACATTCGGCAATTTTGTTGATTTTAAACACAAAAAATGTTTTACCAAAACTGTTTGGTCTGTTACTATTTGTCCCTACTTGGGGAAAATTGTAGCAGATCTGGGCCAAATAGTAACAATAAAACGATAATATTTTAAAAACATTTGGGCATTATTATTACACGGTATAGTGACATTTCATTGAGTTTATAGTTAAAAGAAAGATAAAATAATTTAACCAATCAACATAACAGTCAAATTTCATCAGAATTCCAGTGAACAAAAACAAGTCACAGATTATTTCCTCTCACACATTTAACGTTTGTCCACATTTTGCAAATCAATGATTGCGTTCATTCTTCTTCATCAGAGTTGTCAAAAGCATCTTCTTAACTTAAGCAAAGTCACTTTTCACTTTCAGAATCTGTATCTGGATTCAAAATCCTTTCCTATGATTTGGTTTTTTTAACCTGCCCTTTTGTATCTTTCTTTTTCGTTTCTCATTAAGTATCTCTTCTCATTCTTTTTCGAATGCTTCGTTTTCTGGTGTGTCAGTTATGATGGAGATTACCGTTTGCATCGGCCTCTGTTAGACTGCTTTCGAGGTGAAGGTCTAATCTTTAGCGAAAGGTGTAATTTTTGAGAATCGATTTAAAATAAAAATCGATTTTTACATTTTGTGGGGAAAAAACTAAGTACAAAAAGTAATTTGCATGCTAACATTAACAAAGAAAGTCTAAATACATGAACCAAAACCTCGAGGAAAGTTATAACATGCTACAATTTGCACCGAGAGTTTGCTATAACTTGCCCCATTGTATGGTTTCAAACATTGTAGCTGATTCAAAAAAATATTACAATAAGTTCAAACGTTAAATCAGCATTTTAAAGCTTCATACGTAGACAAAATAAATAAGTAAAACGATTTTTTTTAAAAAGATGAGTTAATTTTCTTTAAATCCAAATTTATGAAATGTTTTATCTCTATTAAGCAACTAATTTGGAACCATTCACTTTTCAGGGGCACTGACTGTGCTTACGTAGTAGGTTTCGCCCTAAAATTTGTGCTTAGTGAAAATGCTGATAAAAATTTTAAAATCCGCCGTGTAACATGCTTCTTACTGCTTACAATTAGCCTCTAGTTTCCCTAGATAATAATTACTTTAGTCACTACGCAAAAAACTTTTCTAAAATCAGTTTGCCTTTAGTATTGTGGGTGTTGGAGGAAAGGATTAAAAGTCTAACCAAAAATAACGGAATAGTAACTGATAACAACTTTTAAGTTGATGTTGCCTCTCAGCAATTCTTAATAGTTCTAAAAAAATTAAATACTGTTGCCACTACAGTATTTCAGACTTTTATTCTGTGAAATGAAGAACTGCGTTAATCGCATTTGCGAACTGTGCATTGTATCGTTTTTTTCGATCAGTTACAAGTAAGAAAATTTAAAAGAAAAATTAAATATTTTACGCTTTGACAACTGACAACGCATTGGCGCAAGGAAGATAAATATATTTTATTTTGGGCAGTGATAACAGCAAAAGGCTTGGACTTTAGCCATTCTATAACAACATCCGAATGATAACATTAACCGTGATCACAATAAGCGGGCCCTACTATGTTATGATTGAGCACTACTTCGCAATGCATTTTTACGGAAAAATTGTAGAAGCGTTCCAGGCGACCTTATCAAATGTTCGTGAACCTAAGATTATCCGCTTGATACCCGATTGCGAGAATGTGGATGGAGTCACCGCAAGAAACATTTGTGCTCTTTTATATGATAAATTGGATTGCAATGCCGTCTTTCTGTTGGCGTCTGCAATATTCTGTCCGAGACGAGAAGACACGGAATATAACAGTAATGCAATATAACAGTATCAAATCAGAAATATTGTATTACATTAAGTATGAATATTGTTATTACATTACTTATATATAATCAGTGTAATATCAATTAATTGCGTTATAAAATCACAAGAAATTTCAAAATATTATAATGTAGTTAATTTTTCATTCGAAACATCATTTAAAATAATATTAGTAAAATCATGCTTTTTATTATTAATGACATTTCTAATTATTTGTACAAAATGAAAGACCCTGCAGACAAACATTTCCATCTATTAGGCAAATCCACAGTAACGAATTAGTGTATACGCACCAGTGGTTTAAAGGATGATTAAATTTTCGTTCCTTGTTTAAAAGCAACTGGCCTTTTTGAACATACTGCACATTATACATATATTCCATTTATGTAAAAAAACTGCGCATTATATATGCGCACTGAATTCCTTGTGCATTATGTATTCCATGCGCGTTTCGAATCGCTCATTATATATTCGATTTATATAAAAAATTTAACTTCATTACATTATAAAAATAATAATTTTACTCGAAAAGATTATCAGGTGGGAGTCTTCGAAGTTTGTATTCACTTCAATCTCACAATAATCAGAACTTTCTTAGAATTTAAATTTTTAAACAATAATCTCATTGTTAAAATAATTCAAATATTTATTCAAAGGCACTTGAACAATAATACAAGAATAGATCAATCAAGTTACTAACCTTCCCTAAATAAAATTTTTTATTTAATTTAAAAAAATTATTAAACTAAATTTGCAAAATTCGAATTTCTAATACGATATAATTTTTAAACAACATCGGGTACTCCAAACACAAAATAATAATAATTATCATTTGCAGATTACTATCCCATAAAATATTTTGAGTTACATTAATGATATATCAAATTATCTGTTTCATGATCAAGAAAAATATTTAGTGAGAAGTACGATAACAATATTGAAAAGCATTAAAATAAATCACAAAATAAAATATATGCCTTCAAAACCATAAAAAATATTAAATTGTTATGTGTTCATCTCCTGAACAATAATTTCATATTTTTGTCAAACAGCACAATCAAACTGCAGGAACTTTAAGCAAAATTTAGATGCAAAATATAGAGTCCGCAGTATATTAATAATTTTGTCTCATTGGAAAATGAACCTTAGTACCTTCACACAAGAGTAATAATTTTGAATTTTCGAATGACCAAATGCTATGAGGAAAAGCGGAAGTGCAAATAATAATTTTATGGCACACATACTTAAAACACATTAAACACAAATGGACGACCTTGAACACACTACAATGGCGAATCTCTTAAGCGTTAAATCATTAATGATTTAAAACACAATTTAGTTCCCCCACCCCACCTAAATATTGTACAGATGGCCGAAATAAACTCTACACTTCATTTCTCCTAGGCGTTAGAATTTTTGGCCTTGCAGACACGAAGGCACATTTATTTGACTTTTCGCTGATATTTTATCGAAATCCAATTAGAGAATAAATTTTCCATTGAGATTTGTAGCATCTTTTCCAATCCTACTGACTCATTCTGATGACAAAGACGTAATAATGTTCATGCGGTAGAATGTAGATCCATACTGAAGCGGAAACTTGGTAGTTGAGTAAGATTAAATATTCATCTTTATTTCAATTGACATTTGTGGCTACGTTCTACTTGACGCTGAATCGTACATATTTCCGGAATATTTACATTTTTGATACTATTGCGATAGGAAGAGAGCAAAGAAGCACCGTCCTAGCAGGATCGTAAGTAGAAGATAAAGTGCGCTATTATCCAAGATAGAGGCTCACCAAGAAAAGGTTTTGGATTAAGTTGCTTAGTAAGAGAAAATTTCAATTCTCGAAATTTTAAGCTCCGAATTAGCTGCATCATCAGAATTACGCAAGTCATGTGGCATAGACTAATCTATAAATGACGCAGTCTAGAAAAGTTATTGCTATTTCTAGAAGAGAGAGGAAATACCAAATTAAAATTGAGGAATTAAGAGGCTGTTGCGAAATTAAATTGTAAAGCTTATTTACATATTTTTTATCTTACGCATATATATTCTTAAGAACTACTGCATTTATTGCTTTTAAATAGTTTTGTTTTTTAATCAATAACAGACAGATTAAATTCGAAAGAATAATATTTTAGATATTTCCGAATGGCAGCAGACTCGAATGAAAAGTGAAACAAAGCAAAATCGTATTTCGAGACTAATAAAAAATACGACTAATGGAAAATAAGAAAACTTAAGGAAACAGAAATAATGAACTATGAAACCACCATTTGCCTTAACAGCCGGCTTGTAAATGTACAATTCCAACACCTGCGCCTCTTCCCTTTTTCTTCCACTTGACCGTGCATCCTCTTTAGCACAGATATAGCAAAATCAAGTTTTCATCTATTTTATCTAATTTGTATTGCAATTTTTTCTGTCTGAGTTTCATTCACACACATATTTTTTATACAGGTTGATACTCTATAGGAATTGCTATAGAACTTTATAAGTCATTTTCTGCTTCTTTACAAAATTCTAGAGACTTGTGAAAACTGCTTTAGGAAATCATAAAGGATTTTTATAAAAGAGTTATGGAATGGTATTTTGTAGAAATCTGAAAAGTTTTCAAACTGTAATAATTTTTCTTTTCAACTTCTGACGTACTTACATGGGATAGAGAAGAAAAAAAAGGAAAAGACAAATTTTATTCATAATTGTTGAATTATTTTTTAATGGAAATTTTTGCCTTTTATTTTCTAGCTTAACATTGTTTAGCTTCTGGCTGCATGTAACATTTTACGTAATTTTTTGTACAGTGTTGCTTACGTAACACAAAAATTAAATGTTGCAAAAGCGTAAAATCGATTTTAACGGGATCAATGAATTCAAAGATTAAATTTTTGCTGTAAGTTATAAAATTTGAATTCCTGATACCAGTGCTTTTGATTACTTTTGATGATAGCCCTGATAACAGGAAAGACTTGTTAACTTTAATTAAACTAATTATTGTTTAGGATTTATTTATTTTTATTTAAATATTTTTTAAATCAAAATGTATTAACAATTTTTATTAGGTGAAAAAATTCCCAATCCAATCTGATACATTTTATTCCTGTTTCTTTCATGTAACAGATAATTTCGAAACGTTTACAAGGTTAAAATATTATATTCAAGAATGAAAATTTAGTTAATTATTTTCGATACCAAAAGAAAATTTTATTGATTTTATAATGCTTTTAAATACTTAAAAGGTTGGCCTGATACTGGAATTTTAGTCCTACAACCTTACTAAACAGGTAAACGAGTTATCGCTATGTCTGAGAATAGTATAACAGAGTCTTGCAAAGGCTTAAACAGCTTTTGAATTAATATGAACTTTAAACAAAACAGGGCACGGCTCATGCTACAGGTAACCACCAATTGTGGTGGCGCAAAATAAATAATAATAATAATAATAATTAAACGTTGATTCAGGAATCTAAGGCTACGCAATTAAATAACTGAACAAACTAGCTCAAATAATTGACCCGCATGTAAGTTTAAAGTATAGGCTGCGAGAGCATGCAAAGCCGAGATAGTTACATTTAGTTAGAGCTGGCAGAATTCTAATAGTGCTACGCGAGTGCCAGGATCTCTCTCTATCTTTCTCACAAGATCCAAAGCCCACAGTTTTACACCACAGGCTAATTTGCATTCTGGTGAAGAATACGGAAAGGAGAAGTTAAAGTAAAGATCAAAATCTTAATAACTGGTTAATTTAGCATAAGGCCGTTACATACTGAAAAATGTTTTATAGAATCTTTTATAGAAAACTAAAGCAAAGAGATATGTATAGAATTCTTTAAAATTATGGCCAAATTTTTATTAACTGGATCTGATATTTTCAGTGGAAATTTATTAGTTGTTTGTTCTGTTCCTATATTAAATTCTGTATAGAATAGTTATACATCTTATTATAGAATCGCTATACGTAACTATGTAGAACCCATTGAAATCTACATTTACTTGCAAGCTTCAATTTCGCATGTTCTGAGAAAATGATTAGGAAGTTCTATGTAACATCTACCAGATGTTTATGATGTCTGCGGGAAGTTCGAATTTCAGAAAAAGGCACTTAAGGTCTAACAAGAAAATAATTCATTTATTACCAATTCCGGACAATGTATACGTTACTCCAATTACATCAGTCATTTACAGACAAGAGTTCTCGTTGTGTTTCTAGTTTTTATATAAAATGAATCATCATTGCCATACAAAATCAAATCCATATTCAAAACCAAGACAAATAAAAAAAAGTATGAAAAACCGCTGAGAAGTCACATCCGTTCACTCTCTTCGGTGAAAATGACGATTACGCTATTCACGCTCATAGTGAGAGAGTAACGCAATAGAAGCTTTATAATAAAATTTTACAGAATTCCAAAGATGTCTGATCTAGTTTATAGAAAATTGAGCCATAATTTTAAAGAAGTTTAGAATTAGATTTGTTTTATGGTATTCTGTAAAGCATTCTTGTGAGAGTAATGATTTTCACTAATTGTCTGCTAAGAACCTGTGCACAATGTATTGCTGTAAAGTTTAAATAAGCAGTCGTGTGTGATGCAAATCAGAATTAATCCATTTTAAATGAATTCCTATAGGGAGAATAGTTTCGGCCATTTAGCATAACGAACGGTCTTCAGGAACCAATTATGTTTGTGAACTGAGGCTTCGCGATATTAAAATCATTTGCGCATTAACAATAATCTGACAACGGAAGCAGAAATTAAGCAGTAAGAGGAAGTACATGAAATTCGCTAGTAGAAAAATTTGATATTCATGAAATCTCAGAAAATTCTCTGAAAACTTACGAAAACAATAGCAAAATTTACGCTGTACAAAAATTTACACTGTAACGGGGACAGAATCCGTAAATTTATGAGCTCAGGATGCTGGATATGTATTCTATGTAACGTATCATTACGGTTTCAGCAGTAAAAAGGTTAAATTCTATTGCAGTCTTAACATGAGCTTCAGATTTAACTAATTAATTTTAAGCCTTTTAAATTGCTCGAGTAAAATAATATATTAAATTATAAAGAATAAAAATAATCTCCTTTTCTAAATAATAGAAATAGCTTTGCAACATTTTTTCTTCATTCCCACTAAATAAAAAGAAAAGTAAAAAGGGACTCGAAATCTATCAATCACACCCAACGGTTTTATTTTTATCTTCAAGATTTGCTTTTCGTCCGCCAGGTGGCGCTCCATGAATAATCAGCTGATTGTCGAACTATCAAAAACGCAGTGTTTTCGCGCCGAGTGCAAGCGTGTGACTTGAAAGACAATATGTTGACAAGCTCGTTACACAAAGCGCTTTTTTATAATCTCTTGTCTTTATCTTGCTTTGTTTTAGCAGCATGTGGAGATGTATACAAAATTGGTGTTGGAATTGCCGACATTACTGGACCAGCAGCCGAAATTAATATGGTAAGTTCGTTATTTTTAGTTTTTGTACGTATTCTTTTTAAGTGCGTTTCTCTCATTCGGCGACAAACGCGAAGTAGGAAAAAATAATTTTATTAAAAAGAAACTGCTGGCAGTGTTCCCTACTCTTGTTTTTCTTTTATATTACTATGCATATAAGTTTTTTCGCATTCGTAATGTCGTTTCGGAAGGACGTGTTTTCAACTGTCGAAGAAAGTGTTTTTCAAGGCAAACACGTGTGTTTGTTTACATTGTGGATAGGCGCTGAGTTCGCAAGAACTGTTTTGTGAATCTTGTCGAATACTTCTGAGTTTTTGATGAGAAAATTTTGTAGTAAAAAATGTTAAATGTTGTTGAATTCTATGCATGTATTATTGTTCTATGTTACATTGTTCACTCCAAATCTCTTTTCGGGAATATGTGAAGATTTTTACATTTCTTTAGGGTGAAATCGGAGTTTATGAAAGAGAAATTTATGAAATTTTGATCGGAAATGTCTTCTTGATTAATTACGGTCTTAATACTCAGTTATTTGAATTTACTTGAAAATTTATTTCTGAAATCTATGCGTAGTAAGTTATTATAAAAATATATATCATAGTTAATATATTATTAACTTTGATTAAAAATTTTAAGGGATAATTAATATTTTTGTTAAACTTTTATCAGCTTAGTTTCTTTTTTCAAAGAATATATTTTTACACAAAGAATTTCCAAGTCTTATGAAAAACTTCAGTATTTTTCTAATATTTGATATTAATTTATAGCATTTGATAATTAAAAGGCTGCCTAGTGAAAAATCGAGACGAAAAAATGCTTTTAATACATCAGAAAAAGGGCATCTGATAACAGTAATAAGCTCTACATAACAGTAATAGCAATCAAATGGACCTTTAAAATGTCACTGATAAATTTGCGAACACACACACAGACAAAAAAAAAATATAAATTTTTTAAGTTGTTTACTTCTCATATACGGCTCTATATCAGAAGTAAAAATGTTTATGTTCTCAGTTTTTCTCAATTAAAACTTTGCGCCATTTAAATGAGAAGGGCCGTAATAACAAGGTGATATCAATGTTTTAATATGTGAAAATGTATACCAATTTTTCAATATATGGAGCTTTAGGTAGAAAGCCATTTTGTGATTTACCATAATGAACTAAACAAACGTTTCCCACTCATTTGAAAATTTAAAATTGAAAAGTAAGGCTTGATTAAAAATTAATTAGTTGAATAAAGTATTTTATTACTTTAATAGCTGTTTTGAAGAACAATTATTATAAATTTGAGATATTTAAAATTTTTTTTTTGCATAAAGAATGCTAGAAATATGCTGACTTTTCTTAACCGAAATAAATGATTTCTAGGTTACTTTTTCCCTTCGTTTTCATAATAAAAATGACTGACTTTAAAACAGTTGATGAAAAACGTTCGAATCCTTCCAAATTCTTTCCTTTTAAATGTTTGTTTTTATCAAAATCTTTAGTGAGTTTTATTTCAAGTGTTTATTTAGTACTTGTTCATATTATTTGAAATATTTGGAACTTTGATACAGAAATTATTTCTTGCAATCAGACGATGATATATTATCTGTTAGAAATAGAGCACTTGTATCTGTTCGCCACGTTATACAACTGTCGATAAAACCTTTTATATTACAATTCATATTCTTTATCAGTCTAAGTTCTGATAACATTATTTATTTCTGAATGCAGGTGGAGGTGGCTAAGAAGTCTTAGCACTGCAGTTGCAAAACATAAGTGAAAAGAATCTTAAAGACTTTATATTTATTCTCCAGTGCATCTCATTTTTTGTCGGATACTTCTGTTTTTCACATGTACTATTGATTATAAATTTAAAAATTTGCTAGTTTCGAGAAAAGTTATTCGAAGTGTTTTTGATAAAAAAGAATTTACTAAGAGTTCTGAAAGTAAACTCAGCATAAAGATTAAACTTTAAATGAATAGTTCATATTTAATAAAAGCATGAAAGTAAAGGGACATTGAATATTTAACTTTTAGCTAAAATGGCGCTTTGAGATGGATACAACTAATTTTTTCGTGTAAGAATGTTCCATTTGTTCCATTCCTATGTAAGAATTGCTTTTAGTACAGTTTCGAAGAAGTATGTTTTCTTACTCTTTTTCTCCAGCTCAGTCCATTTATTTTCAATAAAATTTAAGGCGGCAGAATATAGAAGTTTTGATAGCTTCAGGAGAATTATAGTAACCACAAGCGAACATTTATGGCTGTATATTTAGCATCGTTATCTTGATAGAACTTTAATGTATTCTGCATTCCAAGTTTCTTTGCAAATACTTTCAGGTTTTCAGTAACAATATTTATATACTTTTACTAATCCGTAATATTTTCGCTAAACGTTAAATTTCTTACTCTAGAGGCAACGAAACATCTCAAACCTATGCCTTTACCCCGTGCGTAACAGTACGCAACTGGTTTTTCGATTGCAGTATTTAATTTTGCTTTTGACGCATATTAATTCATCTTTCGGACCCAAATATTAAATTTTGACTTTTCTGCATTGTTCCAGTGTGGTAAAACTTTCCTTACTGTAACTTTTCTGAAACCCAGGCATGTTTCCCTCAGTGCATTTTCAACCGTTTTACACAATTTCTGTCGATTTATAACATAAAAAATAGTTAAACGCTTTACATAAAGAGTTTTTTGGATATTTCAGTAGCTTTTACCATTTTTAAAATGATGAATTATTAAATTTCTAATAGAGTTTGTCTTTAATTTGTGGCATTTTACGATGTTCACTTCAGATATGGAACTGTTAATATATTTTGCTAAATAAAAAAATATTCCAAATGTACAACGATAATTCTTGGTATATATTTTCATTTAAAATAAGTCTTGATACACTGTCTACTAAAACATTTCAACAAAACTTTAGAGTGCTTGGATTATTATGTGAGTTATTGATTAACACGTTTTTAACAAATTATTTTATTAGCAAGAATGTTTTGATATTTATTTTTCAACAAACGAGCCTTAAGAATGGAGAAAAAATAATGTATTAAAAATTTCAAGTCTTTCTTTTCAACATTTAGTACAAGATCTATGCAAATAAATTTACAAAATAGAAGTGTCTGAAAATAAATGTGAGGGACTGAAAGTAAATTGAATGTTAGAGAATTAGGGTTTATTTTTTGCTTTTCGGAGCATATTTCAATAAATTTCTTAAAATACTTTGTCATACCGTATCGTAAATTTTTAGTTTGAAGAATCTGTATGCCATCTGATTGCAAATTAAGAAAGGTTTTTCAGAATATGTTATGACTTAAAATGAAACTCGCATATTCGAACGCAAAGCGATTTTACTCTCTTGTATAATTAGCAATTGTCGAAAAACTTTTATTAGATACATTTAATAATCACACAGCACTTGATTATAGAATAGACAAAAAGAGATGAAACTCGGTTATTTTCACATTAATTCATAATTTTTAAACTAAATGCAATATTTTTATGCCTGAATAAAACTTGTACACCTAAAAGGAAAAGCTTCTACAGTTAAAAGATTATCATTTCTTTTTATTATATAGGTAGATAGTTTGGGCGTGCATTCCGATAATTAAAAAAAATCCATGGCAATTATTCTTAAGATTTTAAATCGGGCAAAGCATGGGGCAAGGCTATCGGTACTGTAGAATAATCTTAATGTAGAAGTCGTCAAACTGTGGCAACCATGCGCATAACAAGTTTTCAGGTAACCATATCAGTAACTGTAAGTATGAATCAGCAGCGTCGCCATGTATGTATGAAAGTACATGTTGCTTCGGTTGTACAGAAGCTGTAAAGGCAAATTTCGGTATTTTAGTGCTCAGATTAATTTTGAAATATGCGCTTGTAGGATTTGCCTGCAAAGAAAGAAAGTTCTGTGAAATTTGTCCTGGAATATAATATTTTGTCACAAAGGCGGGAAGGTTCAGATTGGTATTTTATGACGTATTTTCAAAAATAACCTTTTTGGAAATGCAATGTGAAAAAAAATAACGCACACGTCAGTATCCGAAGCGGTAATTGGTTCGAGAATAGTCGTTTGTTATTTACTACAGCAGTCAGATTTTATATACTGCTGGAGTAAAGAGCTAACCAGTCGTCTCCCATTGCTTTCAATCTCTTCTTAAAGCGAACGCGACGAAATTTCCACCGGAAGAAAAGAAACAAAAACTTGTAGTTTCATAAATTGTTTTCCAGTATAAATATCAAACTAAATATGTACCCAATAACATGTATGATATGAAATAACTTTCTCCAGTTTGAAATTACTATTTGTTTTCTTCAAAAAATCGCCAAATTGCGCCAAAGTGGTTGCGATAATACCAAAGTTCCGGCTATCTACTTAAGGAAAGGATGCCTTCATAAAAGGGACCAACCAGCGCTCGAGCCGTAAAATCGCTGAACATGGCATTTTCACCTAGATTCGATTTCAGGCAAACTGCATGGATCTTCCACATGTGTAACGTAGATATGTTAGTACATAGGTATGCAGATTTTTATGTTAGTTTCCCATAGAAGGTCCTCGACGAAGCCATCCCTCCCTTCAGGCACATAGCCCTCGAGTACTTACCATGAACTGAACACTCCTTCGTTCTTCTTCCTTCCATGGTAAAAGACTATGCATATTATGTTTATTTTTCGACTTTTTAGGATTCAAATCAATATTAATAACTTTGTTTATAGTTGACACGGAGCATTTTAATGATTTTGCAACTGCTCTTTGACTTGGCGAATTTTCTTTTAACAATAAAAATCTTACCTTTGCAATATTCGAAATATTCCGTGTTTCCTTCGATACGTATTTGGAACAATTTTCCCACTTGAAGCCAAACTTTGACGTTATTTCCCTTGTTGATAACGTTACCTATCGTAGCTTTAGATGTGGAAAAATCGTGGCTTTCAAGAGTTTTTTAATAACTAGATAATAAGAATTAATAAGTAATTAATAAGAATTAACTAGTAAGATGTAACTAGAATAATTTTCTTCGGAAAGAACAGAAACATAGTCTTCCATCCATTGCTTCTTTAAAAGCGACATTTTGCATGAAAAGAAAACTGTCAAGTAGTAGACGATAATTTATACTTTCAAAAATATAAAGTTACAAGCAGTATTTTTTTACGACAAAGCAAAATAGTTTATAAAATGTGCGAACAGCCTCTGTATTAATATTGTTTATGTATTGTATTGTTTGAGAAATATTAAGTAAGTTTAACATACAGTTAAAATCTATTTAAAATATTGCTTAGTTTGATAATAAATTTTTTCATTCTATTAAAAAATGTTTTGTCCCATTTTAGATCCCTCATGCGGCCCATGTGCAATTTGAGTTTGAGAGTACTGGGCTGTAAATAGTGTTTTCAAACTCAAATTGCATGCAGACCGAATGTAAGCTCTGTAAACAGCTGAAGGGGAGAAAGTTTTTTTCTTCCATTTTTTACAGAAGGAAAATGTCTTAGCAACAAAAAATATTTTAACTAAATTTTAAATTTAGCTTACTAAATATATATTAAAATATACATAAACAATAATAATAAAGCAAAGGGAAAAAATTCCAGTTTATATTTTATTTTCTCTCTGAAACTGAAATTTTGGTACTCGCAAGGACTTTTTTATTGTAACACTTTGTAACTAAAACATAATGCAGCTGATGTTAATATTTCAGCTTGACATTTGCTTTAAATATATTTATAACATGTCTAATTAATCATTAACTTACTTTAAACTAAAAATAAACGAATCAGGAAAGCTTTGCGAAGTAGGATAAAATTTTAGAGTAAATAGTAACAATTTAGTCCCTTAGTCATTAAATTTTTCTTCAATGCATAAATAAAAAACATACTTTATACGCAAATAATTATAATCTTTATTTCTTAAACTGCAGCTTGACTGTTACGGAATTTTGATTCAAGAAATGATTAGAAATAATTTCCATCAATGTTTGTAGATGCTCATCAATCTTTTATTGATTTTCATCGTTCAAAAAAGCTATTCGCATATAAACGTATTCTTAAATAAAGCGTATATGTGTAGTGGAAAAATTTATAACAGCGTTTAATTTATTTTTTGAGAAATAGGTAAAAAAGTTAGTCAAATCTGGTACCTTCAAATCTTTGAATAATACTTATATCACAGTTTAAATTTATTTGCGCCATTTATAGAATTTGTACAACGTTGTTTACGTTGTTTTTAATTGTAATAAAAATAATATAAGCTTGAACTTCATATAACTAAAATCTTGAAATATTTGCAACAAATATATAAATGAAATGTATTCGCGGCTTTCAAGAACACTGGCCTGTGATACGTACGTTGTACAAGCTTGTAGGATGAATAAAAGTGATGTGATGAAATAAAAGGAAATTCTACAGCGCTGAGAACAAAATATTCAAGGAAGTGAAAAGTCGACAGCATACTTTTTGCCGCATTTATGTTTTGAAGACAATGTGTGGAGGATTAAAATCCTAGTTTTTCTTCCACACTGTGAATATTTTTTATTATCTAATACTAGTCCACCAGCGGCAAAATCTCTGAAGACTGGTAACTTGACCTCTGTTGGCTTCCAGGAAAAAGGGGCTTGTTGCATAGACATTTCGTGGTTTCCCCCCCACGAGTAATTTGGATATTAACGTTTCTATTAAAAAAGCCTTCTCGGTGGCATCCCTTCCTTTAGGCACATACCTCTAGCGTGCTTTGCCATCAAATAAACGAAACATTAGCAAACTCTTTGCTTAGAAACTCTTCGTTGATTTTATATCTCATAAAAATAATTATATGAATACCGTATTACCGTATTTACTCGCTCATTTTTCTCCTTAGATTTTTAATGTAAAGTTCTGAAATTTTTTTAGATATCCATGTAATTTTTCCATTCCGTGAACTTTCGGAAAGCGAGCATCTCTAAGTTTTAAAATGGATGTGATTTATGTAATGATTGTTTTCTTCTTGTAAATCGATTTGCTTATGGATTTAAAGTCGCATGGGCTTCATAAAAGTATGTAGATGATAAAGTAACAACAGTAAAGAGTTTCAAGAAAACAAGGCTATCTGATGTTTATTGATGGTTCTGAAGATCTTGCACGTGGGAAGACTGACGAAACGCTGACGACAACGATGGCGACGACTTGTGGGCTGTAGCAAACGGCACACACAGACGATATCAAATGAATTGGGGTGCAGGAAATTGCACTGGACAACAATAAAGCGGAGGAGATTCAAGATACAAGAAATAAATGAAGATGTCTTATTAGACATTTGCAGTGCTAATATTACTATGTACTATCTTTATAAATACAGTATTTTTTAAAATATCGAGATAGCTACTGGTAGTGTACCTATGAATACTTTTCATTTGTTATGCTCATAATATAACCATGTATTTCGGAATCGCATAATGTTTCCCTCACGGTTTCTTACAATAAAGTCAGTAAGAAAAAATCTGATGTGAACCACTGAACACCACATGACTTCCTTGTGCGGAATATTAAATTAGACGCATTTTGCATTTCATTTAAACCTATTGGATTGAATTAAATCTACTTCGTCGATAGCGCATAAACCACAATAGAATAAATGCACTCTTTAAAATGCACTATATATGTTTAACACAGCGACATTCTGGCGCTAGCTTCAATTAACAACGTTACATCTCATTCACTTTATAACTCATCAGAATGCACAAAAATTATGTATATCAGCTGGAGAAGTACCTAATCTTTGCCACCTGTTCTATTCAAATACTACTGTAAATCTGAAGCGATGTGTAAAAGAAATTAAACGAACAAACAAACAAAAAAAGAAATAGTTTTTCACAGATGATTCAGTATTTCTCATTCAAATAGTTCAGTTCTCACTTCGCGACAAGGCAAAAATGCATAAAAACTCAAAATATGTATATTAAAAATTACGAAGTAAATCTTAAACACTTATTTCCTAGAATAAATTCCAGAATGGATTAAGCATGATTTAATTCACGATAATAAAAGAAGGCGTTATTTTTGTTGTTGCGAATCTTAGTTTCTCTAGATTGGCAACAAATCCATTATTCTGCCAAGTTTCAAATGTAAACAAATAGGGCTGCTATGGCCAAAAAAATTAGGCTTAGCCACACTTGAACAACTTTTAACTTGTTCATAGTTCTACAACTATAACATGTAGGTTAACTGAAGGCATAAAAACCTTAACCGGAAGATAGGAACAACATAATTCAATCATTTTTAAAGCAAACAAATGCACAATTTAACAACATATAAGAATAAAAAGACTGAGCTCACTGAGCCGAGTAACAGAGTTACTTTTGGTGAGTGAATATATATATTTATATACTTTTGGTGCGGCCGATTGCAACCAAAATAGGAGGTGCACATCTACATGGTATAGCAGTCATATGTACAAAATTTCAACGTTCTGGTTCGACTCGTTTTTGAGTTATGGGAGATACATACATACGTACGTCGGTACGCTCAGACGCCACGAAAAATATCTCTTCAGAATCCATTTTAAATTAGTTTTATAATTTTTCTGGAGAAAGAGTCCTTTATTCTGTCCTTACGTACGAATGTCACTCAAAAATATCATTAAATTGCATTCGATGACGGTCAAAGTAGATATTTTGGTTGAAATATGATACCCGAAATTTTTCGCGATTATAATACTTTCTTTTTACTTCGTACAAGGAAGTAAGAGAGGGTTAGTATACAAGTAAATATTGTAGGTAGGTTACGGAGGACGGGGACGGGGACGCCTGGTGTCTAACAGAGGTAAACATGCATGTGTCCCACGCCCTCCTCTAACTAGAGCAACAGCTCCTCGGAGCCCCACAAGGCTGCACCGGGAGTTTATTGAGGTTGTGAAAGGGAAGCATATGGCCTTACAAGAGCGTTAGTAAGGTTTCAAAGCCTTTGTGCCAGAAACATAGTGGCCACAAGTTCAAAAATAGTTCAGCCTTATTTCGGACGTTCTGTGCAGAATGGAAGACAGCACCAGTAAAAAACAGCTTCAGGTGGGAAAAAAGGTACAAGTCCCGAAGGAGCTATATTTGGGCTTTATGTTGGTTGTGGAAGAGATTGCATTGGTGTCCGTAGAGTCCAGGTGAATGTGGATACATGTGGTCTTGCATTATCTTGATGGAACATTATCTTTTTACTACGGAACTCACTTCGACGTTTTTCCTAGATAGCAGCGTCAACATGGACTAACATCTGACTCTGCACCTTACTGTCGAAGGTTTTACTTTTTTCCAAATGCTCTTTGTGGATAATACCACAGTAATCCTACCAGATACAAAGCACGATCTTTTTGTTAATGAAATTGTGCTTTTCGATGCTGCCGACTGGTTCACTGTGCGTAGATCAACCTCCTTTTCGGCCTGTGTTGTTGAAGTAAATCCACTTTTCATCAAAAGTGACGATCCGGTCCAGAAGTTTGTCCTTGCGTTGATATTCGAGCAGATTAATGCAGGTTCGAAGAAGTCTTTCCTTATCTGCTTGAGTCAGCTCATGGGGTACACAACGATTGAACTTGTACGTCAAGTTTATGAGATGCATAACGCGACTAATGGCCATGGCACTAACGTCTAACTCCTTAGCAAGCTCTCGAGTAGTTGCATATTGATCTTCTTCCTTCAAGTTCTCGCAGGCGGGCCTCATCACCTTCAGTAGGCCGGCCAGAGCGCTCTGCTTCTTGAATGTCATAATACTTGCATTTGAATTTTTCGTACCACATCTTCACAGTGTCATATGATATAGCATTAGTACCTAAAGCTGTACACATGATTTGGTGACATTCTATAGTTGACTTTTTGCAGCGGAGCTGGCAGTAAATGATGGTTCTAATCTGGTAGCGTGTTAGTTCCATTTCATACAACCTTATACCTAATGATAACGCTATTTTTTTACAAATTTCACAACAGTTTTCTAAAGCAAGTCTCTTTCTGTCAAGTGTCAAAAATCGTTCGACAAAATATGATTCAATACGCCAACGCGAACTGTTTGCACAGACGATATTTGCGGTGGCGGGAAACTTTCGTTAAAACCCGATATTTACATATTTCTAGTTATATTTACATTAAATTCCATTGCTCTTTCGGGGGATATTTTTCTCATTGTTTGATGTTATCATTTTATTAATGTTATCAAAACAGTCAAGGATAAAAGTGGTCTTAATCGGGGCCTTGTGTAATCGCTTGAGAACAGAATCTTCATAAAAAAGAAAAAGTACATAATGATTTGAATGAGTTCAGCCAGTGTAATTTCATAAAATTATTGATTTTCACGGCCACCGTTGACTTCTTGTGATTTTAAAGCATTTTTATTTAAATCAGTGAGATTAAAAAGTAGAAAAAGATTTCTTAAGAAATGCATTTATATTCGAAAGATTAAATTCGAAAGTGACATATTCTCCGCTTTTTTGAATAGCAGGACGCTGGTGCGTGGATATAAATATTCAGTTTGAGGTAGGCCGCTGATATTAAGTATACTGGTTGGTTTTGTTTGCATTCTAATTGACGTTGTCTACGTGTTAGAAATTCATCATCCAACGTTTCTAAGCCTCGCGTTCTAATTTTAATACTTAACGTAAAAGATTTTCTACTTAGTATATCGAAAAATAGCAAGGATTGCAAATAACTGCTTCAAATTTAATAAAACTTAGGTACACGAAAATGTGTAAATGGCAACACAAATGTGTACATGGTAATAGGTGGAAGTTTCAATGGTATTTTACACAAATTATGCCTAAAAACACTTTTCTGAGCCTGCGGACGTTGATATTTGCTTTCAAATTCAGTGTAATATTAGTTAAAATTGATGACTTTTCCTTGGCTTCATTTTCGTGACGTCACGCATATTCCAGGTTTTTCTAACCGCCTTGGTGGTAACACATTGCTTTCAATGACTAAAGATAAATATCTTAAATATACATAAATATCTTTTATGTATATAATATCTTATACATAAAAGATAAATATCTTACATTTTCTGAACGGCAACAATCTGGCGCAACGGAAATAAAAAGGTTTTATTTCGAACTATGTTGCCATTTTTCGTTTTCAAATCGCTGAGTTTGATACAAAAGTTCGTGAAATTTGTACAAAATAGGATATAAATCAAAAATCAGTTCGAAATTCAAAATTCGGCTTCGAGGTGCCCATGTTCGTATAAAGGACTTCGTGTATTAAAATTTCGGTGGCTTTAGATGCTATCGTTTTCCTGTCGTCTGGACACCATCGCTCATAGGTACAGATTCTACATTAATTAAATTTTTGTTAAAATAATACAGCGCGATAGCATTTGATGGCAACCAGTTGAAATGTAATAAGGACAAAAGTGAGTTTCGAGGCTAAAAATTTTCTACACAAATTCTATTGTTTATTCGTGTTTAACGGAACGGAAGAGTGCACATTTTATTTTTGTGTACTGTTAGACCTTGTTTCTCATATTGTGCGATTAGGTCATGTGGTTGACGCACATCTTTTATGATTTCTTTTTTAAATAAACATTGAGTCATAAGTCAGTTAATAGTTTTTCATTGTTTTAATGCGTCGTAATGAATTTCAACTTATACTTTCGCACTTTTACTGCTGGGTTCACTTATTTTTAATAGTAGATTTTATCTTTTCTTGGCGTATTTCATTTTTCAAAGCTTGGGAACTTTCCTCTAGATGTTACTACAGTAGACTTCGCTTCAACTGATTGCGATTAATATTATCATTTGAACATCGTAATCGAATTGCCTAAGTCACGCCTATTTGCGTACGAATACATGGAAATATCACTTATTGTGATAAGAATTCGATTAATGTTATCAAAATATTATAGAATATTTTTTAAACTGAATAAAGACGCCAAATAAGAGATAAAATAGCCAAATGAAATCAAAATAAATTCTAAAAATTGCCAAATGTCAGAAAAATATCGCCGAACAGTTTGTTTCTTGCGATTTTCGTTTAGTTTGATATATTTAATTACAGTAAATCACTTAAGGATTATCTGCCGAAGGGAAGGGATGTCTTTCAATAGGAATTTCCAAGGGAAACTGGCTCGTATGCACGTTGTACTTAAAGAAAATCTGCCTTCCAGTCGGTATAGTGGTTAGTGACCCTGACTGCAATAGGGTTCGAGTCTCCAAGAAGGCATGGTTGTAACGTCCCTTCATAGGAGGCAACAGTGGCCACCTATTAGGCGCCTCCATAATGAAATAGCCACCAACTTCGGCCCATGTAGTGGCGCAAGGCTCTTAAATAAAGCGTTTGACTGTTAAAAAAATATTAGGGAAAACCACTTAAAGCGACGCTTACTATAATACATTTGGAAATTCTGCAAAACGTTTAGTTAGATATACGAAAATGTCTCCTTAATGATATTCTTTTAAATCCAGCAAAATTCCGATTAATCAAATTTCATTTAACAAGAATCTCTTTTTAATGAAACGATGACGCGAACCAAATCTGACGCAAGGCTAGACATTTTTATTTTTGGCCCCGCAGTGACGAGTAGTTAAGACCGCTAAATACTGGTAGTTCGACCTGGTTTGGTTTCGATCCCAGGCGAACGAGCTGACTTCATTTCACGGTTTCGTGCTTTTCCCCATGTGTAATGTGAATACAAACCAGTTTCCCTCAGAAAATCAGGCAGAAAGCCCTCGAGTGATTTGCTGTAATTAAATAAGCCAAATCCTCAAAGACCTCCACGAAGGCATCCCTCATTTAGGCAGATAAACCTTTGCGTGCTTGACCATAATAAAAAAAATTAAACCTTTAACATTGTTGTCAACTTCTGACCAGCGCAGATGCCAGCAAGCATTCATTGCTAATGAATTCACTTTAACCATTTCTATGCAGTGTCTTACGTTGAACTGCTTCCAAAATGCCATAAGTGTGTGTCGTGCTTTTCTTCGTACTGCAGAGATGGAAACATGCATAACATAATAGGCTTTGGATGTTATGATTCCTTGAACCATTTGTTGGATTAACGCATTGAATTCCATGGTGAAGAAAGCAATGCATATCAAATATAGAACATACAAAATTGATTTTATTTATACAGAATTAACATGCAAGTTCAAATATTATGCGCGCATTTTGAGATGTGTTCGGATGCAAGTGATCGGTGATTGTAAACAGGTTAGTCCGTACCGTCTGTAAAATATTATGCTCAATAAAAAGGTCTTTTACACCCTTCCTCTGTTGTATTCACCTTTAAATCTTTGCGAGAAGTTACACGGATTAGCGCTTAAGTAGATATAGTTACATTGGGTGATATCTAAAAAGACTAGATCCCACAATCTTAGAACGATGAGAAAATTTCATAATATTAGTATTATGAAATATATGTTCAATATTTTCAATAATTTCAAATTTCGAAGTTTTCTAAAACGTATTAACGCTTTGAGAAGTAAAACTTGGTAATGCAAGATCACCTGTTGCCTTTGTGTAATGTGTTTGTCTCGTTAGGCTTTCCGAAACGTGGACATTTTTTACTGACTAGTTTATCGACATTAACCGATCATATTATTTTCCTTTCGTTGTGCTCGAGGAAATTTAATGCCTTTTGTTTGATATCTTTTAGCCTCTTGGAGATTTCGACCTCGAGAATAACATTATTTGTGGTTACATAATTGGGAAAATGCAAACGTTCCTTGTCAGTCACCGGTTTCTACTTAATATCCGTTATAGAACTATGTATTCATATATCGTATTCAGTTTTTGAAACGAGGCACAGGCAGGCATCGAGGAACAAAAACTGAAAAGTGCACAACCTCCTCAATTCAATTTAGTAAAGCATATAATGAGCACTCTTTGTCATGAACTGATAGTGCCAGCCGTTAGGTGGCGCTTCACGCATTTTATCTCTGGAATAATTTGATTACTGGGGATTAGGAATGCATTAACGAAAGTGCTAAGCCTAAGAATATTGAAAGAGTATGTCTAATAATTTCGTTGTAAAATAGCGCATTATACAGACAGTGTTTACATATTATTTTTTAATAAAAATTTAGAAAAAAAAACTTTGAAATAAAAATTTCTAGCTACAGTTTTATTATTTTAAATGAGAAATATCGTCTGCTATTTTTAAATTTATTCTTCTTTCAAAATGTCGTATGTGAACAAACTGTGGATTGAAGGATATCTTTTTGCTTTTTCCGAAGAGGAGATTCCTGTTATTTAATTCAAAAACATTGTGAAATGTATGGTATTAAAATGTTTTAATGCAAAATAAAAACTATTAATTTGAAAGGGAAAAATCGTCGATCATTACTTATACATAGAAAGAAGACTCCAAACGAATACTCGTAAAGGTACATACTATTTCTGATATTTCTAAAGCTAAATCGTTGGTAAGGAGAGAAAATCCATCGACGCAGAAATCAATTGCAAAATCTTTAAATACATCTGTAACAACAGTGAATAAAATAATAAACCAAGATTTACAGCTTAAAAATTATAAAAATCATAACGTTGAGCAGCTTTTGCCGAGGCAGGTGGCTCGATTCAAAACATTTTGTGAAACCTTATATGAAAACTATTTAGCATGAAATAAATGTAAATACATTGTGACCCTCGTTAAGCATTGGTTTACCTGAATGACTGCAACAAAGAAAGATCTATTTATTTTCGAAAACTAAGAGATTAAAAAAATCTGATGTGTACACCACATGACTTCCTCGTACGGAATATTAAATTATACGCAACTTTCCTGCTTTTCATTTAAACATATTAGATTAACAGTTAGCGAATTTTGAATTAAATCTAAACTTCAATCAAAGCGCATAAACCACAATAGAATAAATGCACTCTTTAAAATTCACTATATTTACCATAGCCACACTTCGGCGATAATTCACTTAACAGCGTTACATATAATTCATTTTATAACTCATAGTGCGCAAAAGTTATAGCATCTGAAGAATTACCACAAGTTCTATTCAAATACTATAATAAATCTGAAACGATGTGCAAAAGAAATTAAACCAATAAAAAAAGAGCAGTTTTTCACAGACGATTCAACGCCGTTTACCTACTACGCATGCGCTACTAATTAATTCAGTTCTCACTTCGCAGTAAGGCAAAAATACATAAAAATTCTAAATATTGTTAAGAAATGTCCAGGCGCGGTAAGATAGCTTCCCCGCAAGGCAGGTTTAGGGTTGGTAGAAAATGGCAAGGGAAGGCAGGGTTGCCACATTTGGCAACATTTGGGGGCAAAATTGGCGATATGCCATAGAAAGATGGAGAACCTTGTGTAACGAATTCTTACTGGTTTAATCCAGAACGTTCTCGAACGCAAGCCAAAAGCTATATAAAGCCTTTACTCCAGTGTATCGTCGAGTACACCGCGAGTTGTAGCGTGGAGAGAGTCTCGAGAGTAG
>KK118467.1:106287-139098 GCA_000611955.2 Stegodyphus mimosarum
AAGTTCCGAGAACGACTAAGCAGAGTTGGGATTGTACTCTAGTACTTTGCTGTGAAGCTGTCTTTACCGTTATAGGCTGATAACCTGAAAGCTGAGTCACTGATTGTCTCAGCGTGTTTACAGGAGTTCTTCGACGACTGTAAGCGTGATTCTGGAGCTGTCCTGAGAATACTGGCTAATAAAGTGTGCTTCTATTCTTCAACAAATGTCGTCGTTATTCACTTAACGTACGTGCGAAAAAGAGAAAAAAGTAACAAAATTTTCATTAAAGATTGAAAGATATAGAAAAACATAAAACACCAAATACAGTTAAAACAATAAAAAAAATTTTTTTACAAATAAAATTACAATTTACATTACAATTACAATTTAAAAAACCAGCTAATAACTTAAATGATAATTCCAGAATGAATCGAGCATAATTTAATTCGCAATAATGCAAGAAGACGTTGCTTTGTTGTTGCGAAGCTTAGTTTCTCTAGATTGGCAACAAAGCCACTATTCTGCTAAGTTTCAAATGTAAACAAATACGGCCGCAATCATAGCCAAGAATTAAGCTTAGCCGCACTTAAAAAAACTTTTAAATTGTTGATAATTCCACAGTTTTTGCATGCAGGGTAACTAAGGGCATAAAAATCTTAACCGAAAGATAATTCAATAGTTTTTAAAGCAAAAAATGCCCAATTTACAAACTTACAAGATTAAAGAAACTGAGCTTACTGAACCGAGTAACAGGTTAAGGTTATTCAATTATGGCAAAGCACACGAGGGCTATCTGCCTAAGGGGAGGGATGCCTTCGTGGAGGACTTTCTAAGGGAAACTGGCTCGTATATACGTTACACATGTAGAAAACCACGAAAATGCCCATGCAGCCAGCCCGTTCGCGAGATTCGAACCTGGGACCAAACTGCCAGTGTTCAGCGTCTTTAACGCTCGGCCGCTGGTGGGCGAACCGAGTAACAGAGTGGAATATATATACAATTCACCATACTCTTGGTGCAGCCGATTTCAACCAAAATGCGAGGTGCACACAGTATTATAGCAGCCCTATATACAAAATTTCAACGTTCTGAGAATACGCGTTTTTGAGTTATGCGAGATACATACATACATATGTACGCACAGACGCCACGAACAAATCTTTTCAGAATCCATTTTAAATCAGTTTTATAATTTTTTGGGGGGAAAGGAGTCCTTTATTCTGTCCTTACGTACGAATGTCACTCAAAAACATCGTTAAATTGCTTTCGATAACGGTCAAAATAGATATTTTCGTCTAAATATGATACCCGAAATTTTTCGCGATTACAATACTTCCTTTTTACTTCGCACAAGGAAGTAGAAAATGTATAAACCTGGTTTCGCATATGCAAAAAAAGTTTCAGTAAGGATTTTATGATTGTCGTAGTATTCTCTTATAGTGGGAAATTAGAAGTAAGAGTGGGAAAAAATGTTCAAATCAACTCAACGTACTGTCAAGAAAAAAATTCATATTCAATAACTACAGAATAAAATTAATTTCTTTATCCCCATATATTTCAAAGAATGAAACTTCATCTACACAAAGCAACAAATCATACTTCGAAAAGTACCACTGCAATCCTTGACAAATTGAAGACTGATACAGGAAGTGCATATATATCTTTTCAGCGCATTCCTGAAAAATTCTCTGACGTTTCACCTGTGAACTACTGAGCCGCATGTGAACTTAGGCTTTTGTTATGAATGGGTACCATATTTTTTTATTTTCTGAATCGTTCTAGAAATGGAACTGTTTCTGTTGAAATTATCAGTCTTATTAGGGGAAACCGTAATAGAAAGTCACTGCCTAAAATTAATAATAAAGCCAGAAGTCACTTTTCACGTACACCGTATGTATGTATCTAAATATCAATTTTATATATGTACATACACATATAGGGCTACGCTAATCTATCAGATAGCATATATATACTATTTGATAGATTAGCATAAAATAATTATTATAAAATATAATATATATAACATTGTAATGAGTTTAGCTAGTATAATTTGCGAGTCCAGCTGATAATTAATAATAGAAGAGATAAATAACTGCGTTGATAGCTTAGAAATCGCTTAGCAGTATTACCCATTAACAGACGCATTCAATTTGAAAGAAAAATGAAATATTTTACGCTTTTTCGAATGGCAACGAACTGGCGCTTGGGAGATAAAAATGCTTAATTTCGTGCAGTGGCACACATTTCTTTTAAATGTTTGAGCTTTGAGATCAAATTTAAAATATAAATATCTTATTAGTAGCTGAACGGCAACCCATTTCTTTCAAAGCGCCGCGTTTGTTAATCAGAAACTTAAGTTCCCAGAAAATATAAAATAAATAAAAAATTCGAAGTTCGGACTTCGAGGTGTCCATGTTCGGGTGAAAAACATTGTATTGAAAATTGGGTGGCTCTACGCGCCGCCCGCAATGCGAGAAACAAATATAACATACATACAAGATTTAGCACTTATCTTTCTTTCCCCGAATCACTGTTAAATCACATTAATCTTTTATAAGTTATATTCCCTAATTACATTTTCTGCATGGATTATTCCAGAAAAATTTGTAATGAAGTACGCATTTTTTTTTTTAAATTTATTGCAATCAATACTTTTTATTGAATATTTCCTGCGCTTATATTCTTTTACTTATTAGCCCAAAGGGGCTTTATCCCCGAAGGACTATTTTCGTTTTGTGATTTTGCGTCGGATCACACTGAATGCCCGTTTCATTTTTTAAATTGTTTCCACCAAATATTATCGACCTGTATTATATTTAAAAAAATTAAATAATGAAGAATCTGCATAAATGTATGTATGTTTCTCGCATTGTGATAAAACAACGGTATTTAGAGCCATCAAATTTTGAATGACGTAATCCTACTGGGAAAATTATCATCTGGAAGCACAAATTTGGAATTTGGTTTACTATCGATTTCATATTTTGTAAAACTTTAACGAATTTTTGATGAACAAACTCAAGGATTTCAAAGCAAGCAATGGCAGCGTTGTATAGAAGAAACACTTTTATCTCCAGCGCGTGAGACTGTGTATCGGAAATTCTAAAGATATGCTCAATTTAAAATTATTTCGCGATATTGCTCTTGAACTGAATTTTAAGTGCGAAGAACATGATATTTAATAAATAAAGGTAACACACGAAATTTTAAAGAAATGCCCCCTTGGACGTAATTTAAAATCTGAAACCTTTCAGATTTTCTTTTTTATTTATATTATCAAAATGCAAAACTTAATTTTAAATAATGAGCAGAATTTAAGTTTAGAGAAGGAGCTTTGGGAATTTAGTTCCCGTTCTGTTTACTGCGAATTTAACTGCTGCTTTTCACTTTCTGAAAAGACGCATTCGCTTATGCTCTTAGACTTATTCTCTGCTATGGAGGAAATATTGACTAGTACGCTGAAACCTTTTTGCCTACACATTGCATTATCTATACTTTAAATGCATAAAGGGAATTAGCAGGTTAATTTCTCGGGGATTTTAGTTTCTGCTTGTCCATAACGTTTCTATTAATATTAATCGAGTGATAATATTAAGCAATTAGAATGTCTTTGAAAATATCAACGCAAATTAAATAATTTAATATAAATATAACTAGAAGCATATAAATACTTACTTTCACAGCAGTTTAATTAGGGGAATAAGTTATTAACAGAAGCTTCTCTAGAATTTAAAAAGTTCAAAATGCGAAAGTTAATTTTTGAATTGTTCACAATATGTCTAGAAATTATAACATTTAATGCCTCTGATCTTTATACTCTTAGGGCATGTCTCATGCCAACATTTGTAGGAAATTCACAGATTTCGTCCTTCTTATCTTCAGGAAGTTTATCACATATGTACTTGGATTTGTTTCAGAAGACGACAGGCAGTTAGTTCTCTTAGCCATTGAATCTGGAGTTTGCGGTTTTTTATCATTGTCGATCCGAGCGTTATATTACTCGCAATTCATGTTAGTTGCAGACGTTTTTAATTTTTTCATCATGTTTTATATTATTATTTATCAAAAGTTTGGCATATTTAAAACAGTTCTTTACTGTCGTATCTGAAATGCGGTCCCAAGACTTGTTCAAATCGAAATCAAGATGCTTAGCGACATAGGTCTGTAATTTAGCGATCTTTTTGTTCTGTTTCGACCTTATTTAGTAAAATTAAAGTTTAAAAAGTTCACTGTATAATATTTAATCATGTAAACCGAACTGTTGATCACAATGCGTGATGTATTTTCCATTTTTCCGTATACGAATGGGCAGTGCTTTGGTAATTCAGAAGCAATATCGTTAACCGCGATCATATCAAGCGGCGCCTACCTGTGCGAGGCAGACCGTGAATGTTTATAATTTTTACAAACGTTTAGGTGAAGGGCAATTTTTGTAACAAACGTAGTATCTTAAATGTAATGTATTCGCAATGAAAGTAATGTGTTCAAGTACAGTAGGTGCCGTTTAATGTGATCACATTGGTCCGTGACTATTATGATTCACCGAATTTAAGCCATGAAAAATTCTCTCAAAATATTAGTGAAATTTAACTAATTTAATATAAATAAGACTACAAACGTATAAATACTTGCTTTCACAGAATTTTTAATTAGGAAAAAAGTTATTAATATTATTGCTTTCTACGGGTTCGTGGATTTGGGGTAATTGATGATAACACTTGAAGAAGAATCAAAACACAATTTATTCGCCAGTAAGCACTGTTACACAGGACAGTTTCAAAGACACGCTTACACTCGTTGAAAAACTACGACGAAGGCACTAAAACCGTCAGCAACTTAGCCGTCAGATTATAACGGTCAAGACAGCTTCACGGCAAGGCACTAAACTACGGCTCCCGTGTCGGTCAACCGCTCTCAAGCTAATCTCTGAACTCAAGACATTACTTTATCCCAAGACAGGCAGGGTATATAGAGCTTTAACCTACCTTCGAGAATATTACCGCGAAAACTGCTAAGAATGCTTTCTAGAATGTTCTCGCTCCGTCTATGGAATAGCGCCAATTTAGTCGCCAAATATCACCAAATTGGCGATTTCGCGCCAAATCTGGCAACCATGACAACGTTTTGCGGGGAAGCTAGCTCACCGCAGCTGGGCGTTCCGAAAAAATATTTGTCTGTAAATAGGTTTGGTTATTGTGGTTAACAAGTCGACTTAGATCAGTAGTATTCAAACTTTACGGCAGTGAGATCCGATAAAAATCCAAATAGACTCTTTTCAAAGAAATTAGCTTGTATCTACGTTATACGTTGAGAAAAGTTCGAGAACTGCTATTCAGCGAACCCATTTGTTGGGATTCGAATCCAGATCGAAATAACAGGGCTCGGCGACTTTGCCAATCTGTGAATGGTGGGCTGTCAGGCAACGGATTGATTTGGGTCTTTGTGTCTAATAGCGTTCGGAAAAAAGTAACGAAGT
Organism: Stegodyphus mimosarum; assembly: GCA_000611955.2. Taxonomy (NCBI): domain Eukaryota; kingdom Metazoa; phylum Arthropoda; class Arachnida; order Araneae; family Eresidae; genus Stegodyphus; species Stegodyphus mimosarum. The sequence continues at coordinate 111,746 of KK118467.1, forward strand.
AAATAAATTTCTGAGTAATGCAAGAGATTCTTTTAATATTGCAATTTATTTCACATTTCAGGCATATACCGTATTCTGTCGCGTATTATTCCCCTAGAATTTTAGTGCCAGGTTCTGAAACGTTTAAAAATATTCGTATAATTTTCCCTTTTAGAGAAAAGAATTCGTTTAAAACGGATTCGACCCACGTAGTAATCGTTTTCGTCTTAACAGAGACAAAACCGAGGGAAAGGTTTGACAGATCTCGCAGGTCCTCGGCATAATCTGTGAAGATCACGCCGAATGTTTCCCTTCTAACGGTGGGAATTTACGCCAGCCTAATAAAAGAATCAACCTATCACAGGAAACAAACACGAACTACACTCATGTCCAAAATTATGTTTACATGCATAAATTCACGGATTTCTCAGAGACTATGACTTATAATTTAATGAATTTTCGTGGAATCATACATAACATGATGACACATAAATGCAAAAGAAAAAATTGAAGATCACCTCATATGATATAAAATTGTAGCATGAAACAATAAAAATGGTAATAAAGTGTGACAAAGAGAGTTAAGAAAAAAAGGAATGATTCAGAAAAAGAATTAAGTCTTACGAATTTAATATGGAATATGATCTCCCCTGACTTGTACACACATATCACAACGTGTTTTAAGGCTGGAAATAACGTTGTTAACTACAGTTTGGGGAATTAATCTCCACTCTTCCAGCAATGCCGTCTTCAGAGCATTTACATCTCTAGGAGGAGGATGTATACGTGCAATTGCTCTTCCAAGGTAGTCCCATAAGTTCTCTATCGGGTTAAGGTCAGGAGAGTTTGGTGGCCAAGGTATTCGCTTAATGTCTTCACTTTCAAGGAATTCATCAACGAGGTTTGCTCGATGTGGACGGGCATTATCATCCATAAATAAAAAGTCAGGTCCATATGCACCCCTGAAAAGTCTTACATAAGGATCTAAGACCTCATCCCGATATATCTGGCCTGTCACAGATCCGCTGCTGAACACGTGTAGGGGCGTACGTCCATCGATCATTATTCCACCCCATACCATCACACCTCCACTACCGAAACGGTCACGTTCCACAATGTTCGAGGGATCATTTCGTGTTCCTGACTCCCTCCAGATGTAAACACGTTTAGAATCACCAGTTAAACTAAACCGCGACTCATCAGTAAAGAGAACATGGGACCATTGATGTTCAGTCCAGTTTTGATGTTCTTTACACCAATTAAAGCGATCCCTCTTTTTCTGTGAAGACAGTAAAACACATACCCTTGGCTTTCTGGCATAAAGGCCTTTTTCATTAAGCCTTCTGTATATTGTTTGCCGTGATGCAACAGTTCCAGTGGCGGCTGCAAGCTCTGAACTTAACTGGCGAGCAGTAGCCTTTCTGTTACGACGGGCAGTTAATGCCAGATACCGATCTTCAGAAGCAGTTGTCATTCGTTTCCGACCTTGTCCAGGCCTCCTTACAACACTTCCATCATTTTGAAACTGTTTCCATAGCTTAGAGACTGTCTGTCTTGAAATATTCAGACATATGGCTGTTTCCACGATTGACTGCCCTGCTTCTAAACGGCCGATAATTCGCCACTTTACTGATTCTTCCAAATGATACTTCAAAGCCATAACAAACCGCTTTGAGACCCTACACACTGAAATCAAACGCTATGTTGCAGAAATTCACTCAAATATTCAGTTTGCGCAAAGCGCTTGATTCACCCTTGGATGACGTAACGCCTAGATTTGCATATCACAAACCGTTTGATTACTTTTGATTGGATAATGCTAATTAGGCTTGGTTTTCACACATTCCCTGCAAATACGGATCACATTGATTCGATATTTCATTGAATATCATCATTTTTGGATGTGTAAAGATAATTTTGGACATGAGTGTAATATTCAGTCTACGATTTCTCTAGGTTGGCTGGCCATTCGCTAATTATTTATGGATAATTTGAGGCCTAAGGAGCAGCACAGGCAAGAAGAACGGACGATTCAAGTTACAGGAAAGTAGCTACGTTTTTTAATTCGGAAAAACGGAAACATAATTAATTTTGGTTAATTTTTCTTTTCTTTACAAGTGCCGAATAGCTGTTCATCATACATTTGATCAAAAATGAATAAGTGTTAATGAAGATAACTTATTAAATATTGTAATATTAATATTACTATGTATTCTTACTGCGATGTAAATTTCTCTGAAAGAAATAATATTGTGACAGTTACCTGAAGTTTATTCCGTTCGGCAATTGTTCCTCAGGTCGGAACCCACCCTGCGGAAGAGTTACCTGTGGTTTATCCGTTATTACTTTTCAATTGCTGTGTTCTTGCTCTAACCGTGTCCTTCGAAAATTAATGATTCGCATCATTTTCCCCTCGGACGGTAAAATTAGTAAAGAAAAGGGGGAAAATACGCAAGGAAATGCGGAATGTATTTTAATTTTATTTTTATGGACTAAGCGGATAACATTGCTGAGTACTGTTAGTTCATCCCGTTTTCGGTTCCTGATCACTTCTTCCACAAAACGTCCATCGTTTCGTTATTAGATAATAAAAAAAGAACAACTATATGTCGTCTAAGCTATTCTCCATTTGTTGTACTAAACGATTAATTTTGAAATAAAATAAATGAAATAGTTTTTAGACGTTTTCCTTTTAAGTTCGAAGAAAAATGAGAGTTTTCGGGGAAAATAAAGTTATAAATTTATTCTTGACAGAATGTTTTTGGTTAGTTAAATATTCTTGACGTAATGTATTTGTCTAGTTAATTATTCTTGACATGTTTTTAACTAGTATTCGTAACCAAGGAAATTCTTAATTATTCATAACAGATTAATTTCTTCTAAAATAGCAGGAAATCCCTGATGCAACTGCGATTTCAAAAAGCGTTATTTTAGAAAATGCGAACAAAAACTATTATTAGAAAAAAACAAGTTTTCCTTCCACATTGTATTTCACTTTAAGATATTCAATTCCCTTATTTTTATAAAAGTATTATGTTCCTTATTATTTCTTTTCACACTTTAGCATAAAGAGAAGAATGGATGTTTTCATCCCTCTTCTTCCCTTCTTCTAACCGTCCCTTACATTTTTCTCTATAATATACAATATATACCAAAACTTAATATAAATAATTGCACATAAATAACATAGATAACAATTAGATTAAGAATATGAACAAAAGTGTTCAAACATGGTTTATTAGATTTAAGTTTATTTTTTCATTATTATGTTTAATTTTACAACTGTAGACAAGTTCTAACAGCACTAAAGTTTGATTTAATTAATGTGATGACTTCGCTTGTTGCATTGATGCAATATTTTTATTATTTGCCATAAAATTACTTTAGTTTTTTAAATCACCGCGTTCAAAAATATTCAGTTTGTTTTTTGTTTTCCTTTATAGTTTTACTTTCTTCGCATTTTTTAATGTGTTTTCTTATGTTTTTGCTTTTTACTTTTTTATTGCACTTACTGGAAATAAAAATTAATATATTAAAAAATAACTGATTTTTAAAATATATTAAGTAATTATTGTGCATTTTTTCCTTACGTTTATTTTATGTTTTTTCTCCCTCGTAGGGAGGAATTTCATAGTTTCAGGGCGAAATGCGATCAGCCATTTATTTAATTTACTTGCTAAGTATTTAGTTTTATTTTATAAATATGAAAAACTACTTTTATTCAAATTTTAGTGCTTATCAACATTTTTTATATATTTTTAATTTATAAAGCAAATTGAAAAATAATTTAAACAAATGTATGTGTATTTTTCGAGTTTAGGAATCGAAGGGGAGAGCGCTAGCAATAAGGAAAGGGGCTCATGGAGCAATAAAGATTGAGAACCATTGTTATAGCTTTAATAAATAATTACTAATTTTATGATTAATCTGATTTTTAATCAATGTGATCTTGATAATGGCCAATCAATTGCTAATGCATATTTGGCTATCGACCCTTTGGGGTTGTTGCAGATGCGTTCAAGAAGGGAAGCATGATGTTAATTACGAAGGGAAAACTAAACGGGTGTGTCAGAAGTCATAAATGGAGATATATTGTAAAAAATATTTTTAGGTCATTTTCAGTATCAATATATCATTAATTCAAACTAGAATGGAGCGACAGAGAGAGCTCTTATCTGACTAACTTACGGTAAAGTAAGTTAGTGGTTACCAAAATGTAAAGATGGATTCTGTTTCCCATTCTTCTGAATAATATTGGAATAATTTGAAGATTAAATCCGATAATTTTTTACATGATTTTTGACTTCGGAAAAACGAAAATATAATTCATTTTGGTTAATCTTTCTTTTCTTTACAAGTGCCGAATATCTGTTCGCCATACATTTGATCAAAAATGAATAAGTGATTAATCCACTTGATAATATTGATTAAATAATATGATACAGATTTATATCGATAAACAATTTTTTCTTTGTAATCAATGGGATCTTGATTATAAGTTTGAATTACTGGTGCTTGACCTCAATCGACCCCTTGACCATCGCTGGCCCTTTTTAGAATATCATCGACCCCTTTGGGATGAAACCCTAAGCTAGGAAGTTAATATTGAAGACGAACAGAAGTTACTAGAGAAGCCTAAAAATGAGCTCCAGCCAGAAAGAACTGCATCTTCAAAAGCAGCAAATATTGTGGAAGAAACGTGTTCGGAATAACACAAAGAAAAATTACCCTTGTCATGTGATCCCTGAAATTTCGGCAAGATGTAAATATTTCACGTAACGATATCGCACTGATAAAGCAATAGCAAGCTACAGCATTGGCACTTTCAGGGTCTGTAGAAACATTTTAAAACGTAGGCAACAAATCACATTAAACAAAGTTTGAGTAAAGAAAACATAGGTTTAATTAGTATCAAGCGGAGTCGAGGAACGCTTAGAGACAAAGAAATGACGAGAGAGAGAAGTCTGGATTTTTTATCATGTCTCAAATAACGGTTTTTGTTGAGAAGTTCTTAGAGAAAAGTCCCATAATAGTTGAGTGTTGCAGTCCTCAAAACGTTTGAAAAACCGTTCATTATTTTTTCTCAGATGTTTCGCGAGGAATTCAATTTTGAGACCTTCATGGAGCCTTTGGTTCTGCACGTAATGATGTGCATTAGACATGAGCCTGAGAAATCTGGATTGCATTATTTGTAGCTTTTGAAGGTTTTTCTCAGTTGTAGTCGCCCATTCAGGAAAGGCATATATCAGTATGGCTCAATTAATAGAAATGTAGATAAATCTCTTTTTGGCTCAGTCTAGAGAGTTTGCCAATGATGGGATAGAGGGATTTATGGCATACAAGGCTTCTTTTCGCACTTAATCGATATTATTCTTCCAGGTGAATTTCTCTTTGAGAATGATTCCCAGATACTTGGTTTGATTTACAACCTGGACAGGAAGAGAACGAGATTTTCTTGTTAGCAGCTTTTTTCTTTTTTCGTGGGATCAGGAACAGCTGGAATTTCTGCCCTTTTTATACAGACTTTCCAGCATCGGCACCATTCTTCATTTGCGCAATTACATGCATAAATAGGTAGCATAGGACGCCATATTTCGGCGTGTAGTGGAAATTTCAAGATAAAATGCAACGTTTCATCAATATCGGCATTTTCTTGGTGTGATACCACTTGTAGAATGCCATAATCTCGCTTTTTGTTTATTTTGGGCAATAAAATTTTAATATCGCTTGTACAGTGCATGGTAAATTATTCTCCTTAAGTCGTTAAGTTGGTGACTTCTTATATTTCGCCATTTTGTTCACGTGACAATTGCCAATTTGTACACGAGGAGCTGAAGATCATCTTTACGATTGAAAGGTTTTAGAGTTCCTTTATTGAGGATTACTAGTACTGCGGAAGTGTGAAAAACGTGGATGAACGAATGAAGACATTAAGATATGTGCCAGAAATACAAGCTATCTAAGATTCGCCAAAAAGAAACGGCGCATATGTCAATATACGAGACATATTTGGGATGTGGTTTATGGAGTACAAAAGCTGAACTACATCTTGCAAAACTGTAGAACACAGTTTATAATATTTGGACTCTGCATGAACGATAAAATTGTTTACAATAGTATGATTGAAAATAAATCAAGATGTATAGTCCTAGTGATATTGTAATGTAATCAAAATGTTTTCTGTAAGAATTGGAAAAAATCAGTAAACATTTTGTTTATATTGTTGCGCGCACACAGTTTCGTAGTAGATTAAATTCATATAGAACCAAATGAAAGCTTGATGAAATTTATTATTTTGCCATGAAGGCTTTACAGTTCCGATAATTTCTTAGTTCCGGAACACTTCACGCAGAAGCACTCGTACAGCTCTTCTCGGTATGACAAAGCACAATCTGTAATTACAGTTTTAAACTACTAAGAACGTTGAACACAAGGAAATGCTAAAAAACTTACAACTGTAAACTGGTAGAGTAATTTCTCAATACTTTTGAGTTAAATTCTTAACTAAACTGAAAACTGATGCTCTGTTCGATTTTGCATAATTTTCCTCCCCTCCGCCGAGAAATTTGCAGCACCTTCGATTTCTCCAAATTGCTGGATTACACAGTTACGTAGGGCTGGATACAGTTATTTACATAGGGATCGGACCAAAATGTCGCCAAGCTTGGCTACTTTGGGCAATTTCTCCTGAAATTTGGCGAGATAAGAATTTACTTTAATGTTAAATTCATTTATCACTGTAACCCTATTTTTCTCGAGAATCTTCACTTTGTGATTGATGCTTTTCATGCAAATTATACAAGAGATACTACAATTTATATATAATTTCACTAAAAATATTTACATACACTCACGTTTGTGAAAATTGCAACACCAAGAAGGAATCGTCATAATTGAATGCAATTTAATACACAGTTGAGTGGTAGTGGTACAAATAAATGATTAAATTTTCAAAGCAAACAAACAAGAACAAGAGATCAGAATCAGTATTTTGTGTGGCCACCACGCGCCGCAATAAGTGCTGCTACACGACGTGGCATGGAGTCAAACAAAGTTTGAATGTCTGACTGAGGAAGAGCATTCCATATCGTTTGTACGCGTACCCAAAGTTCGTCTGCAGACGCAACAGGACGAGGATCACGAGCAAGACGCCGACCAATGACATCCCACACATGTTCAATTGGCGACATATCCGGGGAACACGCAGGCCAAGGAAGAAGCTGTACCTGCTGCGCTGCAAAGAAGGATTTAACAATCCGAGCAGTATGAGGGCGGGCATTGTCCTGTTGAAATACAGCGCCTGGCAAGCTTTGAAGGAAGGGAACAGCTTCGGGCTGTAGAACTTCACGGATATACCGGTTGCTGTTCAGATTGCCCACAATTCGTAGCAATTGAGATCGTCTATGATATGCTATGGCGCCCCAGACCATAACTCCGGGTGTTCGTCCACTGTGGCGTTCGATAATGCACTCCGGAAGGTGGCGTTCACCGGCATAGCGTCTGACACGAATGCGGCCATCATGGTACCACAAATTAAAGCGGGATTCGTCAGAAAACACGACATGCTGCCAATCAGCACGCCAGTCTCTATGCTGATTGGCCCATTGTAGCCGCAGGCGGCGATGGTCGTGCGTTAGGGGGATCCTGTATAAAGGAGTCCGTGCGCGCAGTCCACACTGCAGCAGACGTCTACGAATTGATGAAGCACACAATGAAACACCTGTAGCTATTGACCACAGTGCTGCCAATTGTCTAGAGGAAGCTGTACGGTCCGTCCGCGCCATGCGGACCAGGTGTCTATCATCGCGAGCTGACGTCACATTTCGGGGTCCACTCCCGGATTTCCGAGTTGTCCGACACTCGTCCGTCCACTGCTTCCAAACGCGCATCACTGTGCTGCTGTTACGCTGCACACGAGAGGCTACTGCACGATACGACAATCCAGCTTCACGAAGGCCGATGATTCTCCCTCGTTCAAACTCTGTAAGTTGTTCAAATCTCGCTCTCTTTCGTCGACGAGGCATAAGTACAGATTGAGTTAACGTTTACCACTAGCAGATAACCACCGATAACCATACACGCCTCGCTACAGCCGTCTATTTATTCGGATCCATCAGCCGTTCAGAGGGTGCTGCTCAGCATACGCATGCGCTACGGATTTGCAATTCTAATCATTTGCATATCATGCGCTACTTTGCATTTCCTGAAAATTTCAGCTCACTCGCGTAAGTCCTTCATGGTGTTGCAATTTTCACAAACGTGAGTGTATATACAAAATGTGTAGCAATATTAATCATTACCAGTATATTAATCATGTGAAAAGTAAGTAAACTTTCTTTTTACTGACGTTTTTGGAGGAGCCTTAAAGTTTAATTCGTTTTGCATAATTTCGCATGGGGAAAATTGTTTCGGTTGACGAACAGTACTTTAGGAACGAATTAATTTCATGAACCAAGAATTCACTGTAATTGTATGATAGAAAACTTCATGACCTGATCTATCGCCTGATACATTATGCTCCATTATGTTTGTTTTGTCTGTTGCGTTAATCTTCTATGTTGTAATTCAAAATACACTTTGTAATGTTTTCCTTCTGTGCGTATAACGAACTAAATAGTTTGATATCTATTATCGAGCATGCAATTTGTCAATAACTTGTGTCATAAAGCTTCAACGTTAGTATTTATATTAAACCCATACGCATTTAGGAAACTTCCGATTTTGGCTGATAGCGAAAATGAAATCGTATAATTCCAATTTCAGATATACTGTCACTTAATAATATTATAAACCTGTGGTTGAGTGAAACCTGTGGAGCAGAATATTTTAAGAAATGTAGCAAAGCTAATAGAAGCACATTTTAGCAAATGTAAGCAGTTTTGAGCAGTGTTAGGAAAATTTAAGTAATTAAACATGCTTCAGAAACTTGAAATTTAAGTAAGTTTTGAATACAGTTGGCGCCGGTTAATGTGATCATGTTTGTGCAGGGCTGTTGTGAAAATAGTATTAAATGATAAGAAAAGATAACCTTCAAAACAGAAATGGAACTTAACGAAATTATTATGAAAATATCAAGAAACATATAAATAGGTACCTTCACGGCGTTTTGAATAGAAAAATGTGAAAGCTGGTTTATGAACTGTTCATAACATCTTTAATGCCAAAGTTCATCTCTGATTGATTCATAACTTTTCTGAAAATTATTTGACCGATACTGTAACCGTAACTTTAGTACTTGTAGGTCATCCTTCATTAAAGAGAACTTGCTTGTATAACATTTATAATTAGGCAAAAAAGCAACCTTAGTTTGATGTAGATGTTTCGAGGAAATTTTTTTGGCTACTGGAGAAGAGGGATTTGTGTCTGATCACCTCAAGATCGACAGATATGGAAGATCTACATCAACCTAAGATTTGTTTTTGGTTTACTTTATTTCAGTTTAAGAAATTTCTTCTATAATATTTTGATCTTATTATCAGAACTATTGATTGGAATAAGCGATGAATTTAGGTGGAGCTTCAGCAATTTGGTAACATTAATCGCGATCACATTAAACGTCAATACTGTATTCGGTATAAGAATTTCGTTCTTTGAAAGTCTCATCATCGTTGTCTTCAGAATAAATTCCCAAATTTTTAAATTTCAGTTATACATGTTAATCTGACGTTTCTTGAACGTACTTTAAAACCTGTTATGTACACTTCGCCCCCCCCAGACAAAAATCTATATCTTCTGGTTTACTGGGCCGATTGACGAAATTCAAGTTTCGTTTTCATGTCTCGTTTTTCTTATCTCGAAAGCACGACTTAGGATATATATTAGATTTATATAGAGTATTGTTCTAGTGTTGGCATTTTGACACAGAATCGGACTTTTTCTGAAACAACATACCAATTTTTTCCATATTTCGATTCTACGACTCAAATTATGCCTAGATATTAAATTTTGTAATTTTTGTTGAGAAATTTATGAAGAAATTTAAAAAATTATTTTGCGCATTTTTTCAGTTTTTGCCAAAAATAATTCACTTGGCGAACGTTTTAATTTATAGCAACCTATTTTCCTTTCCTTTTTTCATTTGAACAGGAGCGGGAAAGAAGTCATCATTCGTACTTTCAACTAATTTTAGTAAAGGTCGTAAACTACATTTGGCGGTATTATCGGTTATAACAAATATACTAAATTTCAAAACATGCCACTTTGTAAATTCATGTATATCTTAGAAGATTTGGAATAAAAAAAACTAATTTTTTTCAGGTGTGCCTAGAAATACCTCTAATTTAAGGTGATGTTAAAAATTTTATAGGTTATAAAAATATTTTCGAAAAATTTATAAAAAAATATTTAAAATTGCCAATTTAAAAAAAAATCATAAAAATTTAGCGAATTTTATTTGGAATGAATCTAAATTTCGAAATGTGAAAGGAAGAATCAAATAAGTTTCATAAAAAAGAGATATTAATAAATACATACCAAATTCAATTAACATGGAGGAACTAAAATTTTGAGAGGTAATTTTTTAAAAACTACTCGTGCGAGTTTTACAAAACTTGGCAGTTTGGCATAATTTGAGTGGTAGAAACGAAATATGGAAAAAAATTGGTGTGTTATTTCAGAAAGTCGGATTTTTTGTCAAATACCTATGTTAGAACAATGCTATATGTAAATCTAATGTGCATTCTAAGTCGCGCTTTTGAGATATGAAAAACGCAGGTTGAATTTCGTCAATCGGCCCAGTAGAACAGAACATAAAAAAACTGTTACTTTTTTTTGCGTAGTGTACAGTAATTTAAACCATGAAACTTAATGGAATAAAAATATGCTGAGTCACGAGAAATTAAGCATGCTCTATGCACATGCAGAATTCAGAAAAAAAAAATATTGCATAAAAGCAAAAGAGGGAATTTTTTCGAATGAGTAACTTGAATTTAGTAACTAGTTTTATCAGTTATTAAATACACTTTAAATGCAATTCTAATATCCGCAGTGTTAAAGTTTTGATATGGTTAACTTTTGTGTATTTTAATTAAAATGCTAAACGTGGTTAAGACCGCTACGGGTATTCAGCGGTCTTAACTATTAAACAGGAAGAAGACCGCTGAGTAAACTGCTGAGGTAAGACCGCTGAGACAGGTGTTCAACTCAGATTCGACCTCAGGCGAACAGATATGGCTACTTACTACTTCTCAATGCATAACGCGAAAATTAGCCAGTTTTCCTTAAAAGATTCTCCACGGAGGCATCCCTTTCCTTAGGCAGATAGCCCATGTGTGCTTTGCCACATTCTAATCACATAACCTATTTAATACTTCATCGCTTAGCTTCCCTGCCTGGCTGTTAAGTTTCCCAAAGGGTCCACCATGTCTCTGAACAATTTCACCGTATTATTGTGAGCACCCTGTAAGAGGTAGTGCTGTAAATTTTTGAGGTGTATATCAATATTTTAACATGTATATCAAAGGTTTTTCCCAACAATTTGTTTTAGTTTTATATACACATAATATGAAGATTTAGGGATTCGAAATCCTTGTATCAAAGGGAGTTGAAGTGAGACAGCCCGAAATGTGTGGTGTGGGATGTTGCATGGCAAAATTTTAGGTCCATTTTTACTTCCAAACGCTTAAAGATCTTAAGAATTTCATTACGAATACTGAGAAGGTTCGACGTAGAAATGTTTCTTAACGCAAAAGAACTTGCCCTTGTCTAAGTGAAACTCTGAATCATTTGTATTAGTTTCGTATTTCTGAGCACGTGACGAAGCGAAACGCAGCTGATAGGAAAAGTGAAGACGTGAAGGAAGTGTTGGGAATGTCTCACTTCCACTTCACTCACGAAGTGCTTACAGGAAGTGTTGCGCATTCCTCACGAAATAAGGTTTGCTCAACGTCTTCTATTAATCAGGTATCAAAAATGGGAAGAATGTTGACAGTACGTGATTAGAGATTTTGGTTAGTCGAGCGGTACGACACGTTAGTTTATATGGAGGCTCGTTTTAAAGAGACTAGGCTTTGGATGCTTATAGGCGAAGTTACGAAATAAGGAAAGTAAGTTTTCTAAAGGAGGGTACGTTCGAAGTGATGCAGGACTCGCTTCAAACCAGATGACACCGATGGTACGTCACAATGACGAGAGTGTAAGAGTGATATATAAGGAATACAGGCAAAGAAGTAAAATTTTTCGCAGGCGCTTTATAAGCATTTCAGTGCAATAACCGAATAGTTATGACACAAAGGACGCATTTGGATGATTTTTTACGTGGTAGAATTATCGGTCGTCTGGAATGTGGGCGTACCCAACTGGAAGTATCAGACGAACTTGGAATTGACCAGAGTGTCATCTCCAGGCTTTGGCAACAATTCCAAGATGATGGTAATGTGAGTAGACGTTACAGCACAGGTCGCCCCAGAGTTACAATGCCGAATGAGGACCGGTATTTGGCAGTTACTACCAAAAGAAACAGGCGGAGCTCAGCCTCAGACCTGTCTCGTCAGCTCTCTTCAGCCACTGGCACAATTTCAAGGCAGACCGTGTACAGACGCTTAGGGCAGATTGGTCTATATGCTCGTAGACCTGTCAGATGCGTTCCACTTATTGCAACTCACTGTCGCCTGCGGTTAGCCTGGAGTAGAGAGCATGCATTGTGGACACCGCAACAGTGGGCTTGTGTGATGCTTTCCGACGAGTCCAGGTTTAGCTTGCAGTCTGATTCTCACCGGACTTTCATATGGAGAGCTCCAGGTACTCGTTACCACCAAGAAAACATCATTGAACGACACCGTTACGGTGGTGCAGGAGTGCTCGTTTGGGGTGGAATTATTCTGGGTTCCAGAACTGACCTGCATGTTCAAATTGGAACCATGACAAGCCAAATCTGTCGGGACGTCATTCTGGAACAATATGTACATTTGTTTCGGGGCGCCATGGGCGCACAATTTGTGTTTTTGGATGACAACGCCCGTCCTCACCGTGCAAACAGCGTAAGCGAATGCCTTCAATTGGAGGATATCACCCGTATGGACTTGCCAGCATTCTCACCGGACTTGAATCCAGTAGAGCAGGTGTGGGACATGCTTGGCCGACGAGTTGCAGCCCGTCAACCTCCTCCTACATGTCTATGGGAAATTCGGAGAGCATTGCTTTTTGAGTGGTGTAATATCCCTTAACATCAGATCGATAATTTGATACTCTGCATGGCTAGGCGTTGTACGGACTGTATTGAATCGTCTGGGAGACATACAATGTATTAACAATCATACCAACCATGTAATATTGTTTTTTTGTTAATAGGTTTTTTTTTTTGTAATTTGCTCCAGGGAGAAAAAAATCGCTAATTTTTTAATAATATCAAACATATAGCATCTTTTTTTGCTCTTTACCTTTTTTGTAATAAATTTAATAATTTTAATAATTTGTTTGCTTTACAAATAAGTCAAATTTGTTTTGCTTCTAACTCTTCCTTTGCCTGATTTTGCATTATCTTTAATTTATGCACATGAGTGTACATTCTCGCGAACTTGCGAATTTAATTTCTTGCTTTAAACAGTATTTAGCAACTGACATAAATCGAACTTTCAATACAAAATAGAAAACAAGCAAAATTTTCACTTATCTTTTTAACTACTATACTTCTGCATTCTCTTGACGCAGAACTCTTGGCGTGTCGGAGATTTCAAACTTTGGACTCTCAGTCGTCTCGGCCGGCTGATATTCGCTTCCGAACATTCTTTTCTTTTCAGTCCTCGGCCGTTGAATCGGGCAGCTTTTCTTGTGGGCTGCGGATTCTGGAATTCTGGCTTGCTCTTTGCTTTGTAGCTCCCGTACCTTGACTCGGAATCTTTGACAACTCTCTCGGTGTTTTTTTGTTCCTGAAAAGGAATAGATCTTGCTTCGTCAGGTTGTTTTCTTTTCATAGCATTATTTGTGGTTTCTGTCAAGGTAGTTGACTTCCGTTCTGTAGTTTGCCGTTTTATTTGCTTATCCTCCAAGATTCTTTTCCTCTTTTCCATCGGCGCTGACTTCTGTTGAAGAGGAAATTTCGTCTGTTTCGTATTCTTCATTCTGGCGGCGCCTGAAGTTTGTTTCTATTGCATTCGTTTCGTAATCCTTTCTTCAGAGTTATTGGCCTTTCTTTTTATTGCTGGGGGATCTTTGCTGTATATGTTTATTTAGAATTGGTGGGCGAAATCCATGTTCTTGGCGCACTCCCAGAATCCTGCAAAAATTGTCTTAAAACTTCAAAATCTGTACGACTATAGTATGGCTTCAACTCGTTGATGTTAGCAATAGTTTGTTGTCCATTTTCTGCTTTTAAGTAAACCGTAGAGAATTTACTTTTCTCTATGATAAAAGGGCCCTCAAACCTGGGTTCAAATTTAGCTACCCTATTTTCGGGTGCAGATGACAAAGATTGCTTTAATTTTAGAACTTTCTGGCCTATGGTATATTTTACGTAGCAACTCTTTCTATCGTAATATAATTTTATTTCGACCTCGCCGCATCAGAATTTTTGATGCCTCATTAATAATTTTCTGAATATCATTCAATTTAAACTCTTCCGGTCTTTGTTGAACGAAAAATAACTTATCCGAAGGCGTTAAAATGTTTATTCCTATGAACAGTTCTGCGGGTTTTTTTTTGCAGTGTTACGCTTTGCTTTTCTCAAGGTAAAGCCTAATTCATTCACGCAGCTGTCCCAACGGCCATGATAATTCTTAACATATCCCCGAATAATTTTAACTATATTTTTATTTACGGGTTTCGCAATATTTGATTGCGGTATATAAGGTACCATTTTTAGATCGCGTATGGCAAGGCCTGTGCATAGGTTTTCAAATAAATTACTTACAAATAGCCTGCCATTATCTGATATTATTTTTACTGGTGCCCCGTATTTTAAAATATATTTATTTAGAAACAAATCTGCTACTATTTTTGCTGAAGCCCGTTTAAGGGGAATTATTTCTACCCATTTTGAGAAATCATCCGCAATGGTTAACAAGAATCTGTTTTTTATCAGTCTTTGATCTAGAGTAGAGACCAAGCAAATCAATGTCCACCAACTCATTTGGGAAAGTGGTTTTTATGCTATTTAAGTACCCGGCCGGGTTGTAATTAACGTCGTTAATTAATTGACACAAGTGACATAACCTGACATACGCTGTCACGACTTTGTATAACTGCGGAAAATATACCGCTACGCGGACCCTTTACAGGATTTCCCTAACACGAAGATGGGCTCCTAGTTTCGAGTCATGGAGCTCCTCTAGAATACTTAAGCGTAGACTCGTTGGGACTACCGGCCGCAATTCTTGATTGTCGTTGGTTGTTTTCATGTAAAAGAGCAATTTATCTATAATTTCATTAATGGGCCGCCCTATTGCGAATAGCCTTTAAGTCTACATGTTCAAAATTTTCGCGATCTTCCAGATAGGTTTAAATGTCTTTAAATTCTGGGTCCGTTTTTAACTCGGCGATTATTGTTTACCGAGATTAAATTATTTTCGCAGTTACCATCGTGCATTTAATTGTATTTCTGTCTTCATTGATGTTTATCCTTTAAAGTACATCTGCAACTACATTTTTTCCCCCGGCGTGTGTTTTATTATTAAATTAAACTCTTGCAATTTTAGTGTCCAACGTATGAGCCGGGCGAAAGATTTTTTCTGGAGTATAGGTGACCAACTGCCTCGTGATCTGTATACACAGTTATTGGGGCACTTCCAAAGTACACCCTAACGTTTTGCCTCGATAGTAAGACCGCGAGAGTTTTCCGTTCAATTGCAGTATAATTTCGCTGAGTTTGATTAGGCGTCTTGCTAAAAAAAAAAGGTATCGGTTGCCCATTTTGGGAAAGAACTGCGCCAACTGCGTAGTCTGATGCGTCTGCTGCAATCTCCAAATTTTGATCCCCTTCCTAGAACTTAAGAACAGGGGCGTTAATTAAGGCGTGTTTCAATTCTTCAAATGTCGTGTTCGCCTCCTCTGTCCATGTGAATTTAGTCTTTTTTCGTTTAAGCACCAACAAAGGTTCAACTATTTTAGCAAAATCTTTAATGAATACTCTATAGTAGGAACACATCCCCAGGAAGGATGATAACTTCTTAGCCGTATTTGGCGGTGGATAACTTTTGATCTCTAAAATTTTTGAATTGTCAGTTTCTGTACCGTTTTTCGAGATTTTATAGCAGAGGTACCTCAATTCCTTGGCGGCAAATTTGCTCTATTTAGGATTAATTTTGAGGCCTGCTTCATTTAATAATGTAAAACTTCCTCTAGGTGTTTAATGTGTTCCTCTATGCTTTCGCACGTTACAATAACATCTTGGAGATAAATCATTGTACTTTTTTGGAAGACTGGGCTTAAAACATTATCCATAACTTTTTTGAAGTGTAGCGGGAGCTCCGCTTAAGCCAAACAGCATTCTCAAAAATGCATACGCTCCTGACTTTGTAATAAAAGCTGTCTTCGACAACCTCCGGTTTTACTGTAATTTGAAAATAGCCTGACGTTGTTCTAAGGTTGTCATATATTTAGTTGACCGAATCCTTTGCTGTCAATGTTGCTCTTGGCTTCCTCGCCGCTCTCATCTTTCCAAATTCCTCTATGGCGTTTGGTTGTGGCTGAGGGAACTGAAAGGTGGGAGGGTCAACGAGAGATCTTTGCTACCTAGCGACATGTATCGTTAAGAACACTTTCGGTTGCCAAATGTGGTGTTTTACTTATTTAATTCTAAAGTTCTAACTTAGAACCAAACGAACACTAGCAAGCGAATAATCGCTTAAGTGTGTGAACAAAACACTTAAGAATTTAACTGTTCATAATCCCTTTATTTTTCAGAATATTTACAATCAGTTCCTATTTGGAACTTTACACAAAGCCTCCACTCGGGCTTGAACTTAAATAATAATGAATTTATATTGAACTAAACTAGCTTAACTAAGCTATGTGAAAGGTATAGCCGAAGCTATCAGAAGTATAATTAGTTGGCCCCTAAGTATTAATTTAATCGGCGAAGCCAAGCAGGGGCCTAAGGTATGGCCAAACGTTGTGACTAAGAGAGAACGTAGCCAAAGGGAAACGCGCACTAGTGAGGGAATCAGACTCTCTCTTTAGAAGTCGGTGAAGTATCGACTGAAATAGTACTTTTTCTCATTTGCATTTACTGCGTTTCTAAAATTACATTTTGGCAGGAAATTATAAGCTGAAATTAAAATAAGACAGGAAAGATACAAAACTTAAAATAACTGTTAATAAACTTAGGATAAACCTTACATCATGTTACGTAGATTAGATGGAGAAATAATCCATAATTTATTGAAATCCGTATAAAGTACGTGTTTTTAGAAAAACATGCGTATAATTTGCACCAAGGTATCAATCATAGAAACCGAGCTTATTTCTTTACTTACTAGTTTCTTATTAATCGGATTTGCAAAGCGATATGCTTAGGTAAGGGTGAAAATTACCTATGAATAAAACTTTGTAGTATTTTTAAAGATTAAATTTTAAAAATATTTTTACTTCGTAAACTGAAGTTTTTACAATGCAGTTTTCCGTATTAAATATGTACAGAGAAAGAAAGAGCTGGGGTATAATTGGGATTTGAAATTTCGGTCAAACTGCCATTGTTTATTGACTTTAGCGCCTGGTTGTGCGACCTCTTGAAATTAGGCTGATCAGATGTTATATGTTGAAAAATATATTAAAGAAAAGAGAAGATAACAATATTCGTAAACATAAAAGCATGCTGAATTATAGATTTACATGCATGGAAAATGAGTTAAACTTATCTGTATGCCATTATGAAATATAAGGAATGTAACATAAAAGCATCAGTGAAGAAAGAAATGGCAATTTAAATCCTTGTAATCTAAATGTATTAGGAGTATTTAGTGTTATTTCCAGTACTGCCGCAAAATTTTATAAAAATGATAAATAGGGAAACAACGCGCTTTAACGATCATCTTTCTTTACAAATAATTTAAAACAAATAATTTTATAAATAATTAAACCTGAAACTAAGGAAATAGGATAATAAATAATAATAATAGGATTGGAAAATAAGCTGCATATTCAAGATTGATCTGTACCAAGGTGTTAGAAACATCTTCTGTTAACAGGAATTATGATGCAAGAGTTTATGAAAATTATCATTTAAATATAAGCTGGCATAAATACAATACAACAACATACAAATTCTAGATACATGAAAACCTGAATACCATACAACACTATATTAAAAAGAAATGGATGAAGAGGTAGTTGAAATCCCAAGATATGAATAAAAAGAGTTCGAATGTTAAAGGAAAAGAAGATTGAAATACAGTTATAGGAATTTCAAAACAGAATAACTATTTAAACATTTCGTGAATTTAGAATCGCTTAACAAACCTAATTCTTAGATTTAATCAAGAGAATTTTTTTAATTAGAACTATTTACCTAAAATGGTAAATTTGAATGTTAAAACTATTGCACACCATCCAAGAATGATTTGTTAATATTTAGACAAGAAAACTAAGGTGCGCTGCAAATCCGATATTTGATAGCTTGATTTATATATATACTCGTTTGCAAAACAATCGAAATACCATACAGGAAGTGGTTGTTTTTGATGAAATTGAATATGCGTATAGCTCATACACAGGTTATAAAATGGTTAAAAAATCAAGTTCATAGTACCTGTTCACGGCGCGCAATCAGCCATTGAGGGTTGAAATTAGTAGTTGGTCGAACAGCTCCTGGCGGCAATGCGTGCTTGAATTCGTCGAGGCAAGGAGTGGTAGAGGTTCCTAATGTCATCCTGCGACTCATTCTGCCAAGCATTCATCAGTTGCCGCTCCAGGACTGCGATATTTTGTGGTGCTCGAATCTGGTGGCCTACCAGACATGCTCGATTGATGAAAGGTCTGGTGACCTTGCTGGGCAAGGAAAAGAATCAACCGCACGGACACCGTCCAGAGATATGGGAGCGGTATGTGGCCTGGCATTATCTTGTTGGAAAATGACCCCAGAATGGCGTGCTATGAAGGGTAATGCAACCGGCGGCAGGATGCTATCAGCATATTGAGCTGTTAAAGATGTGCGGAGGATGACTAAAGATGACCTGCTGTCATAAGAAATAGCCCGCCACACCATCACACCAGGGATTATGGCTGTATGCCTTTGTAAAAGGCTGATTGGGACCGCTGGCCCCGTCCTCTCCAGATACGAACACGGTGGTCATCTGCTTCAAGAATGAAGCGGGATTCATGGCTGAACACTATACGATGCCAGTCTGATGGCAGCGATGAAGATCGGCTGCGACACCACTCCAGACGACTCCGCCGATGTTGTGGGGTCAAAGGCAAAGGTCTTAAAGGCTATTGTGAGAGTAACCCCGGCTCAGACAAGCGCCGTGAGATGGTGGACGGTACCACGGTAGGTATAGAGATGGCTGTAATACGTTGAATTAGTCGACAATGATACCGCTGGGGCGGTTCGGGCCTGACGAACAATCACCCTATCCTGCCTTGCATTTATGCTCCTTAGCCTTGCAGAGCCTTCTTTTCGTCGGCAATTTCCTTGTAACAACCATTGCTGCCAACATCTTTGTACAGCAGTGTCTGTACGCTGCAGGTGGCGGCCTGTTGTTCGGTATGACCACTCAGCTTCACGCATGCCACCACGTTTGAAGTCGTTTAGTTGTCTGTAAGGTTATCGATATCGTCGTAATGGCATCTTTAGTTGCTTCTTTACGGAATTACAGTGGCAGCAACAAAAAAAGTTTCCGCTTCTGTTACTGGTTTTATACTTTGCGATTTGCGCTCTAGAAATGCGCGCTATGATCGCAATTCGTGTTTATTTGCCTTGAAACTTTGATCATTTGCATGTTCGATCAAGATGTTTTTCCATACCAAGTTTTGTCACAATCGCAAAAGTCCTTGGTGCTTCGAGTTTTTTGAAAAAGGGTGTATATACATAATCAAAAGTTATTGTGTGTGTGTATTTATATATATATATATATGTGGTGTGCCATGATGATGTGATGTAGTCGTAGCTCAAAGTAACAAACGATGATAACAAAAAGAATCCATTTATTATTTTTCTTGAAAAACAGCTGTGTTAAAATTTACATCTTCGAAGAACAATTAATAGCTTTTTGAATTGATGTTTCTTCCATCATTACATTGATGAAAAGACCGCCCGATGTTCCTTTGCGAGTTCTTTTATAATTACTGGAAAGAGCTTCCAAGAAATGACGTCAGCCTCGTCAGCCAATCCATTTCGCTTTAAATATTTCCAGAACATTCAATAACTGTACGTGTAGAAAAAGCGGGAAAATCAATTTGACTACGGGGCTGTGGATTTAATTCCACGTACTTTCGAATAAGAGATCGCCGCCATTAAAATGAAAAGAACATGCATTTAGAATTGTGATTGAGGAATAAACAAAAATAAAAGACGAAATTTAATTTAGGGTTTTATGTGTACTTTTTTGACTATGGAATTTTATTATTACATATATATATATGGGTGGGGGTTGAAGGTGATATCTTGTAGTAAATTAATACTTCTACGCCACAGAAACATTTAATGAGATAAATGAAAAGTTATACAGATTGAATTAAATAACAGTGCCTCAGCGCCTTCTCGCGTTTGTTGGATACAATACAAACACAGTTCTGCATCAGTTTTGTTATTTTAAATAGCCGCTCGGCGCCTACTCGCGCTCGCTACCGTTGTCACCATCTTCACGCGGTTCTCTGACATCATAGTCTCCACCTCGCTCTCGTAGCAGGCGCACAGGTGATGCCCTCTGGTGGCTATGGAACTTAGGGATCCCACATATGCATGCATAATAAGTTTTTTGTATTTCATTAATCTGTCGGTTTTATGCAGTTTAAAACTGATATATATATATATATATTCTAGTACTTAAAAATTTTTGAATTCCTATAGAGAATAAACGAGATTGGGGTCATTAGTTTTCTAAGCATTATAAAACTATAATTTAATTATAAAAGGAATTCTTTTTTTACTTTAGCACATACCAGATTTTTAATTTAATATTTGTTTTGTATGCACAGTTTTTACAACATCTGATAAACGAAAATAGCGGGTGTAAGTCTCGATGAAATATGCCAAAATAAGTAGTACTTTTGTAGCATCCGTCTTCTTGCGACGAAAAGCAAAACTCAAAATCGCGCAGTTAGTGTGTTTTCTTTTTTCTGTTTCAGCCTTCGTATATGAGGTGGGTCTGCTATTGTTCGTTGCGCGGAAGTTGGCACTAGGAAGAGGGTCTTCTGATTAGATAAGAAGGGGGGTCTTCAATTAAATTTCGGGCCGTTCGCATCCTACCGTTTTGTCAATGCTGTTTCATCAGTCTTTATTTATGTTGGACTAAGATAACGTCAACTAGAAGTGCATGTCTGTAAGGTTTTTGGAACACAAGTGCAACTTAGAGACAGTTTTACCCATGTATAATGCTGTAATGAAGTATTTCCTATGGGTCAGAAATGACTTGTTATGGAAAGGGAATAAGAAAGACCCGTCATTCAAACTGTTTCCTGTTACATTTCAAGAATTTGGAAGAAAAGCACCATACTTCGAGTAAGTTACCTCAGGTTAGTTCCTCCAGGAATTGTAGCTAAACATAATCCAGCTAACGTAAGCTGCGGAGAGAACGTCGTAAAGTATGGTTCTAGCTTCAATCAACCACTACACTAATAATGCAAGGACTCTGAGGAGAAGGGCTAGTTTACAGAACTTTC
Source organism: Stegodyphus mimosarum (assembly GCA_000611955.2). Taxonomy (NCBI): domain Eukaryota; kingdom Metazoa; phylum Arthropoda; class Arachnida; order Araneae; family Eresidae; genus Stegodyphus; species Stegodyphus mimosarum. The sequence continues at coordinate 133,475 of KK118467.1, forward strand.
CCACCTGAAACAGGAAGTGAGTAATTATGAGGTAGTCATGTTGACACTGACTGCAAAGACGCAATTCGCAGCAAAGAAATAAACGTTTAAAAGTTGAAAAAACAGCCTTAAAAACCTGCGTGAAAAAATAGTTTTAATTTAGAAGACATGTAATTACTGTAAGCATTTGTAACGTTTAAAAAGTTAACTTATTTATCAATTAAAAAATAATAGATAAAATACGCTACATTTTTATAAAAGTTATAAGTTTTTTACCTGTAAATAATACTGCGAATTAATTTACGGGAAGTGTATTTCCAGGCAGCATAAAATTATTTTGAGGGCCGCATCCATTCCGTGGGCCACCAGTTTGTTTTTGACACTGCTTTATTAGAAAACAATATATGTGATTAAAATTAATTTTGGATGTCCAGTTTGCTAATTTTAAACCGAGGAAGTCTGAACAGATGCAACATAGTGACGTCAGATTACTTTCTGTTAACCCCTCTTACGAGCATCGCGTCGGCGAGGAATCGCACAGAGGAATGGTCCATTCTGTTTAACCCTCATTCTTTAACTTTAACATACAAAGACTGTATTATACCCTGTATAATACAGTCTTTGTATGACATCTACTTTGATGGGAGGAAGGGCAAACTAGTCTATGAGAAGAAGGGAAATCCTTTTTGCGGCACTGCAGCTGAGTAAGAGCGTATTGTTCTCTTGCTAGAACCTGGTTCTGTTTATATAGGACATGACACTCCAAATTCAGGGTCTAGTGCAACTATTACACAAAGTAACACCAACACTGTTACACAGAAAGGGATTGGACTTTCCAAACTGGTTGCTTTTGGGTGCGATAGAAAGAGCGTGAACTGCGGGAAGAAAAATTTCGTAAGTAGATGTCTTGAGATCTTTGTTGGTATAAACTTGCATTGGTTTGTTTGCTTGTTACACACCAACGAAATGCCTCTTCGTCATCTTTCCCAGAGGATTGATGGAAATACATCTGGGACACAACGGTGTTCTGGAACAATAGGAAAATCCCTGAAAACATGTGAAACTCTTTCCATGACAGGTTATGGCCCTATTTCAATTGATCAATCGGAAATTGAAAACAAAAGTAGACCTCGGTACTGATCAAAAATACTCCTTGGTATTTATAAGGCGGTATCCTCAGGGGTCTGCCCTTCAGACCTAGCAAGCAGGAGTATTGGGAAGATGGCCCACTCAAGATGGCTGTCTACAGCCAACAGAATTCTACGTCTTTGTGTATCAATTGTGGAACCAACAGACAGCTTGAAGCTACTAGCCGAATATATTGTAGAAATTTATGGGCCATCCTGGTTTGAAATAAAACAAATTCCTTGAGTACGCAATGTTCACGGAATGATCGAGAAAATTTCATTCTTGCCAGAAAATTTTAAGGCAATCGTTCAAGAAATCATTCAGATTAACCGTTACTTTGCTTATTCTGAAAACATCCTGTTGGCGATGCTGGAAGATGGAAGAGCATATATTCATGAACTTGGCCTGAGAAGAATACTGAAAGCAAGAAAAACTGATTGGAAGGAGAAAATAGGACAATTTTTACTTCCCAAGTTGAATTTCAAAGGAAGGGAGTATTTTGAGATGATTTACCGGAACAATCCCTTAGAACCACAGGCTACCTTGAACCTCAGCGACGAAGACATAAGATTGTGTAGAAGCGGTCTCAGTTTGAAATAGGAAAGTTCCCTTGCCGTTCTCAAATAGTAGAGAGGCATGTGAGACTGGTGACAGAAGCGACATTGGCAACGTGTACTGCAGAAGACAGGGATGGATTCATACGCAATCGAGTCAAGTACGGGAACGAAGTTATGAAGTTCGACACCAAGAGGAATTTCTTCAGTTATCTTGTGGAACATGAAGATGACGAGTCATTAAGCTGAAACTTTTCTAATGGCATTTGTTTTACCAGTTACAACTATACGTTAGGTCAGGAAACAAAACTGTTATAAAAAGCATCATTCAAAAATATAGTTAAAAATATTTTGATGTTTTCATTAACATTGATTTTTTTATTTGCGTCATGGGGAACCTGAAGAAGACGAACGATTGAGCTGCAATTTTTTTACTGTGTTTTTTCCATCGAACAAAATCATTTGTTGGGTCAGAAAATAATAAAATTTGAAAAAAAAAATTTTTTTTTGTCTTTTCCCCTCCATCATAATGTATATATCTCGCATAACTCAAAAACGATTAGCCTCAGAATGTTGAAATTTTGTATATGGGACTGCTATAACATGTAGTTGTGCACCTTCCTTTTATTTGCAATCGCCCACATCAAACGTTTGTGTGTTTGTGTTACCGGGCTTGGTGAGCTGAATGTTTTATTCTTATATTTTGATAAATTGTGCATTTTTGCTTTTAATGGGATTGAATTAGTATTAACTTCTTAAGTTCCACTTAAGGTTTTTACGTCTTTAGTTAATCTGCATGCAATAGTTGTAGAATTATCAACAGTTTAAAAGTACGTGATACTAACGAGGCAGCCATTTGTTGACATTTGAAACTCTTAGTAGAATAGTGAATTAAGATATTTGGTGTCCCAATTTCAGTCTCTTGCCCAGTGGAATGAAAAGTTAACGTTCAGTTTTGTATCCCAAAATTTTGTCTTCCTACACGTTGGTCGAATTGCTTGTTTTCGCTTAGAAACTCTAATTTTAATTGCAAAAATTGTTTTTTAAACTGTTTTTGACTTAAACTGTTTTCGTATTTTAGGTTTTTCCGTATTTGGCAAATGTTAATGAAGATGCTTTGAGTGTTTATGTATTTTTGCCTTGCCGCGAATTGAGAATTGAATGAGAAATACACCTCTAATGAAATTCAAGGAAATATGCTTAAATTAAGTGCAGCAAAAAATGTGCATAACTTAATAGGCCTTACAAGGAAGTCGTGTGGTGTATAATTTAATAGGCCTTCATATTTTTATCATCAAAACGTATATAGCGAACCAAATTTTCTGTCCCTTGAAGTGCGGTAGAGCGTAGCTGGATTACGTGTAAAAACTCATTTCTCTAAGAGCAATAAATTCAGTGATGAAACGGGAATTAAAAATGATTAACATTTTCACATTTACCAGAAGCCGCTAAACCGTGGTTAGCATCGCTGACTGCCGTGCAGAAGGCCCCGTGTTCAAATCCCGGACAAGGCATGGGTGTTTGTAAATGTATACTGCCGGTGTGGTATGGCGGCAGTCTAAATACGCTGCGAGCCGAAAGTCCTCTCTTGTTGTTTGGGAGAAGGGTAGAAGGGCAGAGGGGTGGAGATCCTCGGACGCGTCCTCCCGGGGTGCTCTCCATCAAAACGACAGGCCAACGACTGGCGTATCTTGCGCTTCTTGCCATCAGGAATTTCGTGGGCTTGGGCTGATGTTACTGTTAAACGAATGAGCATAAGTAATAACAACAACACATTTTCCAGAAGAAATTAGTAATATATATATATATACATAATTTAAAAACCTTATTAAGATTTAACTACAAGTATTGGGTTTTAATGAAATTTTTCCGCCACCGCAAATATCGTCTGTACAAAGAGTTAGCGTTGGCGTATTTAATCATATTTGCCAAACGATTTTTGGCACTTAAAAATGCCAGAAATCGTGCCAAGAAAGACTTGTTGTAGAAGACTGTGTTGTGAAATTAAAAAAAAGGTGTTATCATTAAGAACAAGGTGTCTGAAATGGAATTATCGCCCTACCACATTAGAAGCCAGCTACAGAATGGTTTGGTTTATGTATTACGTCAAAGCCTCCAAGGCTATCTGCCTAAGGGGAGGGATGCCTTCTTGGAGCACATTTTTAGGGAAACTGACTCGTATACACGTTATACATAGGGAAAACCACAAAAATGTCCATGCAGTTAGCCCTTTCACCGGATTCGAACTGCAGACCGAACTACCAGTGTTCAGCAACTTACAGGTGACACTGCGATTTAGCTCAGTTACCCCCTAAGTGTTGATGGAAAGCATCCCGTAGGGAAGGATCTGAGGGTCTCCCACTCCTCTTCCCTTCCACCAAACCACACAAGAGGACTCTCGGCTCGCCACGTATTTAGGTTGCCACCGTGCCGCACTGACACTGTACGCTCGGCCGCTGGTGTACCCAGCTGCAGAATGTAACCAAAGCATGTGTACAGCTTTAGGTACTAATGTTGTATCATATGACACTGCGAAGATTTGGTACCGAAAGTTCAAAAAGAAGGACTGTGACATCCAAGAAGCAGAGCGCTCTGGCCACCCTATTGATGTTGATGAGGCCCTCGTACGAGAAGATCAGTATGGAACCACTCGAGAGCTTGTAAGGAGTTGGACGTTAGTCCCATGTCCATTAGTAGCTATGTGCGTCGCATAAACTAGACTTACAAGTTAAATCGCTAAATGCCGCCTAAGCTGACTCAAGCGGATAAGGACAGACGCACTAATCTGCCCAAATATCAGGGCAAGGACAAAATATTGGACCTGATCGTCATTTGTGATGAAAAGTGGATTTACAGTAACAACACAGGCCAAAAAACGGTTTGGTCTGCGCCCGGTGCTCCCGCCGGCAGCATCGCCAAGCGCAATTTGACTAAAGAAAGATCATGCTTTGTATCTGGTGGGATTGCCGTAGTATTATCCACAAAGAGTATCTGTAAAAAGGTAAAAATCTCGACATTAAGATATACAGCGAAACGCTAGTTCGTGTTGACGCTGCTATCAAGGAAAAACATCGAATTGAGTTCGGCGCAAATGTTCTATCAAGATAATATAAGACAACACGTGTCTGCATTCACCGTCTGAATTCTGTAAGGCCTCGAATGAGATCTTTTGCCACCACCATATAGCCCGACATCGCTCCTTCGGACTTCTACCGTTTTTCACACCTGCAGCTGCATCTTGCTGGTGCTATCTTCCATTCTGCATAGCATGTCTGAAATGAAGTTGATCTGTTTTTGGACTTGGGGCTGCCGTTTCTGGGTCAAAGACTTCGAAAAACTACCAAAACTTTGGCAGAAAGTTATAGATTTAAGTGGTTATTACTACCCTCACTTAAAGATACTGAATTCATGTTTTTTTTCTCCTAATTTTATTAAGAAAATGTTTTGGCGGAAAACTTTCGTTACAGCCAAATATTACGCGCAGTTATTAAATTTGTTAGTTGTTCTTTTCCAATTACGTTAATTTATACTTTCTATAATAACAATATATTTCTATATGTTGTTATTATGTATGTTACACGTTATATATTATTTCCATACGTTTTACCGTAAGTTCTATATATTAAATTATTTTATCAATAACAATATAAAAGCACAAAAAATGAATAACAAGAAATATTGAAGAATTTACCTCTAACTTTTAGTGTACTGAGTACAAAAATAATCTAATTTTCTGCTGGCGGTATGCAGATTGGAGGAAGATTTTATCAGTGATTGTACAGCAATGATTCAAACAGCTGCGTAAAGAATATCCTGTATCTTGCAGAAGACATAAAGAGTGAAAAAACTCTTATTCGAAGGACATAACTTGGATAGCATTTATAACCAAGTGTTAATTTCATTTCCTAAACGGCGAATTAACTGTACATCCTCAAGTTCATTTATTTCATTATTTCTCTTTCC
>KK118467.1:139127-157496 GCA_000611955.2 Stegodyphus mimosarum
CAATAAAAATTTCAAAATTTCTATCGAAGCATGAGCCTTTCATAAAGTTGTGTCTAATAGCTCAGTCAAAAAATTAAAACTGAATTGAAGAACGCATTCATGCCCTTTGGTACAATGGTCACTAACATCATATGATGTCCTAAAGTATGCTTATTGTATTTTTGTTCTCCTAGAATTGGGTTCGACTCTATTTTTTTGAGCTACAGAGAAAAGTAGATATTGAAGAAAAAAGAAACAATCTTTTACGGATGGAATGTGTGTCCTAACACATCAGTATCTAACTCTTTAGGTTAAATCACCATAGATTATGGGAAATAATGTAGAAAATAGAAATAATAAATAAGAAACACGAGGCATCTTTAGTTGTTCAGATGAATTAAACTAGATATTAATAAGTTTAATAATGAGTTACTAACGCTAACTAGCCACTTAACAGTGGGCCGTTTAAATGTGCACCTGGCAAGTGAGTAAATGTCATGACACATGTCTTACACAAAACGCTTTCTCATTGGTTAGGATGTTGCGTTTCGCTATGAAGTCATTTAAATCTTGGTTAACTACGGTCGGAAAGATCCATGAAATTTGTTATCTGAAAATGATATAAGAATATGTCTGTAGAATTTTCAGAAGTCTAAATTGGGAAATAAAAACACGTAAAATTAAAACTTTCGAAACGCATATAAGTTTTAAATTTTATTTTGAAGAAGTGTGAAAATTAATAAAATTTTATATAGTATGCAATTTAGTTTTGATCGTCTAGTAAAACTGACATTTGTGTTAAAGTGCAAAGTATTTCAGTTCGCATTAATTTTGACAATATTTCCAACCCCTTTTATGAATCTTTCGAACCGTCTTATTTCTCATAATTTTCTTTAGATACTCAAAGAACAACCTATTCAGTAGCAGTTTCTTCGCACATTTCTGTATAGAAATTTAAATCTGGCATACGTCTATTCGCAGTCAGAACTGTCTTATTTGAAAGCCTTACTTTATTCGATTGATTTCTTAAATATGAATCATAGCCGTTTGAGAAATGTTTAGCTGTGTACTCTTTTTGAAGCACCCTATACAATCACGAGATGCGTCCTTTACTTTGAGTCTAATAAATGACATTCTTTGAACTTTTTCTAAGTTGTTTGAATCGGGAATGTTCTCTTGTAAACATGATACTACGGAACTATCTTAAACTTGGATGATTTTAAGGATTATTAACTTTCTCGCTTAAACTTGAAGGAATTCTGGGTAGATATAAAAAATACAAAATAGGTTTAATTGAAGATATCCGCACAATTGGTTATACCCGATTTTCATACTTTAAGAAGTTTGCTATAGCAGTACAAAATAAGTTAATAATAAATTGGAAGGGGCCAAAAGATCCGTAGGCCAAAAATACTAGACTCTTATTTTAATAAAAATCCGTTTTTAGGAACCGATCATTTAGACCTTTCTTCGGCACATTTAACTTTCAGTTAACCTGTCCATAGGGTCTTACACTGCAATTTCTTATTTTTTCTGTGTGCCAGCAGTACAAAACGAGTCAAAAGCGGAATTTTATTCTGATTCAACGAACATGAAAGAAAAAGCGCAGAAAGACAAAACCGCTTCTGGGACCAAAATAAAAACAAAAAAAAATGAGAACGGTATTGTGCTGATCGAGTTCGTATCTCCTTGCGGATTATTGAACGAGGCTCCGGAGGAAAGCCAAAAATCAATGAAACTAGTTGCGCATAGCATCTCGACCGCGACCTTGAGTACGTTGCCAGTTCGTGGGAAGATTTCTCTCTCGCTATGCTTAGTTTGGCTTCCTTCTTACACAGCCCTTCTGATCTGTATCGATGGTCTCAAAATTGCAAGCTGACCGAATGTACGATCTGAAAACAGCTGGCGGGTGAGATTTTTTTTTTTCTTAATGAAAGGAAAATTCTTACGAATAAAATAAAAATTATTAAAACTAAATTTCGCTTCCTAAATATTGATCAATACACACGTAAACAATAATAATAACGCAAAGGAAAAAATTCATATTCCTTAAATTCAAAATTTTTTTTGTAAAATATATAAAAATTGGTTCAACTTTTGTTGGTTAGACTTTGTAATTCAAGCGTACTGATACCTAGACTACCATTTATTTCAAATAATATCGATGTGTTTAATTAATCATTAAATAACTTTCCTTAGTTTAAACTAAAAATAAAAACAAAAAGTATGAAAACTTTCCAAGTTCAACAAAATGTGACAATAAACAATGATAACCTAGTCTCTTTCTCTTTATTAAATGTTTTCCCGACTGATAAATTAACGTACATACTTTTCTGTGTAAATAATTATAAATTTTTATGTAAATACAAAATTTGCAAGTATAATTTCCGGGCACTGGAGAAAAATTACTAAAAGTTATCTTCATCATGATTTACAGATGTTTATCGGTCCATCAGGCTTTTCCTTATTAGTTTTCAACTGTATAAAGAATTAAATCTGTTCAGGTATAGATGTATTTTCAAACAAAGCGATTCTTAGTGCAAAAATTTGTAACTGAGCACACATTATTTTTTGAGAATTAGGAACGAAAGCTTGTGGTCTTTTACTATTTAATCCTAAAGTTCTCACTTAGAACCCCACGAACACTAACAAGTGAATAAGTGTGTGAACAGAACACGTAAGACTTAAGGAGGGGTTACAAAATTTATTTTTCAGTATATTTACAGTCAGTTCCTACTTGGAACTTTACACAAAGCCGCCACTCGGGCTTGAACTTAAAATAATAATAATTTAAACTAAAACTAGCTTAACTAAGCTATTTAAAAGGTATAGCCGAAACTATCAGAGATCTAACTAGTTGGCCGCTAAGTATTAATTAAATCCGCGAAGCCAAGCAAACGCCTAACGTATGGCCGGGTGTAGCAATAGTTAAGAGAGACTTTGTCAAAAGGCAATACCAGAAGGTACCAGAAGAACCGAGTTTATGCTACAGAGATTAGCACCATCGAAATTACAACATCGAATCACCGCAGAAACTACTACTATAACTCCTAAATGCTTAATAAATAATGGCGGGAGGGAAATCGAGAAGAGACTCAACATTTTTCGAACAACTAATGATGTTCATGTTGAAGTGCATTAATATAAAACTCTTTGAAGTGCCGAATAAAATTCAGACAGTCTTTTTTCTCTGTCTTTTATTTTATGTGATTTCAAGCATATCTTTATTCGCTGAATAAATTACGGAGACATGTATTACTAATGATTAGAATTCATATTTTGACAAATCATAATTTCAGTTTCAAAAATGTATTCCTTCTAAATCCTATGTTTATATAAAAATAGGGTTTGCTTTAAAGAAAAGAATCTTTGATGATAATTAGGGGCCATTCCAAACGTAAGCAACAGTTTGATTTAGAAACTTATGCAGTAAAGGACACGAAATATCTTTGGCCATAAAGCATCTTCAGAATCATTTTGATTTGTTGCCTTTGTTACATGCAGAAAAGAAGATAAATTTTCTATTTTAGTTAATTTTGCCATTATTAAACATTTCTGTAGTAGAAGACAGCATGTTTTATTTGCAATCTTTTGGTATATTGTTTGGCGTATTTAGAATTATTGTATACATATATGATTCACAATTTTGAAATGTGCAAAATGAATTTCGTTGCAAATCCAGTGAAGTTAAATAGAACAACAGACGATAAATGGCAAAGGTGAAAATTTATGCTTATGAAAGAAAAAAAAACCTTTAAACGTTTGATTAATATTCTTTATAAATTAAAAAATAGCTTTTCGTATATTATTAATAAATATTTATTTGGCTATTTTGATAAAAATGAGAATAAAGAAATTCCGGGTGAATAATCCTCAGTAAAAGTTTATTTGAAAATTTAGAATTCAAATAACTGTTGCAATTCATTGAAGATTGTAACAAAGTGCGTAAACCATATTTGACATTATTATCACTTACCACAAACATGCCAAATTTCAAAACCCTCCAATATATAACCTTGCATATATCTTGGGAAATTTTGAATAAAAAGCTGTTAATTTGTTAAGGTATGCCTCGAAATACACCTAGCTTAAGGTAATGGTAGAATTTTATAGGTTATAATTCAAAAATGGTTTCGAAAAAACCTATAAAAGTTACTAAAAAAATAAATTTTAGAAATAAATCAGGAAGTATCTGCGAATTTCATTTGGTTTGAACTTAAATTTCAAACTGTGAAAGAAAGAATCAAGTAAGTTTAATGAAAAGATATGTTAATAAATATATATTACCCAATTCAATTAATATTGAGGAGCTAAAAGTTTGAGACCTGATTTGTTAAAACTACTCATGAAAGTCTTACAAAACTTGGCATTTTGGTATAATTTCAGTAGTAGAATCGAAATATGGGAAAAAAAAAATCTGTATATAAAATGAGAAAAAGTCCGATTTTGTGTCAAAATACCTATGCTAGAACAATACTGTATGTAAATCTAATGTATATTCTAAATCGTGCTTTAAGAGACATGAAAAATGCAAGTTAAATTATCTTGAGCCGTAGGCCCGGGAGATAAAAAAATTTTTTTTTTGGTGGAGTGTTGGTATACTCGGACGTTACGATAAAATCCCATAAATTCCATTTCTTCATTGTAAAATGTTCATTCATTGTAAAATGCGTTCATTGTAAAATGCGTAAAATTCATTCATTGTAAAATGCGTAAAATTCATTCATTGTAAAATGCGTTTAAACCCATTTTACAATCTGTTTTGGAAAAACAGCTCTTTATTCTGTCCATACAAATAGGCGTCACGCAGAGTCAAATGGATTTGAAAATTATCAAAATGGATGTTTCTGTTGAAATGATACCCGAAATTTTTCGTGATTACAATACTTCTTTTACTTTGTACAAGGAGGTAAAAATGCATCCTTCGGAATTTTATATTTTCTTGCTGTATTTATTTATATTAATAATTATTTTCAGAGAATTTTAAGTAATAAAACCCAAGAATTTGCTTATGAATTGTTAACAGTGTCTAATACGATAATTCATTTACGAACTGTTAATAATGTTGATGGAAATTATTTTACTGACGCTGTATTCCTAATCTTCATACTTCGACGGCATCTCTCACTCATTGTTAGAGAACATCCAACTATAAAATTAGAGGAGGGGGGGGAAACGTTTAGATGTTGAAAAAAGATTTTTTTACTTTCATTTACGAAGTAAAGGAAGTATTGTAATCGTGAATTATTTCGGGTATCATATTCTAACAAAAATATCTATTTTGACCATTTCCGAATCCGTTTCGACTATTTTTCCCGGGACGTCTGTACATACGGACAAAATAAAGGGCTCTTTTTTCCGCTGAAAATGAAATTTTTCGTGATGTTTCTACATACGTATCTCCCATAACTCAAAAGCAATTAGCCACAGAACGTTGGCATTTTGTATATCTGACTGCTATAACATCTAGTTGTGCACCTCCCTTTTCTATTTCAATCGGCAGTATGGAATGTATATTCATTCGTGTATATATATTTCATCTCCTTTATCCGACTTAAAAAGTCCTTACCCGGCCTTACTTTCTCAATCGTTGGTTTGTAATCATGTACTTTCAATTACAGAAGGGCTTTAAATGACAAAAATATTCATGTTTTGGCTATTTTAAATTTAGAAATAAATTAATCTTCGAAAAATGACAATCTAAACTTTAATGCGGTATCCGGTTTCCTATACTTACATTTGGGAAAGTTTTATACTCGTTATGAAAAAATAAAATTATAAGTAGTTTGACTTCTGTGTGGCAGATTGTCATCGAGATATTTCATTTCAAAATTTGCAGTTTTTAATGTGATTTTTAACTTACTCTTAGGAATCGATTATTTAGAATAATTCGAGGAAATAAGTTTAAATGAAGTGCAGCAAGAAATGCACATAATTTAATACCCCCAAAGGGAAATCATGGGGAGTCCATATCATAGTTTTTTGTTTATGTATCATATGATATCTAAAGCTTTCTTTTCCTTCCAGATGGGTTATGCTCAGATAGGTCAACGGACGGCAGGCATCCATACTCGTCAGTACAGCCGCGCGTTCGTAATAGATGATGGGAAATCCAGAGTTCTCTTCATCTCCTTGGACGCCGGAATGACTTCTCAGCTCATCTACCTCGAAGTGAGTGAAAATTAACCATTAATATTTTTCTGTTAGCAGCATTTTCTGCAAGATAATTACGAAAAGGTGAAGTTTTTTTAGCCAAGATATCGTTTATTCTTTGAACTGAGATTAGCAATTTCTACAGGAGACATGTCAAAGTCACTATTTCAAGTGTGCCAAATAGTTTTCAGTGGGGCCCTGATTTTATTACATATTCATGTTTTTGCATTTTTTGAGCCTTTTCGTTTTCAAAGCAAGGCTTTTTATGCCATTTTGGAGCATTTCGAGGTATGTTCGAATAACTAGACTGAAAGGTAAAGTTATGTTATTAATCACACTGTCTATTCCTATGAACTCATTTTTACTAGGTAGGCACATACTATCCACAAAAACTGATTATGTAATACTTTATCAAGACAGGTTTTCCACAATGTATGAGTGTCACTTCTAAGAATGTTTCCATACCGGCATTTCCTAGCTCTGTACGACGTTTTTTTTGCAAGCTCGTTTCAATAGGATTACATGCAGAGAGGAAAAAGCTGTTCCATTGGCACAGTCATGGAATCACACTCACAGCTGAGTACAGTACGTTATTCTATCTCAATTAAATACCCTGTATTTACTTTTTTTGCTCAGTTTATATTCAGGGTTGTCAAAAAACAACTTCCATGGTATATATGAACCCGTAACGGCCTATAAGCTCAACCAACCAAAACAGGGGAGCTCGCTTTTCTCCTGAAACAGGTGAGTGCGCTTTTCTCCTGAAACAGGTGAGTTCGCTTTTCTCCTGAAAACGTAGGCGTTACTACTTTTGAGTAAAAATACAACCGCTAATTTTCCTTCGCTGCAGATTTCTTTGTTCTTGGTGAAGAGGGACCTGTACCTGTTAATTCTCGAAATCGATAAAATCATGATTAAAACCTGCATCAAACACAACGCTGTTGCTTTCCCTAATTTTATGTTAGAATCATATGAAATAAGTATCAGTCTGAAAATTTAATATTTAACTGTCTGTGTGTTTGCATTATATAGTGTAAGGAATAAAATTGTCTTATCAAACTTTAAATTTTAAATAAAAAATGAATATAAATTCGAATTTTTCCTTTGCGATACTGATATACTTCATGTGTATTTTGATATATATTTAATAAGAGAAATTTGAAATTATTTAAAATTTTTATTTTGTTTAAAAAAAGTCAATGGTTTTTCTATCAGGCCTTCGGCCCACATGCGATTTAAGTTTGAGACCGCTGAGATAATGAGACAAATACAAGGTAGTCATGGAAAAACTTTCGCGATGTATGAATGCCTAGCAGCCTTTTCGTTCAACCAATCGAAATGAAATTTTACATACTGCTAATTAAAGGTATGCGCACGAAATTGTGATGATATAAAAGTTAACTTTCAAAATCTCGGTAGTAGTCGGGTTCCAATATTTTACAAGTTTAAAAATACATATACAATCTCAAGCAGTTTAAAATCAAAGTTAAAAACTAAAAATTTAAAAAACTAAAATGCTTACAGGGCCTAACACCTTCGCCCACTCGATGGATGGTTTTGAAAGGATTTACTAGAGGTTTGGCACTCGCGTACCAAAAGGTAGTTTAAAAGTGGACTTACAGTGGCCTAACTTTTAAAAAAATAAAATAAAAGTACACATAAAACATACATTAAATTTACGCACTTAAAACAAAGAAAAACACACAAGGTAAAAAACCGAAATACACAAAGGAACAATATAATACAAAACAAGACGATGACCAAAGAAAGCAAAGACGACCAAAGAGATACAGACCAAACCACAGCAAGAAAAGAAGAAAATTGTTACAAAAATTTATATGGTAAAAGCCACTAAAACAAATGTGGCAATAAAAGACTCATTCAGATTATTATAAATGATATGTGATACAGTAAGTTTGCTCACAAAATACAATGTCTCTTTCAATATAGACTCAAATTATACATGAAAGTCACTTTCAGTATATTCGGATTACATTTTCTACAAGATTTAATACAATGAAATAAAAAATCTCTCGATCAGCTATATACGCTATATGATTTACAGCAAAAGAATATTACAAGTACTTATAAGAACGGTTTCAGAATACAGTGTCTTTTCAAAAAGACTCAAACAGTAGACGAAGATCTCAATCACATTGCAGAGATCACATTATACAATTCAAGTTCAAAAGGTACCCGTGATGGGCAGCATCATCAAAATGCCCGTGGGTGTGCCAGGATTGTTTATAACGGTTTTAAAGATGAAAATATTGAAATTAAAGTAGATATATTCAAAAGACGTCCACAGGGTTCCTTCAGTACTACCCTACTCTGGGACATTGTTATAAATAGCTCTTAAAGAACGAATACCCAGATAACGTCGAAATTATAGCTTATGCAGATGATTTTTTGATATTCATGCGAAACGACTGCTTGGAAAAGTGGACAGAGTTTTTAATGAAATCATTTTAACATTTGAAGAATGAAGAGTAAAAGAGGGCCTAATTTTTTATGTCGAAAAAACCTCAGCAATGATGTTCCCCAGAGGCGGCACCAAGGTCATAAATACAAAATTTAAATATCATGAAAAAAGAATCATTTTCAAAGCGGAAATAAAGTACCTAGGTGTAAATTTTACGTAACGTTTTCGAAGAATACACCAGGTGACTGATGAGATTCTGATGTTTTACAAAAGATCTTTTTCGGAAGATACTATAGCCCTTAAGGCTCCTGTCATATGGGGAATATTCCATAATGTAATCATGCCAAGAGTTTTATATGGAATTGGAGCATGAGGGCTCCAGAGTGGGGGAATTAGTACGATTACGCAATAAATTAAACTTTATTTAGCGGAGCTGTTTTCTGTGCATTACCAGATGCTTTCGCACTGTACCAGTAGAGGTGCTTTGTGTCTTGGCCGGCACGCTGCCCCTCTGTTATTTAGAAATTTTATTACGAGAAATTCCTATTAAGAACTCAAAGAATTGATATCAAATTATACAATCATAACGTTGTCACGAAATACATGTTCGAAAAATTTGCCTCACAATATATTCACCCAGTGGAGAAATATGTTTTTGATTACAATAAAAAAGTACCTGCCGTGAACTAAATGGATATCTATACAGATGGGTCGGGGCAAGACGACAAGTTTGGAGATGCTTTTGTAATGCATTTTTACGGTTCTGAAATTATGTCAAAGAAATTCAAACTAAATTTTTATAATTTTGTATATCAAGTGGAATGCTGTGCGTTGTTAAAAGTTTTGAAATGGACGCAAAAAAACTTGTGTGTTATTAATAACTTGCATATTTATACAGATTGTTTATCGTTATTCCAGTCTCTTGCATCTGCCCGTCAAAATAATTCCATGATCTATGAAATTAATGTTAATATGAGATTTCTTTGCGAATCCACTTAAGTTTTTCTCCACTGGGTCAAAGCTCATATCGGCTTTTAAGATAATGAGTGGACCAAAGTGCTGGCGAAGGAGGCTGCTGTAAAAATGGAGAGAAATTTACATAGAAATACCAGGTTCAAAAAGCTATGCAATCTGGACTATGAAGATTTATTATACAGAATTCGGAGGGAGCAGTGGACTCGATCAGATAGATGTATTGGAATTCTAAAGAATCTAGAAATGAAAGTGAAAATGAAAATTGTAAACGATATTGACCGTTTTGGCCGTTTCCCTTCATACCTCAATAGATTCAATTTACAAAAGAATGCAGACTGTACCAATTGTAAAATCTCCGGTGACGCAGAGCACTTTCTGTTTCATTGGTCACTTCTAGATGATATTAGAAACCAAATTGTAAATGAAATAAATTCAATACCAAACCTTTGTCAAATCAAAAAGTTTGCCAGGGCTGCTTTGTATAGAGTCAATAATAGCAGTCATGCATACAAAATTTTTATTTAATTTTGTCATTGTAAATATCATGGTTTTAGTATAATTTATCTTATTGTGAAAGAGAATGTGGTGTTTATTTGGATTTTAAAAATCAATTTCATAATGATGTTAGATGTAAATAGTTCATATCTTAGAATTGGGTAATTTTAATGGCTTTGATTAGTTTCATGTTTTAACAGTATTTAATCATACTTTATACTGTTTTGCTTATTGTAAATGTTAAAATTTTTTATTGAAAGATTGGACTTTTTTTATTGGATTAGACTCTTTTGTATGTATTTTTAGATGTTCTGGGTTCAAATTGCATTGTATTGGTGGTTTTGTGTTTCTGTTTTAGTTTTGTGTGTTAGGTTTCCTTGTGCTTTTGTTTTTATCTAACAACTACATTTATTTTTAGTTCTCTTCTTTCCTGTTGTGCCATCTTTTCAGCAGAAAAAAGAGGAGTTGAAATATGATAAAATGCTGAATGTTTGTTTTAGCTTCTTTGGTTGCTTTAAATTAATCTTTGAGTTACTCCGGCCTGAACTTTGAGGACTCGGAGCAAGTTGAAGATCTTTCTCTTTGGATCTATTAATTTCAATTTTTAATTGCTTGGCTTTTTATTGAGAGACCAGGGTTTGCTGGTTGCCGTTGTTTGTGGAAGGAGGGAGATAGCCCTAATGAGATTATGGTCTAATAAGATGAGATAGATCGGGTCGACTCCTCATTCTGACCATATCATTTCTTTGAAAAGCATATTAAATTAGACAGCTTTTACTGATGCATTTCATTTAAACTTATTTTTTCGAACTCTTCCAACTGAATAACGGATACCTCCAGACAAGGTGAAAATGATATCCATAACTGTAAATTGAGAAATTAAATATCAGTCTATTTTTGTGGTGCAGGAGTCAGACTTCTTGTATTAAATTTTTTTCATAACTTGTATAAAACTCTCAAATATAAATATAGCAACCGGGACACGGCATAAAAGTTAGAATTCGTTATTTGTCCATTTTTTTCAAATTTGATATTGTCAAAGCAGGAATATTTTGTCTTTTAAAACACTTCTGTAATTGGAAGTATATAACTACCAGAGATTGCGAAGATACAATCCGGGTAAGGACTCTTAAGCCTGGTAATGAGGTGGGTATATATTTTACGAATTTTTCATAAAGTAAACATTTTGCTTCGGTCCATGTATAACTGTAATTGGCCTAAAACTGTACGTGTATCCGGTCTTGTGTATAACTGCAACTGTATTTGCTTTCTTCAGGTTCGAGAAATCGGAAGTACTGGATTTTTGTCTGTGGCAGAGCTACATAAAACCGGAGAAAGCATTAGTTATCAGTTTTTAATTCAGAGCTGACTTCAGAGTATTAAAAGATGTCCGTGCAAGCTTCGCTTTTGGGGTGCGCTTTGCACTGCATTGTGTTTAAAGTTTTTAGTAGTTTGAATTGGTAATGCAGACTGTGATCTGTTATACAGAGAATAGCTGTTGAGTACTTTTGTGGAAAGTTCCAGAGATGCAAAATTTTTCTTTTGGGAAAATAAATTTTATCAAGCTGTCATCGGTTCTGTGTGCATTTAGTCCGTTATGAACACGTACGCAACAATTTTTGATGTCAGAAATGGGATTGAATTCTGGTGACAAGAGCGACGGAAGCTGAGACAGATGAGATTGCCTTTGCAGCATTCCAAGACACGATGGAAGGGGCCTTCAACTCCACTAAAGAAGTGAAAGCGGGCCAAGAAAAGATGGAAGGGACCATCAAGACCATTAAAGAAAATATGAAAGTGGGCCGAGAATCCGTTAAGGAAGAGATGAAAGCTGCTCAAAGAAACGTAGAAGGGGCGGTGAAATAAGTTCAAGAAAAGAAGAATTGAAGCAAATTGAAGCAGGTCAAAAGAAAATGAAAAGAGAAATTACATCCATAATAGAAAATATGTTCGAGACTACGGAAGGCAGAATAGACAAATTGAAAATAAAGTTGGAGAAAAGAGTTACCTTTATCAAACAAGAAATCGGCGAAAGAGTTTCAGCTGTCAAGCCACAAGTCGAAGAGAGATTTTGTGCTGTCGAACAAAATATCCTATGTCATGGTTTCTGGTATCGCCAATTACGGTGACAGCTTGAATTAGATAACGACAGTCAGACACAATTCTGATACCATTAATTTCAAATCTATTTTTCCCTGTTCCCTCTATTGCTATCCACTTATGATGGAAAGACCTCTTGGCAAGTGCATAAGACTCGGTTCTCTGTAGGGGCAAACTCAAACGGATGTAATTCCGAGAATAAGGCCTGCCATTTCGCTGATTCTGTGAGAACAGACACAGCGGATATCCTTCAAACTCTGCCCTGAAGACAGATTTCGAAGCTCTATACGCGCGTTGAAACTGCGCTTTGGCGAGAAGTATTTAAAACAACTATAACAGCGATTCAGTTAAATTATCACCAACAGAACCCACGGAAGCTGTCTTCGCGGCGGAGTTCGCCGCGGATATTAAAAGACTATCTGAGCTCGACTTTGCGGACTTCCCATCAGAAACAAGGGAAATCCTGTCCCTACAGTACTTCATCGATGGCATTCGGGAACTTGAAATAAGAAAGTCCGGTAATGGCGGATGTTAAGGATTCAAAAAGTGCTTTAGTTTACGCCATGAAATTCGAAGCGTCCAGCAATAAACTCGTAGAAACCGCCACCCAATCAGAGTTGCTCAAGTCCAGAAGCCAGTGGATCAAATGGCTGCTCATCTAGACCTTAAGTGCTTGCTCATCTACACTATCTAACCAGGTAGGTCAACACCTTGAAGCGGAGTTTGACTGTCAACTAATGGATCTTAAAATGCGGGAATTGTGGTAGTGAAGGCCACGTATAAAAGAATTGCAGAACTTCCAAAGGCATGGGAGCGAAGACTGCTTCAGAAAAACAGACAGGAAACAAATTAGTGCTATCTAGCGAAGCGGAGTTACCAGATATCGAGAAACCCCGTTTTAAGGCTTTTCAGATTTCTGGAAGGAGTTGCAACAGTAATGGAGTCTTTATCATGGGGCATATAATTGGAGTTCCTTGCAATATGCCCATCGCTACAGAAGCCAATGTTACCGTGATTGAAAAGGATTTGCCTCAATAACTCGAAGAGGAATTTATGTGGACGCAGTCTAGTTGTACCCTCCAGATTGTCTCCGGTGATAACATCGACATCTATGAAACGATAAACGTTAACATCGCATTGCAGCCCACCATCACACTGCATATGTAGCAAGTATTACAGACCCGTGCATATTCGGATTAGACTTTCGAACGAAATGAAAATTTTCCTTGGACGTTAAAAGTAGCGAACTGTATTCTGCCTTTGAGGACAAAAGGCTGTTCGGAGAGTTAAAAATGAAGAAGTTAAATCCGCCCACTATAATGACTAAAGACAATATCAAAGTATCGGCAAAAACCACATTTTTACTTCTTGAGTCTAGAGCTGAAAATAGAAATTTCCGGTACGTCATAATGGAATATCCTAAGAAACGCAACAGCCCGAAATTATTAGTAGCCTCGGCAGTCCATCACCTATCGAGGACCATTATCCTGGTGAGAGTTGCCAACGTAAGTGATAAGGCGGAAGTCATTAGGAAAGGAAATGTTGCAGTATGTACTACATTAACCTGTGTTAAACGAACCTGTAGTCGTCCGACAATCTCTCTCTTATGAATTTGAGAGCCTAACATCAAAGTTATTGCAGAAGGCACATCCAAGAGATGAAGAGAACAGTGCTGCATGTCGTGTCATTCAAGAATTTCAAGACGTATACACCCTCTCATCTTCTGACGTAAGTCGAAGATGTTTGGCACAGCACAGAATTGAGCCGAGAAATCATCCACCAGGCAAGCAAAATCCAAGACGTCTACCGATTCCTGAACTCGAAGAGGAAAGGAAACTTCTAAAGCACATACAAGAACATGATGTTAATGAGCATTAAGCGCGCCCTTGGGCCTATTCAATCGTCCTCGTCAAAACGAAGGTTCGTTCAACTGGATTGTGCGTAAACCATCGCTGTGATAGCATGTTCCATGTACCTGAATGACATTATCTTCTTTGGGAAAAGTTTTAAAGAGCATTTAGAAAATATTAGGAATGTGCTTCATATATTGAAGCAATCTAAAATTAAGTCCTGCCAAATGTAATTTGTTTAGACAGGGAAGTGACTTACCTCGTACATGTCATTTGTGTCGAAGACGTGATTACGAATCCAGAAAACGTGTTGGCAGTTCAGCTGCAAATTCTTCTGGGGCTTTGCTCCTACTATAGGAGATTTGTGAAGGATTTTTCTTCAGTCTCAAGACCCTTCACAAACTGATAGAGAGCAAGCAAAAGAATGTGAGAATGCTTTTAATTAACTGAAGGAGGCTTTAACATCTGCGACAATCTGAGGTATCCTCAACTCGGTAGACCATTTATTCTTGACACATATGCAAGCAGTGAAAGTGTCAATGCTGTTTTATCCCAAGAAATAAACGGTCAATTATCAGAAATACTATGCTGATCATACCATCATTCATCTGGGTATTAAATTTCAAGAATCCCGAAGGCCAACTAGCCAGATGGATATATAGACTCCAGGAATATGATAAATTTTCCGTCATAGGAAAGGACCTTCAAAAGGGAACGCCAACACCCTTTCTGGAAGACTGTGCTCAGAAAGGTGCCGATATTGCTCCAGGATCGAAACGAATTACATGTTGCTTAATGCGGTCGCACGTCAGGTTACAAGTTCAACATCGGGATGACCTTCAACAAGTCGAGACCTATGGAGGGACAAAATCCAGTTGGAAGACGGTGACATTAAACACATAACCGACTCGGTGGAGTCTTCAGATTGGAAACCTACCTGGAAGCACATTTCGGTTTATAGTCTTACAACAAAACGTTGACCTCCTCGAACTGAGTCCATATTCGAAACGGCGTCATGTACCGAAAGTTCAAATCGGACGATGGAAAGACATTACGATGGCAGGTGATACTTCCAAGATCGCAGACTTCCTTAAAGAATTGTGTAGCAGACCAACAGAAGGCCAGTTTGGAATAACGAAGGCTTTGCTTGTCAGGACTGCTTGTTCGGTGCGTATTCTTGGCAAACATCTTCGTGACAGCTTAAAGTCCTGATCTGGAACAGGGAGCTGAATGCAGCTATGTTCTGTGGTAGAATACTGTGATTAAGTGGTAGAAGAACTGCGCTTGAAAGGGATTTAATATCCTCTTTTATTAAATCACAATTATTTACAACCACTTCCTAACTCGGGAGGGATACAGAACGCAAGAGATGGATCCTCGTCCTGGGGCTGCCTTTCGAGGTGCACTATCCAAGCTCCTGAGACCTTCTCGCCGACGACGCAGACCCCACAGTCCCGGCCCGGCCCTATGAAAGGCAATGGGACACGTGGTCCCCGTATCGAAACTATGAGGGCCAAATCCCCGACGACTTGGTCGGTGATCTCCGATCTAGCTCCACCCACAGCCAAAGGAACGGACACGACAGTACCAGTACGGTCCCTGCCAAGCCTGAACCAACCTCAGAATAAACTCGGGCTCTAGTCCTGTGAAGCCAACTTATATGCCCCCGTGGTTGAGACTGCCTAAGTACAGATCCTAGCCAGTACTTCCCAGGAATTCTCCTGAGTCAACCCCTCAGTCTCCTGAGTCAATCCCTCCCGAACCCCAAGGGTTCGGGAGGGATACAGAAAGTAGAGACCGCACTTGGGTCTAAAATGAACAGTCAAATAAATTTAAACTAAAACTAATTAGAAATTAAATAGTCGATGCTCGCAGAGCTATAACGCAAGGTTGGCCTCTAAACTAAATGGTGCGTAGCAAGATTTAACTAATACTGACGCACTTGGAATTACTTCAATAAGCAATCACGTAAAAGCGCTATGGCTTAGAATTTAAATGCTAGCTAGTCAGGCGAACGTCGAATAGAGTGACCGTGGTCTGAGAATAAAAGCTCTCTCACACTGAGAGGTTCCTACCTCTCGCTTAAATATAACTTGGCTCCACTTCAAATTAGCATAAAGCTAAAACGCGCGCTACTTCTAAAGGGAAGTTGAAATGAGAACAGATAGAAAAGTATAAATTAAAATAAAACTTTGTTAGTTTAACTAAAATTTACATGCTTAGAGTTCGAAAGCGCGAGAGCTGACGTGCAAAATTGGTCTCAATGTTGTTGTGCCTGTGCTGACCACAGGCCGAAGAAACTCAGCCGAGGGAAGCTGCAACGTTTTAGCTATAAACAAAAAAAAATTGCCACAGACAATAATACTGTTGCGTGTGTGCTTAGGGTTCGTAATAGATTAAACGCATAGAGGTCCGATGATGGGTTATTAAAATTTATTTTATCGCAAGAAACACTTCAGATTTCTGGAATTTCGACTAAAGCACTGGTACAGCTCTTAGCAGTATCACACAGCACAATCAATAGTTACACTTCAAACTGCTAGGAACGTTAAACACAACAGAATCAAAAGCGCATCTAAAAGGCGAAGTTGTTCAAAGTCGCTCTGAGCTAACAACTACAATTGCCAGCAGTTACATGTTTGTTAACGGTGTCAAACCCAGGGTACCTGGGTGCGAAACCCTACCCTTAATCGAATTAAATTGAAAGTTACGAGTTAAATTTTGACAAGTTACATCAATTATCTTAAATAATAATTAAATATTACTAATTTTTATAATACTAAAACTGAGAGAAGGGGAAAACGAAATCGGCTGAGCTGGTGTATAATTCATAAAGTAAATGCTAATTATCCAATACCAGTAAGTAATAACATATTTACACAAAAGAAGTAATAAATAAAAATACTACATTAATGTAAATACAACCCAAAATTTATAATAATTTCAGAGGCAACATGTAATACATTATTAGTCCAAAGGGATTCAGTCTCGAAGGACTATTACTTTCGTTTTGCGATTTTGCGTCGATTCACTCTGAATGCCCGTTTCACTTTTCAAATTGTTGCCACTAAATGTTATCGCTCTGCATTAAATTTTAAAAAAATGAAAAATCTCCATAAATGTATGCATGTTTCTCGCATTGTGATAAAACCTAGAGCCATCGAATTTTGAATGACGTAAACCTACTGCGAATATGGGCATCTGGAAGCCCTAATTTTGAATTTGAAATTTGCTTTATTATCGATTTTATGTTTTGTAACATTTCAACGAATTTCTGATTAACAAACTAAATGATTTCAAAGCGAGCAATGGCAACACTGTACGGAAAAAAAAAACATTTTTATCTCCAGCGCACGAGACTTACGGAAATTCTAAAGATATGTTCATTTTAAAATGATTTTGCGATATTTATTTTGAACTGAATTTTATGGTTTGAGTACGTAGTACATGATATTTAATAAAAAAAGGTAGCACACGAAACGTTAAAAAAACGCGCCTTTGGACGTAATTTAAAATCTGAAATTTTTCAGATTTTTTGTATATGTATTTGTATTTTAGTGATTTTAGAATTTTTTATTTTTTTCCATTACAGTTTTAAAAATCCCATAGGTTTTACGGTCCCATGGAGGTTTAAAATTCCCATAGGTTTCTTTTCATTGGTCATACTATTGTAATTATAGTTGTAGGTTCTGATTTCGGAGTTTGAGATATTTCCCATTTGAACATGAAATTTTCTGATCAAGTGGGAATAAAAAGTACGGAGTTGTACAATATTCAGTTTTTCATGGATAGCATAGTTTCGCGGAAATCAGGGTGCGTTGGTAATTTGACACAAAACAGGGAACTGACAGCAGATGCTGTCTCTGGTCTTATATAGTTTTCACCGAGCCGCCGAGATATTTCTAGTACTTCTCGAAATTACTGGAAGGCATATGAGGGCTGGATACAGTTTCATATGAAATCACTTACAGTTATTTAATTACAATACCTATTACGGTATTATAAGGACCGACTCAAAATGTCGCCAACTTTTGGTTATTTCTCGCCGAATTTAGCGACAAAATTAGTCGCAAAACCGTTGCTAACTTGGCGATATATTGCCAGTTTAGCGCGATAGCCATTTATTCAAATAGACTTGCCCCTGTATTTTTATTTTTCCGGCACAGTATCTTCGCTGTAGATTTTCAAGTTAAACTATACAGAAAAATATAACATTTTTACATATAATTTCACTAAAATTTTACTTACGTACAAAATTCGTAACAATGCATAAGTAATACTGTAGATTGATCCAGAATCGTCAGACGAGAGACCGAGTTATTAGAATATGAAGGATTTTGAGGCAAATATTTAGAGGAAGTACTCCTCATTACTAACAGTACCACCAACCAGCGT
>KK118467.1:159686-184380 GCA_000611955.2 Stegodyphus mimosarum
CTTTGATCATCCGCCTTCAACAACTCTTAAAGGATAACCCACAGGTACACGTGGACATGACGTGGGTCAAAGCTCACGAGGGCAACACAGGTAATGAGGCAGCGGACGTACTCGCCAAAGAGGCAGCCTCAAATATCAACGCAAGCCCCATGACTGTTCCAGCGCCACCTTCCCATCTTAAAAGACTGCTCAAAGGCGCAGCAGTCCAATGGTGGCAAAGAATATGGGAACATGGAGACACAGGAAGAAGAGTGCATGGCTTTCTACCGACGGTGACAACGGACAGACTCATAGCAATTGCTCCACTTACTAACTTTGTAACTGGGCATGGTCCCTTCCCGGACTACTTCAACAGACGCACTATTTCTAACACGGATCACTGTGTATGTGGTGAAGAGGGGACACCCGATCACTATATCTTCCGGTGCCCACTCACAGAACAGTACCATTTCCCGGAACCCACGAATTTACCAGCCTTCCACAAGTTTCTAATTAAAAATAAGGCGGCAATCAACACAGTGTGCAAAATCGTCAACACCATTAAGGCCTACGGTCAAGACCTTTGCCTCCCATTATAAAACAGTGCTAGTCATAATAGTCTCAGTTACTGCATTCTGCCTTAACAAACTGTGCAACATCACATGCTGCAGGCTGTACACTTGTGGGTATCGTGTACATTCTGCGCCAGGCAGATTGTAAGTACTATAATAATGTCACTTCGCACGTTTAACTGAACCAACGAATACTGTACAACTGGGCGTGTATTACTGTATTTTCTAACTGTATGAATAATGTAGTGTGTAGAGTAACTGTAGCAGTAATATAGCGCTTAGCAATGTCTATATATGTTTTATGCTGCTTAATGTCGTATTCCGTGTACTTTGTATCATGTACTCTTATGTTTCGTATAATGTGTGTTGTAATGTGTTTACTCTATGTGTATTTATTGTGTATTAGTGCAGCGTATAAATGTATTTACGCATATTATTGTATCAACTATAAATGTGCATTTCCTGTGTGTTTTATCTGTATCGTAAGTGTGTTTTATATCTGTCTTAAATGTATTTTATATGTGTTTATATATGTATCATACGTGTTTACTTTATGTGTTTACTTATGCGTTTATGTATGTGCTAATGTATGTAATTTATGTGTTGCTAGTTTTTTTTTCCGTGTATGTGTTCATATGTGATATATATGTACCTCTGTCAAGCAAACATCCTATGTAACCATCTGCCCTTGTATGGCCATGTCAATACTTTCATGATCCTTACAGGCTCCCGGTGCGGCCTCCTGCGGCTCCAGGGAGCTGTTGCTTCTAAATAGGGGAGGACGCGGGACACATGCCTGTTTGCCTATGTCACACGTCAGGCGTCCCCGTCCTCCGTCACCTGTATAACATGGATACGAACCAGGTTCTCTTAACTCCCTCCACGGATCATCCTTCCCTTTCTGTATAATGTCTAATGGTGGAGCACGTAATAAAATTAAAAATAAATAATGCATTGTGAATATCAGATACGAAAGCGAAGTTAATATCATTGAAGCAGAGAAAGTTCATCCGTATGGTAAATCCTTTCTTCTGCCTACTTACAGAATAAACAAAAATAAAATAACAAATACCTCTAAGCGACCCAAAAAACTGGGATTAACGGCATTCGTAACTGTACTTTCCCCTTCGGCTTTAATGTCCGAGTGAATAATGCCCGCTGAAACGAATACGGAGAATTTTCAGAGTCGTGTACGTCATTAGCCATGCATTCGGCTGTCTAGCGATATATTGCTTTTTTTTTAATGCGGAATATTGCAAGCGTTGGAGTGAGTGCTCGAAGGTTGTAATCATCTTATTGTGAAGGGGAAAATGTATTTGACAATGCGGGTTTCGACTCTTTTCAGCTGTTAACAAAGTTTTCGTCTAATTCATAAAGGTTTTTCTGTCTTAATTAATGATGCATCAGCATTAGAACATATATTTTATTCTTTTGTTCAAGATAAATGAGTTCTTTGAGGCTTAGGAATATACCGCTATCTGCAAAACGCCGTAATCAAGGTCCTTAATGATTAAGAAAAACACAGTTTTATCAATTCTTTGAAAATGTGACAGAACATGAGTGTTTTGCTTGGATCAGTTAACTAATGAACCTTGAATATTACGCGGCAAAGGCGTGTCATCGGTAAAGCTTTGTGTTGCCACTCAGTGGTCCAAATTTTATAATACATGCTGCTTCCTTCAGAAATTATATTTTCATGTTTGTCGTTGTAAAACGTTACTCCTCGGTGAACTAACGTTCAGTTGTAGTGGCTGCTAGGCGTAGCGCTATCCCAGTATAGTAATTGTATCCAAGGCGTTATAGCTGCGATTTGATTACTATTGCGTTAAACAAAAACGTATGCCAGCCATGAATAAAAAAGGAAATAACTGAATTCGACTACAGGTTTCTGGTTTATACATCTATTTACCACGCCGAGTTCTTACAACGAGCTTCATTACACATATATATGCATTTCTAATCTTACCCCGCTTAATAGTCGTTACCTGGTCTTTATTTTCGCAAATTTTGGTCATAGCCGTATATTTCCAATTACAGAAGTATTTTAAACGCAAAAAATAGTCATGTTTTAGCAATGTCAAATTAATAAAAAAATTAGTTTTGGATAAAGAACGAAATCTAATTTTTAATTGGGGGGACCTTAGGTTTCATGTATTATCTTTGGGAAGTTTTATACTCGCTATGAAAAAGTAAAAATACAAGAAATTTAATTTCCGAACGACAAAAATGGACGTGGCATTTTATTTCAAAATTTGCAATTATGAATGTCATTTTCCCCTTGCCTTGAAGAATTGATTAATTAGATTAAAATAATTCGAGGAAATAAGTTTAAATGAAGTGCAGTAAAATGTGTATATGATATATATGCCATACAAAACAATCAATTGGACATATCGGATTTTTTTTCTTTAGTAAGCATTTAATTTTTCGATTTTTTTACTCGAAAAATTTTAAATGTTTCTTGTTATTTCTTACGACACAGTGAATTATCTCTTAGGAACTTTCTCTGGAAGTCACCAATAACCATATATACAAATAAGTATATATCTACTGATTGTCAAACACCGGTTTCCTCCGGGTGTAAACCATCTGTTTCCCGGTGTGGCCTAAACAACGTTTTACATTTTACAACCTTTACATTTAAGTTACAGCGTTTCACAATTACATAAGGGATAGGTTTATTTAAGCTAGACTAATTAGAGGAATTCATTTTAAATCATTTTAATTTTAAATGAAGTGCTGGATGTATAATTTTAATTAAAAGAAATCATTTTGTGTCCACGTCAGATATTTTTTACAAAGTATAAATATTAATATTTATAGAGTTTCATTCTTAAACCACGACACCATTGTTCTTTTCCTGCTATCAGTTATTATTGAAACCATTAGTCAGCGCCATGTTTGTTAACTCTTTAGAAGAGATAGAACATTCTAAAATCGTTTAGAACTTTTAAAGCCGAATTTAAGTACATTCTGTATCCATTTTTTTCCCCCGATTATTTCGAAAACGGTGATGTTGTTTAAAGTGCTTATTTTCCGATAGTTGGTTTTCAAAAAAAGACGTAACCGATAATAAAGCAAATATTAGTTCTAACTAAACCCGTTTCATGGCACCGTGTTAGTTCTACACTATTCTACAATTTTATTCGAGTTTTGTCAACTTTTGCACAATTTGTCTTGGACGCAAGTTAGAAGAAAGCCGATTTGTACGTGAGATTTCGTAAAAATTATCCTCTTACTCCCCTAAATGAAACCTCTTCACTCTTGTTCATAATTTATGAGCTAACAATTGCCGGCATGACTAGAAAAGTTATTCCAGTCGCTTCATTTCTAAATAGAAAATCATCCATACAGTGTTTACGCGCCGACTGTTTTTACACGGAATTCACCGTCCTTGCATAGCAACCGAGTTATACACAAAAAACGAATATCAGCTGTTCGTTTGTAACAGCAGTTAAAATCCATGAAACTTCAACTGTTGCTGTTGGGTTGGTCACGAACAGAGAACATTAACTACAGTATTACGCTCATTTGAAAGATAACAATTTCAAACATTTTTCCTCAAACGAAATCGTTTGCGAGCTTCAAATGAATTGCAACATTGGATTGAAAGATCATGAAACTGACTAGATATATATAGATATCGATAAGTGCGATTGAGTGACATTGTTATCTCTTGGAAATGTCGAATTTTATAGATTATTTAAAATGTGAGAGAAATATCTGGGCTCAAAAAAAGGAAAATTTAATATTGGAAAAATCTGCGCACGATCTCTCGCTAGTTGAGTGTTTTAAAGAACAACGAGCCTCAGGTAAAGTTTTATACAAACAGGTAGTTGATCCTTTATTTCATTTTATTGTTAAAAACTCCATTTTATTTATATATAATTGAATTGGTTTTAATTAAAGAAAATGAAGTTTTTATAATAGCTGGTTGTAGCAAAAATCCCCCCCTAAAAAATTCACAATAAAGTTAGAAAAAAATCATCAAAGCAGTACCTTTAGTGCGGGTAGTAATCACCAACCAAATCTATGATTTTCTGCCAACATTTTGGTAGTTTTTCAGAAGTTTGGTGGTCGGGAGTCCCAAAACAGATCAAATCTTATTTCGGACGTTCTGTGCAGAATGGAGGATAGCACCAGCAAGGCGTAGCTGCATGTGTGAAAAAAGGTGTAATTCGGAAGGAGCGATGTCGGGGCAATACGGAGGGTGTGGCAAAAGATCCCATTCGAGTCCGTATAGATTTCAGCCGGTGAATGTAGACACATGTGGTCTTGCATTACCTTGATGGAACGATGATGGTTTTATCTTTTTCCAGATACTTTTTGTGGATAATACCACCGCAATCTACCAGATACAAAGCTTGACATTTTTGTTAGTCAAATTGCGCTTCCCGACGGTCTTACCGGAATAATCCACGTGTGTTGTTGAAGTAAATCCACTTTTCATCACAAGTGACTATCTAGTCCAGACTTTTGTCCTTGCATTGATATTCGAGCAGATTAGTGCAGGCAGGAACACATCTATCCAGCTGCTTGACTCAGCTCATATGGCGCCCAACGATTGAACGTTTACGCCAAATTTAGGCAATGCATATCTCTACTAATGGACATAGCACTAACGTCTAACTCCTTAGCAAGCTATCGAGTGACTGCATGTTGATCTTCTCCGAGTTCTTGAAATCGGACCTCCTCAACATCGGTAGGGTGGCCAGAGCGCACTGCTTCTTCAATGTCATAGTCCTTGTTTTTGAACTTTCGGTACCAAACCTTCACAGTGCCTTATGATACAACTTTAGTACCTAAAGGTATACACATGATTTGGTGATATTCTGTAGTTGACGTTTTCCGACAGAACTCGAAATCAATGATGGTTCTAATCTGGTAGGGTGATGGTTCATTACAGATACCTTGTACGTAATGATAACGATATTTTTTTACGAATTTCACGACACAGTGTTCTGAAGGAAGTCTCTTTCTTTCAAACGCCATCGTTTAACAAATTATGATTAAGCACGCCAACGTGCACTGTTTGCGCAGACGATATTTGCGGTGGTGGGAAACTTTAGTTAAAATCCGATATCCACTCATGTCCATAAATTAAGGATAATGCAAAATCAGGCAAAGGAAGAGTTAGAAGCAAAACAAATTTGACTTATTTGTAAAGCTTATTTGTTAAACAAAAGGTAAAGAGCAAAAAAAAGATGCTATATGTTTGATATTATAAAAACAAATTAGCGATTTTTTCTCCCTGGAGCAAATTACAAAAACCCCTATTTACAAAAAACCAATATTACATGGTTGGTATGATTGTTAATGCATTGTATGTCTCCCAGTCGATGCAATACAGTCAGTACAACATCTAGGCATGCTGAGTATCAAATTATCGATCTGATCTTGGAGGATATTACACCACTCAAAACGCAATGCTCTCCGAAGTTCCGGTAGACATGTAGGAGGAGGTTGACGGGCTGCAACTCGTCGGCCAAGCATGTCCCACACCTGCTCTACTGGATTTAAGTCCAGTGAGAATGCTGGCCAGTCCATACGGGTGATATCCTTCGATTGAAGGCATTCGCTTACGATGTTTGCACGGTGAGGAGACGGGCGTTGTCATCCATAAACACAAATTGTGCGCCCATGGCGCCCCAAAACAAACGTACATGTTGCTCCAGAATGAGGTCCCGACAGATTTGGCTTGTTATGGTTCCAATTTGAACATGCAGGTTAGTTCTGGAACCCAGAATAATTCCACCCCAAACGAGCACTCCTGAACCACCGTAACGGTGTCGTTCAATGATGTTTTCTTGGTGGTAATGGGTACCTGGAGCTCTCCATATGAAAGTCCGGCGAGAATCAGACTGCAAGCTAAATCTGGACTCGACGGAAAACATCACACAAGCCCACTGTTGCGGTGTCCACAATGCATGCTGTCTACTCCAGGCTAACCGCAGGCGGCGGTGAGTTGCAGTAAGTGGAACGCATCTGACAGGTCTACGAGCATATAGACCAATCTGCCCTTAGCGTCTGTACACGGTCTGCCTTGAAATTGTCGTACCAATGGCTGAAGAGAGCTGACGAGACAGGTCTGAGGCTGTGCTCCACCTGTTTCATTTGGCAGTAACTGCCAAATACCGGTCCTCATTCGGCATTGTAACTCTGGGGCGACCTGTGCTGTAACGTCTACTCACATTACCATCGTCTTGGAATCGTTGCCAAAACCTGGAGATGACACTCTGGGCAATTCCAGGTTCGTCTGATACTTCCAGTTGGGTACGCCCACATTCCAGACGGCCGATAATTCTACCACGTAAAAAATTATCCAAATGCGTCCTTTGTGTCATAACTATTCGGTTATTGCACTGAAATGTTTATAAAGCGGCTGCGAACAATTTTACTTCTTTGCCTGTATTCCTTATATATCACTCTCTTACACTCTCGTCATTGTGACGTACCATCGGCGTCATCTGGTTACTTCCTGAAATTTGCATATGATTCTTGAAGATGTGTGTAGTGATTTTACAGGTGATATATTTATTTTAGAGTTCGATTTCCGCGTGACTGCGAATTATCCTTAATTTATGGACATCACTGTATTTAAAATACCAAATAGTTTTAAGGTACATTTCTGTTATGCACCAACCGCTTTTTTGGCGCTTGTGAAAGAGAAGCCAAATACATGCCCAGACCTAGCGATAGCAGAATCTAGGGTCTGTGTGTAAACAAGAATAATTAAAAACACACAAACACATCACATATTTTGCAGTATTACTGCCAAAATGCCGTGGCAGGGGAATAATAGTATCATACTAGCTTTTGATTTCAAATTTGAAAATTTAGGATATATCATAATTTATATCTTTTTAAGAAAATTTGTTCAGAACTTCAAGTAAAGTACCACTTCTGATTTTTGTTTTACCTCAAATCTTATCTACTCTTTGCATGAAAGCAGAACGCTTAAATACGGAAAACAAAGTTTCTGCTTTGCGTTTTATTGTGATCTAACATATATAAGAGTTATCGTGGACGCAAAAATCGGCACAGACAGACATCATTCTAAATATTGTTACGTATCTTCTGAAAGTTCTCGCCTAAGAGTATCACAGCACAATTTTATTCCTGTCGCCCGTTATCTTTATAGCCAGAAAATGTTATCTGACCTTTGACACCAAATACTGTTGCGTACGTACGGGATTATAATAGATTTAATGTCCACATTTCTGATGATAGGTTGATAAGATTTATTTTATCGAAAGAAATACTTCAGAGTTCTGGAATTTTCCGCAAAAATAGTCATGCAACTCTCCACAGTAAACTACGCTTCAAACTACTAAGAACGTTAAACACAACGCAAGTAAATAACGCTGAAAGGCGAAGCTTTCAATACTCGTCGCTCTGAAATCACAACAACTGAGGGCAGATGCTCTCTCCAGCCTTGTATATTTTTCAGCCGGCCGTCGAGATATTTCTAGTACTTTCTGCTTCCTGAAATTACTGGAAGGCATATGAGGGCCGAATTACGGTTACAGCTACATATGAAATAAATTACATTTATTCAATTACAATCCGTATTAGGGTTATACAGCGACCAGACCAAAATGTCACCAAATGTCGCCAAGTTTGGCGACTTCTGGAAATTTTTGCCAAACAGAAACAAAAATAAGTTGCCAAAATCGTTGCCAGCTTGGCGAAATTTTGCCAAATTAGCGAGATAAGCATTTGCTCAATATTAAATAGACTTACCCCTGTATTCTTATGTTTTCGGCAGAGCATCCTCCCTCTAGATTTCCATGTTGCATTATACAAAAAATACAATAATTTTGCATAAAATTGTACTAAAATTCTCTATGTACAAAATTCATAACAAATTAGTTAAAACATGTTTGAACCCTCATTCATGCTTATTGACAGAAAACTCACTATCGAATTTTTAAACCGAAAGTACTAACCTCCCTTACCTATGTATGTAAATCGACAGGAGGTCAAAAGTGTTTTCATCCGTAATTTATAAGCATTAGCTACGTTTACAAATTTATGGCAACATGTTTATTTTTTATTAGCCCGAAAAAACTATATTATTCTCGAAATGGGATTTTGTGTCGAAACATTATAAATTTCACTTTTCATTGGAATCTGTTACTATTCCGAAAAATGTTATGGATTAACAAACTAAGCTATTTAATGCAACAAATGCAGTTCTTAAAAATACTCGTTTCTTACTTTTGAATGGGATTGATTTAAGTAATAAAAAATGCATTTTTATTTCGTGATCTACCTAATTAAAAATATTCAGTATTTTCAGAGAATGATTTTATATATTTTTTATTTACTTAAGGAATTTTGGTCAACAAACTCCACGATTTAACAACAAAGAGTCGAAACTCTGTATGGAATAAAAAATTTGTATTTTTAGCTCGCGATACTGCCTATCTAAAGTTCTAAAGATATAGTGTTTTTATTGATTTTTCGATTTAGCTGTTGAATTGAATTTCATAAGTAAAGTGAATTTTATAAGTTTTGTAAGTAAAGTGAATTGAATTTTATAACGTAAGTGCGAAAAATGCGATATTTATTAAAGTTAACACACAAAACATTAATAATAATTAAAAAATGTCTGATGTGTACACCACATGATTTCCTTGTACGGAATATTAAATTTATACGCACTTTTTCCTGCATTTCATTTAAACTTAATGAATTGGATTAAATCTACGTCGTCGGCAGCCCCCTCAGGGGCTCACTTTTGTGAGTACGGGTGTGGCAATCCCGAGGTACCCTAGCCCTTCAGGGGATCATCTTCTTGGTGAGACGGGTGTCACGATCCTGGAGCCCCAGTGATCTATCCTCTCTTCCGTCTCCTCTGCTCTGAGCTGAAGCTTTCTTCCTTCCTTTCTACCTTGTGGTTCTCCTCTTCGGAGGTTGGGGCTCGCTATGAGAGACTGGAACAACCCTTGTCTCTGGTTCTTGAGTGACGAGAAAACTGCATGCGTGTTTGCCGTGTGTGGAGACCCGTGTCGCTGGAAAGGAGGGTCCTGGTAGTTGAGGGGCGAGGTACTGTCCCCAACCCCAACACACTGCTTTGGCCTCTGCTTCAGCTAAACGGGAGGCACCTTGTCGTCCTCGCGGGTGTCAATCGGCTGGTCACTAGTCCTTGTGTCAGTGGCTTGGGGATAAGCTCTCGGGAGTACCTGCTTTCGGGAAAGCCGACTGTGGGGTTCCAGTTTGTGTATAGACCCGGTCATCCCTGGCGTAGGAATCTGCTTCCCCTTGTTGGACTCCGTGGTGGGTGGTGACGCCGGGTCCGAATCTCTACTTCTTTCAAATATGGCTTCACAAATCTTTATTACACCTCATGAAACTGCCAATGAATCATCTAGCAAAAGACCTCGAACTACAAAAAGTACAGAAAACACTAAAGTTGTTCCCCGATTTTTGGTTATGACAGGATCTTCTGAATTCCATAAAATGTCACCTTTCCTTGTTCAAAAATATATAAAAGCCTTTGCCGAAGAACCAAAATTAATTAAGCGCTTACGGTCTGGTGACTTATTAATGGAAACTGTCTCTGCTAATCAATCAAAGACTCTTCTTACTATGTCAAAAATGGGACAGGCTGCTGTTACGGTTTTTGCACACAAAACCCTGAATTCCAGTCGCGGCGTAATATCAGAACTCGATCTATTAACAGTGTCGAATGAGGAATTCATCGAGGAGCTTGCCGAGCAGAATGTTTGCAACGCACGTCGAATAAAAATCAAAAGGGATGGTCAGTTAATTGACACTAAACATGTCGTTCTAACCTTTAACACCCCTCAACTTCCAAATCATATTAAAGCAGGTTATTTACATTGCCCGGTGCGACCGTATGTGCCAAACCCTATGCGTTGTTTTCAGTGCCAGCGGTTTGGGCACTCAAAGGATGTATGTCGCGGTACACCTACATGCGCTCGCTGCTCCTCCGTAGATCATAACAGTGAGAGTTGCACTGCCGAGCCTCTTTGTGTAAATTGTAAATTAAGTCACCCATTCTTCTCTCGCTCCTGTCCCAAATGGAAATCCGAAAAGGAAATTCAAAGTATAAGGGCAACTAAAAAGATATCTTATACAGAAGCTAAGAGATTGTTAGAAAGCACCCAACCTCGTCTAAATCTGAGTTTTGCTGATGCAACAAAATCTGTTCGCTCAATAGCCATCCAAACGTCACTTACTCTCAAACAAAGCCTAAATCTGAAATACCACAAAAAACACCAAGTAGCAATCTATCTGCCAGTACTAAGCATACACCAACTCATAAAAAACCTGAAGGAACAAATATTAAAAAGCAAACTAAATGCTCTTTAAATAACACAAACTCTAAAACGGTAAATTCTGGTCATACCTCATTAGAGAGTATACTATCAAATACACTTGAATCTGAAATGGAATTAGAAGAAGGATTAGCTCAGACAAAGAATATTCTGCCACGGTTAACAAAGAAACAGCATAGACAAAATAAACATTCATGATGACTACTTTAATCTCTTGGAACTGTCTTGGATTTCATCAAGGCCTAGTGAACATCAAAAGCCTGATAGACATTTATCAGCCTGCCTGTTTTGGAGTGCAGGAGACTTATCTCAAGCAAGAAAGCACAGCTAAGTTACGGAGATATTCAACTGTCAGGAAAGACTTTTTATCTGGTGAGCGCGTAAGCGGAGGCGTTGCTATCTTAACTTCCCACACCTACCCTTCGACTGTCTTTCCCTTGAACACATGTCTCCAAGCTGTTGCTGTGCAGATCAATATCAGTATGCTTGTCACTGTCTGTACTATCTACTTGCCTCCTAATGAAGTGATAGATAAAAAGGAATTAGATGATTTGGTAGAACAGTTGCCTACTCCTTTTATTGTAATTGGAGATTTCAATGGCCATAATTATCTTTGGGGTAGTGGTGATATAAATTTTCGGGAAAAACAAATAGAAGACCTCATCTGTGATCATTGCTTATGCTTCCTTAATAGTGGAGAACAAACATATTTCCACCAGCCCACGAGGACATTTCATGGTATTGATCTGCCCATTTGTTCACCATCACTTCTCCCTTTTTGTTCATTTAGCGTCGGAAACGACATTTTTAACAGTGATCATTTCCCCATCTTCGTGACTTTTAATCAAATTACAGCATGGCCTAATACCAGATCACCACGTTTTATTTACGAACAAGCGGACTGGGAAATGTTTTCCCATTCGGCCATGCTCACTAACGACATGATAAAGAATGCGTCAATTGAGGAAGCTGTAAAAACTATCACTGTTACTCTCGTCCAGGCAGCAAAACTCTCTATTCCTATATCATCAGGCAGGCTTCCTAAACATCCCAAACCATGGTGGAATCATGACTGCCAGATAGCTCATAGACAGCAAAGAAAAGCCTGAATAATCTTTCGTAGGTATCCCACGCTTAGCAATCTCCTATAAAAAGGCAAAAGCAAACGCTCGGAGAGTGCGGCGCCAAAGACAGAAAGACACTTGGATCAGTTATGTGTCATCCATTACCTCTACTACTCCAAGCAAGTGTGTTCGGGAAAAAGTAAAAAAAATCTCAGGTAATTATAAGGATCATTGACTGTCCATCTTAGAAAAGGATGGCGTAACATATAGCAGCAGAGAAGATATAGCTAATGTCATAGGGGAGACCTTTAGTGCTGTTTCAAATAGTATTAACTATCCACCAGCATTCCTCACAACTAAGCTTCGTTCTGAGAATACATCCATCAATTTTAACTCTCTCAACACCGAAGCATATAACACTGATTTCACTAAGCTGGAGATGATGAGTGCTTTGTCACTAACTCCCAAGACGAGCCCTGGCCAAGATGGCATTTCCTACGTCATGCTGAAGCATTTGTCCAATGAATCATTAAAATCTCTTCTCTTTCTGTATAACAGAATATGGAAGGAGTGTTCTTTTCCTAATGCTTGGCGAAATGCTATAGTGATCCCCATTGCTAAACCTGGAAAGGACCCAAAGAATCCTTCAAATTATCGCCCCATCGCGCTCACTAGCTGCCTTTGCAAGATTATGGAAAAGATGGTAAACCGTCGTCTCACCCACTATCTGGAGAATAATCATTGCTTATCGCCCTACCAGAGTAGTTTCCGTAGGGGAAGATCCTCACTTGACAATGTCTTGTTTTTAGAAACCGCAGTACGAAATGCATTTGCAAAAAGAAATCACGTGGTTTCAGTCTTCTTTGACATGGAAAAAGCGTATGATAGAACCTGGCGGCATGGGACTCTTCGTGACCTTTATAGCACTGGACTGCGAGGTAACTTACCTGCCTTTATTCAAAACTTTCTGAGGGATCGCACATTCCAAGTTAAGATGCGATCATTGTTCTGTCGTGTATTTGCACAACAAGAAGGTGTACCCCAAGGGTCGGTACTCAGTGTTATGCTTTTCAGTCTGAAAATCAACTCCATTTTAAGAGAACTTCCCCCCACAGTACATGGTTCCATGTATGTTGATGATTTAATGATCTATTGTCATGGTCAAGATATGAGATATATCGAAAGACAACTGCAAATTGCTATAATAGAATAATAAATTGGTCCAACAACAATGGTTTTAAATTTGCTACCCAGAAGACCGTCTGCGTACATTTCTGTCGCAAAAGAAATCTACATCCTGAACCAGAGCTGCATCTTGATGGTTCCTTGATCCGAGTTGAACCAGAAGCAAAATTCCTAGGAGTCATCTTTGACAGAAAGCTCACTTTCCTTCCGCATATTTTAAATTTAAAGAAAAAATGCATTAAAACCCTTAACATACTGAAATTCCTAGCAAATACTTCATGGGGAGCAGAACGTTGTTCTATGCTACTCATATACAGAGCTTTAATTCGTTCCAAACTTGACTACGGTTGTATTATCTATGGATTAGCAAGACCTTCTGTACTACTGAAATTGGATACATTTCACCATCAAGCTCTATGGACATGCTGTGGAGCTTTCAAAACATCTCCAGTCCAAAGCTTATATGTCATCTGCTCTGAACCTTCTCTGGAGTTCAGACGCAAGCAATTATACCTTGAATTTCATTATAAAGTAATGTCACGGGTCGAATATCCCGCTCGTCTCATGACATCTGATCGGTACTGGCGCCTCTACCAAGCACGTCCTTCATGTATCCCTCCTTTTGATCTTCGTGTTCTCCCACTGATCGAAGAACTCAACCTAAGTGATCTGCATCCCAAAAGCTTCAACCTTTTCGGTATTGCACCATGGCAAGAATTGAATATTCAACTACTTGACGTTTTTGGAGAACTTAAGAAAAACAATACCAATGATATCCAATACCAACAAATCTTTCTAGAGCATAGAAGCAGTCATTCTAACTATACAGCAATTTTTACTGACGGCTCAAAGAACCATGGCCATGTCGGGGCAGCTTTTGTTTGTGAAAAAATAATCAAGAGTAGTACTCTTCATAAGGCTGCATCCGCCTTTACGGCAGAAACTCTAGCCATTTTAAACTCCTTAAACTTCATCTCTAAGCAGAATAAACAAAAAGTTCATCTATTCTGATTCTCTGAGTGCCCTTGAATCAATAAATACAAATACTAGCCACCCTTTGGTCTTAGATGTATTAAAGGTACACCTTCGTTTGAGAAAAGCAGGTTATTCTATTGCATACTGCTGGGTGCCCGGACATGTAGGCATCAAAGGCAATGAACTCGCCGATGCCGCAGTAAAAGCAGCTGATAGTACTTCCGAAAATGAGGTCCCCTTTACAGACATACGGAATTATATCAAAGCAAAGATTTTGTCCAGGTGGCAAGAACTATGGAAAAATCAGACTCTGAATAAATTAAGGCAAGTGAAACCCAATTTGGAGTACTGGGAGTCAAGAGTAAATCGTAAGGAGGATGTACTGCTGACTCGTCTACGAATTGGTCACTGCAGACTGACACATCAGTATCTCTTGAAAGGAGATAATGAGCCTATCTGTGGCACTTGCAACGTTCCTACTTCAGTGAATCACATCTTAACCTGCTGTCCTGCTTTTAGTCAGAACCGTGAATTACATTTTAACTCTACGAATTTTAACTTAACAGATCTCATTGGAAGAATTGCTGGGTGCCTCATATCAACCTCATAAGTTTTTTAAAAGACATCTCCTTTTACCATATGATTTGAAGTTTTTCCTTTTAACGTACTCTACCTGTTGCTAGAGCTTTTCTCAGAGTCATTTCTCCATGCCTTCATCAGCATTCCAGGCTCATTTCAACAATTCATCTGATACAATGTGTTTGTACTTTTGGACTTTATTCACCATTTGTCTGGCGCAGGTTAAAAAACCAACTAACCAACCAACTAATATAAAAATGACACAAATGCAAAACGTTGACAGTTGGATTGAACCCCAAATATTTACCAAACCTTCCAAAAATGTATTTCAATTGCTCTGAATTAGTAAGTGCTTTTTGATGTCTTCGAAAGTTAAAGAACTTTCTTCCCATGTCTATTCTGTTACTGGAGCATATTTGGAAAAAAAAAGAAAGAAAAACTTGATGATTTAATCTTTAACTCGTCTTTAATTTAAAAAAATCTGCTTCTCCTATCAATATGAGAGATTATTTCTGTATACGTTGGAAGCCACAGCTTTTAGTCAAAACGGCGGTGTATTTACCAAATGCAGTATCTGAAACTTTGATTTTTCGACACAATAATTTACATTGATAAACGTCGCCTAATTTATCAATGTAAATTATTGCGTCGAAAAATTCCATGTGTCGCTGTTGTAAGGATTTAAATTAGGACCCAGAAAATGTATCTGATGTTAGCGATTTCCTTCAGTTTAACCCGTGGAGTAAACATTCTGTGCAATTCGAATCGAAGTGCGGCTATACCATGTGAACAATAAAAGAAGGTAAGAGATTATATACAGGTAGAAAAGTATTTCACGCTGCTGCGAATGTGTCTATGGAATAACCTTTTCGTTTTTGCATGTAATCCTGGAAGTGAGTATGCAGTTAAGAAATACACGTATAGAAAAATTCTTAGAAGTGACGCTTATACATTTTAGAATGATCCTTTCGTGTTAAAAGATGACATAATAATTTTTTGTTGATAGGACGGACATGCCTATCTAGTAAAAATGAGTTCATAAGAACTCAGATATTGTTATTTCGATAGTAACTTTACCTTTCAGTTTGATTACTTGAGTATGGCTCAGAATGCTCCGAAATGTTCAAAAAATGATTAAAAGTCCTCAAAATGCTCTAAAAACTTTAAAAAAAATGTTTAAAAAGTGATACTAAAAAAACGTAAATGTCAGCAAAATGAAGCGAGCGGAGGTCGGAACACCTCTCGCCTCTGATCGGGGGTCCTCGTCGAAGAGCCTTTAGTGTATGTATTTGTACGATAATACATATATATGTTAGGTATAACAAAATACGATAGCTTTTTTAAAAATAATCAGCGACCTCAAAATTAACGATTCTAGATTTGGTGCTCTCCCTCTAAATTCATCTGTTTTCCCAAATTCGAGATCTTTCTGTGTTATGTAACGGTACATGAAAAGGGCAACTAAAGC
Organism: Stegodyphus mimosarum; assembly: GCA_000611955.2. Taxonomy (NCBI): domain Eukaryota; kingdom Metazoa; phylum Arthropoda; class Arachnida; order Araneae; family Eresidae; genus Stegodyphus; species Stegodyphus mimosarum. The sequence goes on from KK118467.1 coordinate 175,816, forward strand.
TCATATTAACCAATCATAGCTTGCCTCTACAATTACCTCAAACGTAGTACAAATATTCTTGGCATAATAACTACGTCATTATTCTGCTACATTCCTTTTCCTAGCTTCCGCCTTGCAAACATCTTTATGCTGCTATGCCCTCATGTGTTCTAAGATGATATAATATGCATATAAAAAATATTGCATATGCTTATTATCTATAGATATCTTATCTACTAAGAAATGATTTGGTTATGTGCGAAAATAAAGATTGGTGATCTATAGAAATCATATTGAAGAATATTGCAATACCTATCAAAACAATATCTAAACTGTAACTGTTTTGGAAAAAGCGTGGTTAGGTTGCGAAGTATTTGTGGCCGCAAATGTCAATTGAAATAAAAATGAATATTTAATCTGCCTCGGCTGGCATGTTTCTTATTTATTAATTATCAACATCTTCAATATCTAAAGCTGCCAACTTTTTTATTATATTCCTACACCATTACACCTAAGTCATTATATACGTACATGTAAGAACATAAAAAAGTACGAGGCTAAAAAGTAATCTGCATTAAAAATGTTAGTTTATTGTGAAAATGGACTTCAGTCGGACTTAAACGAAAAGTCCCTAGCTTACATTTGGCACTGTAAATGATTCTGTTGCTTCTTGCGAGGAAATCTTTTCAGAGTTGAAGTTGTTTCAAAGCAATTTTCGATCAACAATGAGTCAAGTAAAACACACCGATTGCAATCGTTTCCACTGAAAGTGCAGTAGCTTAAAACATTAATTTTGATGAAGTTATAAACAAATGTTTAGACGTCAAAGCTCGTATTAAGGTTTTAGCTTCTTTTGCTGACAGAAAGGATGAAAACATTTTTTAAAATCATAAAAAATGGTAGATTAATAAACTTTTTAAAATATTTCTGTCTGTTAGATTCAAATTGTTTTTGCTTCCTTGTACGAAGTAAAGGATGGCGAAAATCGCATAATCGCGAAAAATTTCGAATACCGTATTTCAACGAAAATATCCATTTCGACCGCCCTTAAATCCATTTGAACGATTTTTTCCCGTGACATCCATACGTACGGAAGAATAAAGTACGCTTTTTTCTTTTTCTTCTAAGTTACCCTTTTTTTCTTAAAGTACACTTTATCCAAGCGGATAGTAAAGAGATTAAAATGGATTCAGAACAGACTTTTTCTTAACTTATGTATCTCGTATAACTTAAAAACGAATAGCCGTAGAGCGTTGAAATTTTGAACATTAGACTGCTAATGTAGAGTTGCGCACCTCCGTTTTTCGTTGCAGTCTGCTGGACCAAACGTATGATTAAATCATGTTGTTCTTATATATCACTTAATGTTTTTATGCCTTTAGTTAATTTTCAAGCAATAGTTTTAGAATCGTCAACAATTTAAAAGTTTAAGTGGCGCTGCTAAGCCTAACGAGGCCACCATTTGAAACTGTTAATACAATAGTTATTTAAATTAGTTGGTGCACCAACTTCAATGCGTTTGTGCCCAGTGGGACAGAAAAGTAACTTTCAGTTTTGTGCACAGAAATTGGTCTTCCCGCCCGTTGGTAAGCTTGCTTGTTTTGGCATAGAAAGTTTAAATGTAAAAATTGTTTAGCTGTTTTTAACTATATTTGGTGTTTTAGACTTTTCAGTAGTTTGCAATTTTTAATGAAGATGTCTAAGTTTTCATGTATTTTTGCCTTGCCTCGAAATGAGAACTGAAATGATTGAATGAAAAATATATCCCTAATGAAATTCGAGAAAATAATTTTAAATGAAAGGCAGCAAAAAATATGTAATTTAATAAGCCGTACAAGGAAGACTTTTTTCTTTTCCAAATCACTTTAACTATTTAATTTCAATTAAATATATGTTCATTATACTCGTGTTGAGATATTGTATGTTGATAATTCCAAATAAGGGGGCCCCAGAGAGATTTACGCCCCGGTTTCGATAGCTGCAGATCTACCACTGGTCATAAGCTATCAATAACCGAAAGAAGGAAACTTGCTGTGCCAGATTCAGCAGCTTTCCTTGATATTCTTAAATATTTCTTCGATTGCAATTTGAGAGCACCCGCTTCCCCATTAATTTCAAGATGTAGAACTGTCAGCCAAGATGGATGCCAGTCGCCAGCATCTTGCTGAAGGAGTCAAGCTGCGTTTTTCCACAATTCTTCGGAAGGAATAGGACAACTCTCATTAGCGCTATCTATGCGGGCCCATCTTAAACCGTAGTCGCATTGACCCTTTTGCTTATCTTGATTGTCGTTCGATATCTTTGTGGAAAGAGTTTATTTTTATTGCGCTCTTGCATAATTGGAGTTAATACTGGGAAAACTGTCTACAAGAATGTGTGTGGGTATTTAACTATTTCGAACAGTTTTGCAAATAAAATGAAGAAAATAGGGTGAGGTTAGCGCGGGATTTTTATGTATTGTTCGCTTTAAGTATTTAAGGTGAAATCGAGAGAGGAATATTTAAAAAATCTGATGTGGACAACACATGACTTCCTTGTACGCCCTATTAAATTATACACATTTTTATTCCACTTCATTTAAACTTATTACGGTCCATCTAAAATTGCAAATTTTCAAGTTAAATATGCGGTTCAGTTTTTGTTGTATGGAATTCAAACTTCTTATAACTTTATTTTTTCACAAGGAGTATAAAACTTTCCAAATACAAGTATAGGAACAGAGAGACTGCATTAAAAGTTAGAAAGTTAGATTTCGTTATTTGTTCTATATTATTTTTTTTTTCATTTGACGTTGACAAAACATGAGTATTTTCGTCATTTTAAAACACTTCTGTACAAGTATACGAGTACAACAAACGATTTTCAAAATAAAAGCCGGGTAAGGAGAGTGGGTATATGTATATATATTTTTGGTACTGACTTTGCGATCTTTTGACATTTGCGATCAAAGACGGAGATGCACAATAGATGTTATAGCAGCCCCATATACAAAATTTCTACGCCTATTTTGAGTTATGCGAGATATATATGTACGTAGTACAGACGTCACAAAAAATCCCTCTTAAGTCCATTTTACAACATGTTTTGGAAAAATGAGTCTCTCTCTATTTCTGTTCGAACTTAGATATCAGGCAAAAAAAATCGTCCACGTGGGATTGAGAACGGTCAAAATGGATATTTTCATTGAAATATGATACCTAAAATTTTTTGGCGGTTACATTACTTCATTTACTTTGTACATGAAAGTAAATAGAAACAAAATATGAAAAGATTCAGATTTTAACATCGCACCAGAGGCTTTGTTGAGCATTTTCGTTCTCTCGCTGAGCATCGCAGGTTGCCAGTCTCCTCTTGGAATCACTTTCACACACATTGTTAACACAATTCTTTACTGTTCAACATCGCTGTCTTTGCGTTGACGCCACACAAAACTTAATAGCAGAACCGCAAAATATTTAAAAGCAGCCTATCAGCATATGTTAAGAATTCTCGAAACACGGTTAGCATACATTTTTCTTTCTTTCTTTTTTTTCCAGTTTTTCTCAATTCATCATATGAGTGTTCAATTTCCGTAGTAAGAGAGCCCACAAAACCTTTTTTTGTTGTCTTTTTGTTATTAACTTTTTGTGTGTTTAACTTCATTAAATATCGCTTATGTCACATAAAATTCAATAGCAAAATCGTCATAAAATATTTAAAAACCGTATCTTTAGAATTCCGACAGTGTCAGGAGTTGCCGTACTGTTTTTTTATATATATGCTTGCTATGTTATTTGTTTAAAAACTAGCCGCTTGCGCACCAATTGCCTAAAGTTGTTATTATAAAAAAGAAAGTATGTAATGATTTTAATGTGTTCAACTAGTGTAATTTCATAAAAATATTTAATATTTCTGATCAGATATTTCATTTCAATGCGTTATATGAAAATGTAGAAAATCTTTTCTTAAGAATTGCATCTATTGCTTTCAAATCACTTACTTTGTTATTTAGTTAATTTAATAATAACCAATCATATTAAAACTAAAATTTATCTACCTTAGGCTTTACTGAATGTCAACACGCTGGAACGTGAAAAATAAAAGCGTTTTATTTCCATCAGTGGTAGTACATTGCTTTCAAATAGCCGAGTTTGTTTTGTTCACTGAATCTGTCAATCGAAAATTCATTTGTACAAAATATGAGGTGGAGGATTACGTGTATTAAAATTTCGGTGGTTGTAAGTGCCGTCGCTTTTCCACAATGCGAGGAACATACATACAGATTCTTCATTATTTATTATTTTTAAATGCGTACCGATAATGTAGGGAATAATTTTAAAAGTTATTCGGACACAAAAGGGATACGGACAATAAGTGAGTTACGAGAATGATAGCACATTTGGTTCTAATAAATGACCGTTCGCCTAAAAGATCTTTTTCTCTTATTAAATAATGAATAATCTGTATATATCTGTATATGTCGTGGAAAGTGTAGACATCTAAAGCCACCAAATTTTCACCACACGTAGTCCTACAACCCAACATGGACACCTCGAAATCCGGATTTTCAATTTTGGATTTGTTTTTGATTTATTTCATGTTTCTTGCCAACTTAATGAATTTTCGCTTAACAAATGCCCCTACCAGAAGTAAGTATTTTTCTCCTCCATGCGCCAACTCTCTGTTGTTGATTAACAAAACTAAGCGACTAAAGAGCAATAAACGCAGTTCTTCACCTTTACTATTATTAACCAATAAGCCCGCTGTTCTCAAAAGGCAACCACTAATGGCGGAGCGGTAAAGTCGCTAAACACTGGTAGTTCAACCTGGGTTCAGTTGGGCTTGCTGGGCAAATGGGCTCGCTGCATGGGCGTCCTTGTGGTTTTCCGTATGTGTAACGTGTATAGTCAGTTTCCGTTAGAAAGTCCTCAACGAAGGCATCCTTCCTCTTAAGCAAATAATCCTAGTGTGCTTTGCCAAAATCAAATAAACCAAACCAAGCCAAATCCAATTCTGTAACTAATTGAAAATTCTTTAAATTAAAATGACCACCCAAAGTACATGTGTTGTGTCCAATGTTCAATTCTTGTTTGCAATCTCTTAAGATCTGTCTCGAATACATTTTTTGACGTGATAGCATCGATGTTAATCCAGCGCACGGAGAGAGAATTTTTGACTGATCGATGATCTCTCGGATTGTTTTTTAATACTGCCATATTCAAAAGTGTTACTTGTAAATAAACATTGATCAGCTTCTGTAGTGGTTTAAAATCGAAATGCCTATTAGTTCATTTTCTTACGTATTAATATTTTTAAGCTTCACGTTTAATATTTTTGTAATCTCATTTGGTGTCAAGAGTAATTATTTTCTTAGTTCCAAGACGGGAGAGGGAAAAAAAAAAGAATCGAAACACTTAAATTGTATCATTGAAATTCATTTTTCGTCTTTCCAGTATTTCTTTTAAATAAATAAAAAAGTCTGCAATTATTATTTTTGGAATGCTGCTAGCTGCAGCTACGCATCCACGCCACACACATTCTTCGCCATTTTGTTTTTTCTTCGCCTTTCTGAATCATAGTAACCAACATGCTGATGTTACGGACGCTAGGAATAATAACTAAAGAAACCAATAATTAAAGTACGCAAATCATATTTAAAGCTCATTCGTCTCATAATATCTTAAGACTAGCATCAAAACATTCACAGAATGCAAAAGACTCATAATATCGTATGAATTGTATTAATGGAATTTTAAAATTCACAGATTTAAATGTATAAAAATAAATCTCACTTGTTTTCCAAAATAAAAGTTTTAAAACTTTGGATTCCGTTTCAAATGCCTTTACAAATCTTAGCCGTTTATGGTTTCAGAATTAAGAATAATTAAACGTTTTAATATTTTACAACTTTTCAGGTACTAAATTATTGCTTTTGTGTCTTATCAGCTCGTAAACTTTTATGAATGAACATGCCACATGCCAGAAGAGGGGGGGGGAGGTTGAATAAAAATTTGGAACTATTTTCACAACTCCAAGTAGTAAGAAGTTTTTAAGATGGTATAACTCGCGCAAATCATTTGGATAGTTTCGTCAGTTTACATCCCAAATATAAATAGAAAAAATGATATATAAAATGTAAAAAAATAAAGTCTATAAAAGTATATAAATGTAAGAAATGTATAATTTATATATATATAAAATTTTGATTTGAATTTTTATTTAAAGTATTTTATTATTTCACTTATGTTTTCATTTCTTTGAATAGAGTTCTCTTTATTTAAAGGTAAAAATTTTGATTAGAATTTACTTTGTTTTCTCCTAGCTTTGGGAAAGGGCCAGAATTTTCGGGTATACTATTGTAATTAAAATACACTGAAATGGTTCATCGGCTAATTCTGGATACTGAAAAGCAAGGATTTTTGTGGAAGAGAGATTTCAATTGGTTTTAATGTTCTTCCTACTGACAAAGTGGCACTGAGGTTGATTGAACTCCTCTTGTATTTTGATCTTTTTTCTTTAAATTTCATTAATTTTTTTACTGGGGTATTGCGTGTTTGAAGTGCTCTGGTTTTAATATTTGTTAAATTCTTTTTTCCGTATACGAGTTGTACTCATTAAAAGCAATATGTATTTTTTCTGATAAATATTTTAGGCGGCTAGTTATTATAAAAAAAATATGATACGTACACAACATGACATCTTTCTACGGTCAATTAAGTTATGAGCATTTTTTGCTGCATTTCATAATTGAAAAATCTAGAAAACATAAAACAGTTACTTAAAATAATTAAAAAACCAATTTTTACAATTAAAATCAGTTTCTACACAAAAATGAGCAATTCGGCCAACGGCAAGAAGGCAGATTTCTCAGAGCACAAAACTGAAAGTTTACTTTTGGTTCCACTTGGCAAAGAGACACTGAAGGTGCAGAAACTGACTTAATTCAGTAGTCTGCTTAGTTTCAAATGTAAACGAATGTGGCTGCTAAGTTAGGCTTTGCCACACTTAAACAACTTTTAAATTATTCATAATTCTACAACTACTGCATGCAGATTAATTAAAGGCATAAAAACCTTAACTGGAACATAAGAACAATATAACTGAATCATTTTTAAAGGGAGGGGGGAAAGCACAATTTTTCAGTATATAAGAATAAAAATACTGAGCTTTACGGAGCCGAATAAGTGAGTGGAAAGTGGATGTGTATATATATATATATATATATATAATTAGAAAACTTTCCAAATACTATCACGAAGGTACAGAAATTCAATTTAAAACCATGAATTATAGTCAGTATTTTAATTAGTATATTCAAGTCTTCCTTTGCTTAAAAACTTAAAAATCTGTAAGGAAAAATCCTTAATCCGGGGGGAGGAATTAAAAATTTTAAGTATTGAAAAATTAGCTGATGTCATTGATCGCAGATTGACTTCTCATGGGGAATAAACCAATCTACTATCAATTAACAACAACTAAATTAAGTGAGAGTGTTTCGTCTTTCTTCCAAGTAAGCATCAATAATCCTTACCTGGAAGAAAGACGAAAATTATATTCTGCTATATAAATATAATTTTGGTTCGCCCGATTGCAACCAAAAAGGGAGATATACAACTAGATGTTACAGCAGTCCCATATAAAAAATTTCAACGTTCTGAGATCACTCATTTTCGAGTTATACGAGATACATACGTACGTATGTACAGACGGGAGGAAAAAAATCTTTCCAAATCTATTTTGCAGTTCGTTTTGGAAAACAGTCCTTTATTCTGTCCTTAAGTACAGATGTCACGCAAAAACATAGTTAAAGTGCATTCGATAGCTGTCAAAATGGATATTTTCTGTTGAAATATGATACCCGATTACAATACATCCTGTACTTCGTACAAGGAATTAAAAAAAAAATCTAATATGTACACCACATGACTTCCTTGTACGGAATATTAAATTATACGCATTTTGCATTTTTTTAAAATTTATTGTATTGAACTAAATCTACATCGTCGAGAGCGCATAAACCACAATAGAATAAATGCACTCTTTAAAATTCACTTTATTTGTTTACCATAGCTCTAGGTTCATTTAACAACTTTACATCTCATTCATTTTATAACTCAGAATGCACAAAATTTATGCATGAAGAATTATCTAATCGTTGCCATATGTTCTATTCAAATACTATAAAAGATCTAAAACGATGCATAAAAGAAATTAAACAAACAAACAGAAAAAAAGAACGTTTTTCACGGCAATTCAGTTTTTCTCATTCAATTAATTCAGTTCTCATTTCGCAACAAGGCAAAAATACATAAAAATTCAAAATATATGTATTAAAAAATACGAAGTAAATCTTAAACACTTATTTCCTCGAATAAATTCCAGAAATGATTAAGCATGATTTAATTCGCAATAATAAAAGAAGGCGTTATCTTTATTGTTGCGAAGCTTAGTTCTCTAGATTGGTAACAAATCCACAATTCTGCTAAGTTTCAAATGGAAACAAATAGGGCTGCTGTAGCAAAAAAAAAAAAAAAAAAAAAAAAAAAAAAAAAAAAAAAGGTTTAGCATCACTGAAGCAACTTCTAAATTGTTAATAATTCTGCAGCT
>KK118467.1:192033-203207 GCA_000611955.2 Stegodyphus mimosarum
ATCGTGATTGTTCTACTGATAATTAAAAAGCTTATAAAAGCCGAGGTGAAACACCTCATCTCAGTTAGTTAGTTAGTTGTTGTTGTTGCTGTTATACTTGTAGCTGTAAAAAGCGACTGCTGTTTGTTTACTTAATGCTGTATTGATTGTAGCGATTTCGCTGTGAGATAGAACTATTTTATCTGTTTTGAACTGAGTTTTTGCTAAACGTTTGAGATATTGTGATATTGTGCGAAGATCTGTGAAGAAATATTTCAGCATTTTAATTTATTTGTTGTGGAAGAATAAATTTTTGTTAACTTTTTAACGACTTGTGCATTCAATATATAACGAACCCGTACGCACGTAACACTATAATAAAAATAAATCTAAGACTATGTACAAAAGAAATTAAACAAATAAAAATCTGATGTGTGCGCTACATGACTTCCTTGTATGGAATATTAAATTGTACAGAATTTTCCTGCATTTCATTTAAACATGTTGAATTAACAGTTAACGAATTTTGAATTAAATTTACTTCGTCGATAGCGCATAAACCACAGAAGAATAAATGCACTCTTTAAAGTTACAAGCGTCTACGGCCAGCAAGTCATGATGCGGCGAGCATGCGCAATATGATTTACCGCTTCGATGACCGCCTAACATTGTTCGTCTGTCCCTGCTACTAAAATTATTCCAGACTGACGAGGTTTTTCGCTAATTTGGCACTGTGCTGGTAAATTTTAGTTCAGAGATCATCATCCAACTGAAAGTGAAACCGTTAATTAGAATGTTCAATTTTTAATGGTTATGACTGACTCTTTGTCATCCAGAAATCTGCCGATTTTAAACTAAATCACATTTCGAATATTTCTATTGAGAAAAGAAAAACATTCGAAAAACAGAATGCACTTTTGTATCTGGTACTTTTGTATCTAGTACTGCATGCACCATAAATGAAAGATACTAAAATGAACTAATGAAAGGTAAATAGTATAAATATTAAAAAAGATGTAATAAGATATTATATTAATAACGTGATATATATATAGGGAGTAATGGCCAAAATCGGAAATATAATTAGATAAAAATAATACTGTAAATATGCTTTGTCTTAAAAATTTGTGTTGGAGGAAAACTTGGTGTTATATAAATTATAACACTGAATATATAATTTCATTATATAACATTATTAATTTTCATGGATATCCGTTAAAAAGAGTAACTGATAATACACTTAAGGTAAAAATATAAATTGGAGCAACCTCATATTACACTTCAAACTTTTACCGATTTAGAAATTACGAAATAGTTATGTTCAGAACTGCTGCAAAGCTGTTTTTGAACCACGTAAAACAAAATTTTGTTGCAACATATGCCACCTGTATGAAATAACTGTTGCTATTGTTAATACTAGCAATGGAACTTTCAGCAACAACAGAAATTCAGTGAAATTGGGCTGAACGTTGAATTTCTTTATTTGCTTTAAAAAGATTCAGAAATAAATCTCATGATAACTTTATGCTCACATATAGTTTATTTAACTGTATTTTCTGAATAAGAACATAAAATTCTGTTTAAACTGGTGTTAGGATATGAGCTGCAATTTAGTTTGTCATCTTATGGGTGATCCAAGAACGTCTCCTAACTTACTGAAGATTGTGATATCATTTTTTGCATATGGCATTTATTTGTATTAAGAGAAATGGGCTGTGTATAGGACTATGTAGGGTTTAAAATTGGAGCCTACGAGAACTCGGTACCGCTCAGATTTTGAGTGAAATCATAATTACAGTTAGTGTTTATCTTTCTTTAGGGTTTATAACATGTTGGTACTCTTCCGTTATCAGGACTGGATTCGGAAATGTATGCCTGTATCATGGACATATGTGTTCATGTATGCATGTATATATGCACTTATGTATGTATTCATGTATATGCATATATGTGTGTATACACACAGATACATACACACGTGCATACATGCATACATTTTTTTAATCTGGTCCTGATAACAGAAGAGTACTAATATTTTTAATTCAAAAATCTTGTTATGAATGCAACATGTTATAGTAAAATTTGTATTGATAGTAGCCTGTATGCATGCGCCACTTTCCTTTAGAAAAAAAAATTCCAAACACTTGAGCAACTGAAGATGTAAATCTCCATATCCAAATTGGATTCCGTCACAAAAAAGAATTTTTAGGAGAAGTACCCATTTAGTTAATAAAGTGGCCATGATATCAAGAAGGCTTTAAATTTAGTAGAAACCAAAATTAAGATGCAGTTTTATCTGAACACAATGTAGTTAAAAATAGTTATTTCTCTTTTTATGTTCAGTAATGTATTTTGTTACTACTAGTTTCTTCACCATTCATTTGTTTATTTCACCCGAGTTTCATAATACTTATATTATAACACTTTAATTAATTTATTCTTTATACCTTCTATGATTTTATTTTTATATTACATAAATAATGATTTCTTAGTGATTTGTTTTAAAATTTTTGTCGTTTTATTTAATTTTTATAATATTTTAATTTATTATTTCCTTATTTAGTATTAACTTAGAAACACTTATATCTTTGCATTGCATTTAATTATTGTCTTATTATTTTATTTATTTACTCTTCCTGATGACCATCCATAGTTTCCAAACACTTCTAATTTTATAAGTAATGCTCTGGACCAGGGAGTGAAATGTAAGAGAAAGAACACAAATTAAACCAAGAAAATTAATTTTTAATGTGAAAACATTATAAATATTAAATACAGTTGTAGGGATGTATATTTATTTTTAAAAACCAGTTAAATGTATGTTCTTTCCTATAAGCCTTCATTCCCCTAATTGTCAATGCCAGAATATTTAAATTTGGTAGCATACGTGAAGTAATGCAAATTCTACCAGTGGGAGAAAAGGTTTAAATACCAAGTTGTAGAAGGAAAGGTTAGAGAATGTGGGCGAAGTGCTTTTAATAGCGTGAGCTTCTGCTTAGCATTGATTGCTGGTTAAACGGGGCGTAATAGCTATTACTTTGCCGCCACTAGATTTTCAACGCTCTTTTAGGAAACAGGATAGTCTAAGCCCTGTAAGGTAATTCTACTACTTTTGAATATCTTCAAATTTTGAGTTTAGTCTTACTTTATCAGTTACCGTCCAAGCAGAGGCGTAGTTTGTTAGCGTCGAGTTGGCACATTGTAAATTTCTAAAGAGTGTAATAAAGGCTACTTTTAACCCTTCTTCTGGGCAGCCACTACTCTTCCAGTTTTCACACAGGAGATAAGCAAGTAGACCCTACACAGTAAAATCCCACAAACTCTACAATCCATATATCTTGACAATCACATTTTTTTAATTGCTAAAATCTGCTGGTAAGCAGAATATTGTTTTCGAAATAATGTGTTGGTTAATAGCTAGACTTTAATAATTTCTAACCTTGCCTACATGTCTCAAACAGTGTAAGCACATTTAAATTACTGTATTATTGTTATTACTGCATGCATTTATGCATATGAATCTTTACATTTTTTTCTTGTTGTGTTCGAAGATTCACCATGGTATTCTAATTTTGCAGTTTTTGCCCGTTTCCCTTTGTAACTTCTGGAACCTGTAATGAATTTGATGACAGAGTTTTTTTTTTTTTCTTTTCGTGGAAATTCCAGTCTACTCCATTCCTCTTGTCATTAACAACATGACTGAAGAAAGTCGTATAACTGCTATTGATTGATTACTTCTCACATTCCTCCTTTTTGTGCTATTAGCAGGTTTATTGCTGTACCGTATTGTAGGCAAAACTCAATTTATTCTGTATAGAGTTTCTCGGTTTATATCCAGACTTATAAGTATTGCATTGTGTTGTCTGTGCAAGTGAAAATATCGAACAAGAGGAAAAGAAAACAAATTATCATAAAATGGAACTGATATTGGATGCCTTAAAAGACTGGACAAGGAGAAAACTATAAACAAAAGTGTCATAGATTTTGGTGTTGGATGAAATATTATGAGTCTTGAATAACCCACCTTTTCTTCCATAAAGCTCAGCCTTCTCTCAGTCCACATTAGTTTGCAGGACTCTATTGTAAATACTTAGATTCTGGCTTCTGATAAATTATCAAAGCAGAATATTCTATAACATGCAACATATGTCGCAGAACATTAAAAGAAAGAAGTTCTTCCCTTCCAATAAAAAAATTATTCAGCCCAATTAGTGAAAGAACATATCTAAAACCAAGGAACTAATTTTGCTAAACGTCACACTCATCTATTATGGACCTTAAATTGCACTGTTTGGCAGCAATTTTTATTTTACCAAACTAGTTAATAGGGAAATCTGTACAAGTAATTTATTGATGTTGTAAGTTGTTACTATCACTTAGATATAAAAGTATATGACTGTGTAATAACGTTTATAGCAATATAATGTGAATGCAGTTTATAGAATTTTTTTTAAATTTCAGATGATTTGTTTTCATATGCACTTTTTTACCTTATTTTGTGTAACATATTATAATAGAAAAAAAAATTTTCAACATAAGCATTTCCACATTTTTAGCAACATTTTTAATCTTAATGTACATATTTATTTATTCATTACGTGCAATTATAATACAACAATAATAATAAAAAGAAAAGAGTCTGCTCCTTGTGTTCAAGATTTGAAATGATAAGTTGCACTGTTGCATGTTTTAAAATCATTTTCAGAAGTTTGTAAACAAGTCACTAAAGCCACAAAAGTGAGGTAGTTCAAACTTTTCCTTAACAGCTTAGCCCACCAGCAACTGAGCGGTAAAGTTACTGAACACTGGTAACTCTGTCTCAGGCTGGAATTTTGGTGAACAGGCTGCCTCCATGGGCACTTTTGTGATTTTCTCCATGTGTAATGTGTATGAGCTAGTTTCCCTTGAAAAGTCCTCCACAAAGGCACTTCTTAGGCAAATAGCCCTTGAATGCTTTACTATAATCAAATAAGCCAAACCAAACCAAACCAAACCAACAGCTTAATGGAATTCTTGTGAATTTCCCTGTGTATACTATTAATGTGATGCAATATCTCTTAGGAAGATAGCCACTATGTAGGGTTACCAGATGTTGGAGATTTGCCCAAATGATTCAAAATTTGTAATTCTACCTGGACTGTGTCTGAGGACTGCAAAATATCTGCTATTTTTAGATGAAAGTGTCTGCTTGTCTTGTTAATCAATTTTACCACTAAATGCATCAACTCCAATACAAAGAATTTTTTCAATAATGAAGAATAAATATTGTTGGCTAGAAAGACATTGATTATAGCTGTCAACAATAAAGAAACTTTTAAACATGAAAATGAATTCCGAATATTCATCCAGGAACTTTTCTGCACATAAAAAAAAAGGTTTTTGTTGATATTATTATCTAATGGAAAATATGCAACAGCAGGTCCAGAAACAAGAACCCCAGCCATCCATATCCTTTTCAGAGTAGACATGCTGCTAAATATATGCAGTCCACTTTTCAGTGGCTTTAATGAAGAATGTTCTTTTCTTATACTTTTCTTTTATTCCTTCATACTTCATAACTATCCTAAACATAAAACACATGCAAGCAATTTTCAGAGCGGAGGCAGATGAGATAAAACAATAACCCTATCAGTGTGTGTTTTTGCATAATTCAGTGACAAAAATTCATTTTAGAAGCATCAGTTTCCAAAATCAAAATTATAATCTGAATAACTTATTGAAAATGACACTTCACGTAACATCCTGTTAAAATCTCATCATATCTGTAAACCTAAAGGTAAAGAACATTGAAATGATTGCTAACACTGATACTAGTATAACAATGGAAAGTTAGACTAGCTGGACATGGCACAGCCCATGCTAAATATATGCACAATATTTTTACAGCTACTGGAATTTGTGTAGGTTTTTAATCTATCTAGCTACTGAAACCCTTTTGAGTGATTTTATTCAGAAATGCTTAAAATGAATATTTCATAAAGTAAATTAGGTACTAAATGCAATGATTGTATCAAAAAAATTTTCTAATTTCCCACATTCCATTTTTATTTGCTGTTTCTGACATAAATTCTGAAGGATGACACTTTCTTAAATGATGGCTTAATGTTCTACGGTGGGAATAAATTTTCACGCAATGTGGACACACGAATTGATTTTCACTTGCATCCATTTTAGAACGCTGCGCACTACTTTGCGAGTTTGAATGCACCACTTTTGTGACGACAAAAAACATCTAATTCTTTCGCTATACACGCTAAATTCACTGCCAATAGCCCGCTTTGTGACTTCGTTGGTGATAAACAAAATCATCGCCAAACTAGTACAATCCTCATCTTGGTCGCAGATTATATTGCGTATGCGCGCTGCACTGTGACCCTGCTTTACCTAGACGCTTGTTTTAAAATTCACTATATTTATTTACCTTAGCCACACTTCGGCGTTAAACACGGATGATTCAGCGCCGCTTATCTAATGCGTATGTGCTACTAATTAATTTAGTTCTCACTTCGCGGTAAGGCAAAAATACAAAATATTTTCATTAAAAAATTGAAAGATATAGAAAAACATAAAACACCAAGTACAGTTAAAACAATTAAAAATAATTTTACATTTAAAATTACAATTTGTACGCAAAAACAAGCTAATAACTTAAATGATAATTCCAGAATGACTCAGGCAGAATTTAGTTCGCAATAATAAAAGAAGACGTTACTTTGTTGTTGCGAAGCTTAATTTCTCTATATTGGCAACAAAGCCACTATTCTGCTAAGTTTCAAATGTAAGCAAATATGACCGCAATCATAACCAAGATTTAGGCCTAGCCGCACTTCAAAAACTTTTAAATTGTTGATAATTCCACAATTATTGCATGCAGGTTAACTAAAGGCATAAAAATCTTAACCGAAAGATAAGGACAACATAATTCAATCATTTCTAAAGCAAAAAATGCACAATTTACAAACTTATAAGAATAAAGAAACTGAACTTCCTTAGCTGAGTAACAGAGTGAATATAAATATATATATATACTTTGGTGCGGCCGATTGCAACCAAAATGCGAGGTGCACATCTGCTTGTTATAGCAGCTCTATATACAAGATTTCAGGTTCTGAGGCTACGCGTTTTTGAGTTATGCGAGATACATACGTTCATACGTACGCACAGACGCCTCGAAAAAATATCTTCAGAATCCATTTTAAATCAGTTTTCTAATATTTGGGGGAAAAGAGTCCTATATTCTGTCCTTACGTACGGATGTTACTCAAAAACATCGTTAAATTGCATTCGATAGCGGTCAAAATACATATTTTCGTTGAAATATACCCGAAATTTTTCGCGATTACAATACTTCCTTTTTACTTCGTACAAGGAAGTAAAAATGAAAAACCAAAAGAACATCTGAAAGTTTCCAGATTTTAAATTACATCCAAAGGGGCGTTTTCTTAACATTTTGTGTATTACCTTTTTATTAAATATTATGTTCTTCGCACTTAAACCATAAAATTCAATTCAAGAGCAATATCGCAAAATAATTTTAAAATGAGCGTAACTTTCAATAAACAGTCAATAACGCTGGAGATAAAAATGTTTTATCTGTACAATGTTGCGATTGCTCGCTTTGAAATCCTTGAGTTTGTTAATCAAAAATTCGTGAAAGTTTTACGAAATATGAAATAGATAATCAAACAAATTTCAAATTTGGGCTTCCAGATGCTCATATTCGCAGGAAGATTGCGTTATTCAAATTTGATGGCTCTAGTTATCTTTGTTTTATCACAATTCGAGAAACATACATTCATTTATGCAAATTCTTCATTATAATTTCTTTAAATATAAGGTAAGGCGATAATATTTGGTGGCAAAACAATTTGAAAAGTAAAACACTTGCAGTGAATCAACGCAAAATGCCAAAATGAAATTCCAAACGAAAAATAATCTTTCTGGACAAATTGCCCCTTTGGAGTATATATATATATATAAATTGAACGTGTTCAGGCCCTTTTGGAGTATATATAAATTGAACGTGTTCAGGCCCTTTTGGAGTATATATAAATTGAACGTGTTAAGGCCCCTTTGGAGTATATATAAATTGAACGTGTTCAGATTTTAGTGTCGCATCAGTGCGTTTGCCTTTATTATTAAAAGCAATGCTTTTTTCGAATTTACGCCTCACCAAATTCAACAGCAAAATCACAATATTTTTAAAAGCAGCCTAATTTTAGAATTTCCGATAATGTTAAATGTTGCCATGCTTTTTTCAGCCTAAAGGGCTATTAATTTCGTTTTGGCAACTTGCGTTGAAAACTTTAGACTTAACTTAACGTACCTTTACACCCGAATATGAGCATCTGGAAGAACAAATTTGGAATTTGTTTTCTTACCTATTTCATATATTGTAAAACTTTAACGAATGTTTGGTTAACAAACTCAACGATTTCAAAGCGAGTAATGGCAACACTATACGGAAGGCGGGAAAAAAATTGAGCTCCAGCACGCGTTACCGTGTGTCGGAAATTCTACAGATATGCTCATTTCAAAATTATTTTGCGATATTGCTGTTGAACTCAATTTTATGGTTTAAGTGCGAAGAACATGATATTTAATAAAGGTAACGTACAAAACGTTAAAAAAACGCTCATTTGGGCGTAATGTAAAATCTGAAAGCTTTCAGATTTTATTTTTTTCATTATTTATTGAGATATGATTTTTAGAACCCAATGGTAACGGTGTTACGTCTTTTCTTCATTACTTAATAATAAATATGATTTACAGAATAAAATGGCAACGATATTTTTTTATTCGAAGCTGGATCTATCTGCATGACCTCTTATGATCAAAGTTTAATTTTACTGATACAATCAAGTGCTGGGATAAAGCATAATTCCGACAAGACAAATTGTTTGTTGAAAGCAAATTAAAATCTGACGTGTTATGAAATTTGCTCATATAACAACAAGCACAAAAGCGAAAAATTGAACGGAGTTGCTGTCGCTTGCAAAATTTCCTGATTAATCAGATTAAAATGATGGATTTAGAAAAATCCAGATGCCAGTTTTTTTTTTTTTTTTTTTAATCTTGGTCACCTGTGTACTTTACTAATTACTGTTATCTTGGCAACGAACCTTTGGGCTTGGTATGCTTATCAAGCTTTCAACGGCTGGAACGATAAAAAGCTTTTAAAAAGAGAGAATGAAAAGATAAAGCTAGAGTTTTTCAACCTGCTACTCATCACTGAATGCCAATGGCGTTGAACCCGCTGCAAAAGAAAACTAGGTTTCGCGTGCAGTCGAACCAAGGTTAGACTTCTCTTTCACTTCGTTCTAGAGTGATGTATTCCGTTGGGATGGAAATCACGTGCACCGCAACCGCAAGAATCGAAAGTCATATGTTTCTGTTACACTAAAAAACAAAATGTATTTCCTTTACGTTGTTTTTCCTTTGTACTTGGAAAGTTTTTAATGTTTTGGGTATCCGTAGATCAGTGGTGTTAAAATGGCAGCCTTCGGGCATATGCTGCAATTTTATACGGCACGGGAATACATTGCAGTTATGTATTGGTTGCAAATACGGTGTTGCAAAGATTTCAAAATTTTAATTATTTGAAATTCGAGTTTACATTATCTTCATTACCATTAAAAGCGAACATGAATAACGTAACATAAAATCTAGAAATTGATCTATAGTAGACGTCGCTTAATGTGATTCGGAAATTATTAACGAATTTCCGAAATCTTTGTTGTTTGCATATGAAAATTTGGAAAGTATATCGCTTATTGTGATCAACAGTTCAGTTACTATAAAAAGTATAATAGAATAAAATTTTTAAACTGAAGTCAAGTCGCTAAATAAGGTCAAAATAAATTATAAAATTTCCAAGAATCAGAAAAATGTCGCCAAAGGAGGGAATACGTCGTCTGACAGATTGTTTTGAATTTTAGTTAACTGTTTAAAATTAGGCAGAAAACCAGCCTTGGTTTAATATAGATTTTGAGTAATTGCATCGATTTCGAGCGCAATCAAATATAGGAGGAGTCTTTTGAAGCAAAAAATTATTCCTAAAGAATTTCTGCGGAAGACACCGAAAACTGCATTTCCAAAAAACATATGCGCCAATAAACAATTTTGCATATTTTTTAAAAGGCTATTAGTCTCGAAACACGATTTTGCATTGCTTCATTTTTCATTCGCGTCTGTATTTGGAAAGACGTAAGATATTATTCTTTCTTATTGAAACTGTTCATTAAGAGACCAATTTATTTAAAAACGACAGAAGCAGTTCTTAAAAATATATTTTTTTTTACTTTTTAATCGTGTTGATTTAAAATAAAATGCGTTTAATTGATGATATATCTAATTAAAACATTCAGTATTTTTGTAGAAATACATTAAATATTTTTTCACTTCTTAAATTTACAGATATAACATTCCCATACAAAGATAGAATTGGAATTCGGCACTGAGACTCAGATTTTGGAGTTTTATATGTTTTTTCTTATGTTTGATTTTTCTGGCCAGTCTCACGTTTTTGATCCTACGGGCGGCTAGGAGGATCGGGGCTGTGCCCTTATGATGATGATAATATTTCCATGTTAACCTAAATGCCTGTTCATCTGACATCCTACAAAATGTCTCTCTACTCTACCTAAGCTATCTCTATCGATAATCTCTACTACTGATTAAACCACATTAAGCTTTAAATGAGCTGTTTGGGGCGACTGTTACATCTAAAGCCTTTGATTTTTTGGGGTAGAAGGCCTAATTTCAAATCTTACATTGGCATGTTTTCCTCCATTGATGGGTATTTACGTATTAACGCATTCACCTTGGCGAAATTTGAGAATTCTTACAGATAAGAATGTAAAAAACAATTAACGAGTTGCAAGCTGGCTGTTTTCACGACTTATTTTAAGAACTTCACAAACTATCGATATTTTTCGTATGTCTGTAAACATTATCAACAGATCAAAAGAAAACTCATTTTATCAATTTAAAATACAAATTGTAATCATTAAATAATATATTAAAAAAACAGTTTTCTGGAAATTATTCGCATTTTTTCCCGTTGTTCTTCCCTTGTACCTATTTTTCCAGTGACCTATTTTTCCTTTAAACCACATCAGAATATCACAACTTTAGCACTGCTCATCGGCTCTTTTCTAAATGATTCTCATCGTTGTTTAGTGATTTTGCCGTAA
>KK118467.1:203300-214919 GCA_000611955.2 Stegodyphus mimosarum
TGACGAATTCCACAAGCATATGTTTTAAAATGAAGTTCAAGGAAACAATATCAAGATTTGTTTATAAAAATCATTCGAACTCGGAATACAAGAAGAAGACGCATACGAAACTGATGACTTTACTTGACTGAAGGATTCTATGAGTATGTCTGCCACTGTTTGGCACAATTTGAAAATTTTGTGACCTCTACTAAGTGGGTTGCGATAATACGTTAAGTACCCAATGACGAATACCCTCTTAGTATTAAAAGTACAGAATCCGTCAAATAATTTCCAGAAACATTATGAGCTCCTCATAAATGAACTTCTGCATTAAAAAATATTACAAATAGTTCATAAGTGAAGTTTTGCATTTTCTTAATTAAAATGACATGAAAGTAGTACCTCTTAATAATTTTTTGCTTACAAATATATTGTAAATTAATAAGATTTCCTTGCTGTTTTGAAAGATGTTTTTTCTCATCGTTTAATGCTATCGTTCGAATAATGTTATTGAAATAGCCATGGACAAAAGTGGTAACAATGAGCGGTACCTACTTTAATTAATTTACAATGTGATATAAATCTTACCCAAGGATACTTGTCAAAAAATCTTATGTGGACACTACATGACTTCCTCGATACGCGATTTTTGCTGCACTTCATTTAAACTTATTTATTTCGAATTATTCTAATTTAATTAAACCCAAGGAGCTGAAAATGAGATCATATTTGCAAATTTTGAAATTAAATATCGCAGTCGGGAATCAAACTTCTTGTATTTTTATTTTTTCATACTGAGTATTAAAACTTTCACAAATATAAGTATAGGAAACGGGAGACCGCATTAAAATTTAGGTTTCGTTATTTATCCAAAGTTAATTTTTTTAAACTTGAAATTGCTCATACATGAATATTTTTGTCATTTAAGACTTCTTCAATTGAACGTGTATGTCTACGACCGACGATTGGGAAAATAAAGGTCGTGTAATGTCTTTCAAGCCGTGTAAGGGGAGTGGGTATATATATTAGTAGTTTTTAAAATATGCCCCTTCTGCATCAACACAGCGTTTCATTACATATATATATATACTGCTGGCCATCCAAATTGCAACACCAAGGAAGACAAGACATATCACAACAAAATTTATTTAGTCGATAACATATTGACCTAGTATCAAATGATTAAATTTATAGACTTCTGTGAAGTGTGGTTTCTTCTAGAATCAGTAGCCAGAGTAGCCGCCATTGTTGGAGATCACCGCTGCAACACGCTTCGGCATTGATTCAGAGACTTTGGATGTGTTCTTCGGGTACAGCAGACCAAGCAGCTTCCACACGTTGCCAAAGTTGATCTGGTGTGGCAGCTTGGGATGTAATCTGGATCAATCGTTCAGCAACCATGGACCACATGTTTTCTATCGGCAAAAGATCCGGAGAGCGAGCCGGCCAGGGAAGCAATTCAATCTGGCGATTGACGAAGAACCCTTGGACAATGCGTGTTAAGTCGGGTCGGGCATTATCCTGTTGAAATATGGCTGTGGGCAACACTTGAAGGTAAGGAAGGACAGCTGGCTCCAACACCTCGGAGAAAGTACCGGCAATGCGTACTAGAGAAGTGCGAGAGTGATATCTAATACCGCCCCATACCATAATATCCGGTGCAGGACTAGTGTGGCGGTGCATAACGCAGCTGTTCAGCATCCTATCTCCACGGTGTCTCCAGACTCGAATCCGACCATCGTGGTGTTGCAGACAGAAGCGTGACTCGTCAGTAAAGACAATTCATTTCATTCTGCCGTCCACATCCTTCTTTCATCGCACCATTGGCGATGGAGACGTCTGTGGCTGTGCTTCAAGAGTAGACGAAGCAATGGATGTCTAGTGGACAGACCACTCTGCTGTAAACGGCGTCGAATGGTACGCGCAGACACTGGATGATGCGTTACAGACTGAATGTGCTGTGTTATGATTCGTGATGTGACTGAGCGATCCGTCACTGCCATGCGCACGATGTTCCTGTCATCACGTGAAGTGGTGCACTGAGGTGGATGCGATCGAACACGTCGGTCCGTCATACCCTCCTGCATCCAACGGTCACATATCCGCATTGCAGTTGTTTGGTTCCGTCCAACAGGACTACCGATTTTTCTGAAAGATAATCCACACTCTCGGTAGGCCACTATCCTTTCTCTGTCGAACTCGGATACTTGATCAAACGATGATCGCTGTTTACTACGAGGCATAATTGATTGTTTTTTTTAAACCACAAGAAAAACACAATTGTCGAACTTAAAATCGTCGAAAATTCAAAACCTTAAATAGCGCTTTGAAGTGGCGCCATAGGCGCGCGTGATGTGCGTCTGCGCTGAAATTCTAATCATTTGCATATCTCACCTTCGCTAATGCATGTTGTAAATTTCATGTTATTTGCATGCTTCCTTCAGGGTGTCGCATTTGCGGTAGCCAACAGTGTATATGTAATGAAAATAGGCATGATTGACAATGGAATGAACGTTTCATCGATGTCCAGGTGGTAATGGCATAAATGGATAGAAGGATGAATGATTTGCAGACAATCGTGCCGTGAATAAACACTTCATTTATTTTCAACATTCTTGAAAGATATTTTTTCCGCATAACATTACGGCTGCGAATAATGACCGGAGGATTTATCTATGATTTATTACATTTCTGAAACAATAGAGGAAACCAAGCAGCGATATTAAGTTTGCAAGCGAAAAGAGGGGTAGAAGCAAAAGTGCGCATTATCCAATATGGAAGCTTACCAAGAGACAGTTTCGTTTAAATTGCTTATAAAGTGTCGGTTTAAGTTCCAAATAGGTTTCGTCATCAGCGTTGTTAAGTCATATGTATGGTTTGATCTAGAAATGACGCAGTCAGGAGAAATTGTGATGCATTGCAGATGCTAGGAGGGGAAATATAAAAATTTAAAAAGAAATTTAATTTAAAGAGCTACTGCTAATAAGTTAGTAATTTATTAGAGATTTATTTCCTTATTTTATATTTTACACACATATAAGGGTTTGTCCGGAAAGTGGTAGGAATTTAAAAATTTTGTTTTTAAATATTTATTCACAGTTTTGACACATCGACTTAGTAGTTTTCAAAATATGCCCTTCTGCATCAACACAGCGTTTCCAACGATTCTGCTAATCAGTGAAGGCTGCCTAGAACGCAGAAACTGGAATGCTTTTCAGCTCCCTCGTTACGGCCTCTAGAACGGCTGGACCGAGCTGTGGTGCCGTCCTTTCATGATCCTTTTCAGTCGTGGGAAGAGGAAGAAGTCTGAAGTAGCGACATCTGGGCTGTAGGGTGGCTGGTGAAGCTGTGTGATGCCATGTTTGTTCAGGAAGTCCATGGTATCAAATTCGTGTGGCTCGGCGCATTGTCATGATCAAGCCTCCATGATCCAGCGATTTCCGGGCGGACGCGATCGACTCGTTTTCTGAGTAGTCTTTCAAGTACAGTATGTGGCAAAATATACAGTACTGAAACTCGCGCATCTCCAACACGTGTGTGCGTTTTTCGACGGGACATAGCTCCAACTGCACGTGTTCTCAGTAATGAAAAGGAAGTTGTGTTGTGCAGTTTGTTGTTGGAAATGGATCTCTTGACAGAGGAAAACGTATTCATGGTTGAACATTATTTCAGCTTATATGGAAGCAATCGTGAAGGTGGACCGAGTTTGAAAAAGGTGGAAGAATAAATCCTAGAGGAGGTTCATAGAAAGCACCATTACACAGTTATGCTGTGTACTGTTAAGAAATTTCGCCGCTCTGGTAGTGTACTTTGCCAACGGAATGGAAAATCTGGTTGACCAGTAACTGTTTTGACAAATGACAATCACGCATGTGTTCTCTAGCAAGTACTGCATTCGCCTCGGGGAAATCTACGACGAACGGCCTTGAAACTGAGTGTCAGCGGTACGTCCTTTCGCCGATTGTTTAAGGACATAAGAGGATTTTTTTGCCGAATGCAGATTGGACAACGCTTGCCGTAGCCAGATATGCAAGCCAGGATGATGCATTGAGGAACATTTTGGGCCATGGTGTGCCAGGATCCAGATTTCATGAAGAATGCTTGGTTCTTCGACGAAAGTCACATTGACTTGAATGGCTACATCAAACGCCTGACAACAACTAGCTTCCTTGGTTTTAAGCAGCCAGATGTTATCGGCCGGAAACCGCTACATAGTGCACGTGTGACGATATGATGTGCCTGCTGAAGGAAAACTTTTCAAGACGAATATTTCACTCAGTACTGACTTCCCATACCCGTCTCATTCCCTTGATCTTACTCCACCTGATGCCTACTTGTGGGGAATGTTAAAGGAGAGTGTGTTTAACTGTCAAGATCCATTATATGAGCAAATCAACTCATTTTGCAGGAGTCTACAATAACCTTTGTTCCAAGATATGTTTGAGGATCTGCGTGAACGATATGAAGACTGTTTACAGCGAGGTGGTGTATACTTTGAACACTCACATTACGAATACCGTCGTAAATCAACACCTAACAATGTGTGTATGTATGTGGTTGTGTATGTTAATTTCTTTCAGGAGAAATAAACTCACAGATGACAATGTAATTTTGTTCGTCTTTTCATTTCAGTGCTGTATATTTTGGCCCATATTGTACTTTCACATAGAATGCAGCATTCAGAGTGACCAGGCGGTACGAAATCTCTGTGAACATCTCGTTTGCAGCTAAAAAACGATGATCAACATCAATTTCATCTTCAGCTTACTCTCTTCCTCCCGAAACAATTTGGGCCGCTCGATTGACCCATGGCATCACTCCCATAAGCATTCTTGATAATGTCATGAGTCTTTCTCGCAGTTTCACCCAGAACTTCGCCGCTTAACACTACTCTAACAAACGATTCATTGTGGAGATGACAAGGCACTTTGAAAACTTAAACTTGATCTACATTCGGTGAAGGCCTTGGAGACGACTGGTGCGCTAGTAGCTAAAATCCTCGACAGCCCAACCAGCGCAGTAACATCCTCCTCCTTCCCCACTTTTGGCGGGAAAAAATCAGTCCTGCTACATCCCGGACAAACCTAGTGTATATATATAAATTCAAAATAAAAGTAATTAAAAGTAAATTAAAAAGCTCATGACTTGCGCTAAAGCTGCAAAATAATATATATATAATTAAAAACATTTTTTTAAAAGCATAATATAATCATGTCTAGTATTTTCGCGCATTAAGCTGCTGAAAAATTATCAGAATACATTCAAATGATTCATCGGCTAAGAAAGATTTTTGTGGAAGAGAGATTTCAAGTTGACGAAGTGGCATTGAAGTTGATTGAATTCCTCTTCTATTTTGTTCTTTTTTCCTTAAATTTCATTGATTTTTGAATTGGGGTATTGCTTGTTCGAAATGTTTTGGTTTTAACATTTTTTAAATTCTTTTTTGCATTTATAGGATTATTTGAAATTTATTACTTATGAATTTCACTTTTTGGTCTTTGTGAAGAATTGATCTAAATTTCTTACTTTATGTCTTTATATATATATGTATACATTTTTGGTGTTGCTGATTGGAATAAAAAAGGAGTTCCTCAACTAGATGCTATGACAGTTCCATATACAGACTTTCAACGTTCTACGCCTAATCGTTTTTGAGTTATACCTAATACATATTTATGTACGTATGTATGTACAGATGTCACAAAAATATCCATTTTGAATGAATTTTACAATCCCTTTTGGAATAAAGAGTCCTTTATTCTGTCCATATGTACAGACGTCAAGCGAAAAAATAGTCAAAATGGATTCGGTAACGGTCAAATTGGCTATTTTCGTTGAAAGCTGATAATCGAAATTTTTCGTGATTACAATACTTTGTGCGAAGTAAAAGAAGTAAAAATAAATATACCCAGGCATGAATATTCGCACTCGGTATAATTCTTTGTTTTGGAATACATTTCTATGTGAATTGATTTTGTTCACAGTTGAAAATTAATATGAAAAAACGCCCGATTGACCGATGAGCTTGTGTAATCTGTAATAAAGATAATTTCTAGTAATTTCTCTCTAGTACACGGGCAGTATATACAGATTTTGTATTCACGTACAAAATTTATAATTATTTACATGCAAGCATACGCGTTTTAATTTGTTTCGAAGAGACTTAATAAATAAGAGAGACTAAGTTGCTTTTCTTATTCTCAAGTTTTGTCCAACTGGGAAAGATTTCACAATTTATTTATTTTTTATTTATTTTTTTATTTTAAGTCATTTAATGACTAAATATATTAGAATTATTTGAAATATTAATACTTTGTTTTCAGTTGTTGAATTATAAAATGTAACAACATTTCCTGTGGGTACCAAACTTCAGATAGAAAATAAATATAAATTTGAATATTTTAAAGAGCTAAATATGTGAATAAATATAAAGCATTCGAGATAGCATTCTGTCGTCGGTGCTTTCCGATCTCTAAATTAAATATAATTTTGTTAGAATTATAAATGAAGCAATAACTCGAGTTTGGATTATATTATGTACTGGTTATTGCTTCTTCAAAGTATCTTTAGAGCTGAGAAACGTATAAAACTTCTAAGAAAGGTTATTGCCCTTCTAATCAAACAGTAAAGTACATATTATCGAGCATGTTTACACGCTCTATCATCATTTATGACGAACATTTTATGACGAAAGCCATGGAATACTTCATAACTTATTAATACTCTGATGCTGGTGTTTTTTGGTTAAATTGTTTCGACCGTTCGTCGTGAACTGAAAGCTAATACAATATTAATAATGAAACATTTTTATGTTTATCTTTATGTAATATTGATAGAAAAAGGGAAAATCAATAATAATATCGAAAAATGTTTATTGGAAATCTTCATTCGCGTTCCGTGACGGTTTAAACATGAAATTCCATGTTTTAATTTCCATTCACTTTTCACAAAGTTTGGGAAATAAGTTTATACATTCAAATTCTTTCGTTCGAGGTTAGCTTATTCTATACGCCAAAACATTAAGAGTCTCTGCATTCGCGAAAGATATTTAAGAGAAAACGGTTCATATTTGTAGCTTATTCGTAAGGAAATCGTGAACACTTCTTACATCTAAGCCCGTTCATTTACCTTGGACAAATTACCACTATTTGGCATTATTATCGTCGCTTTTGATTTCGTATTCGTCCACCATCTATTGGTCATTAAACTGAAATAAAGCCAAGAATAAAATAATAATTAACGCATTATTTTCTTCGCGAATTTTTTAAACTCGCTTTTTCCATTTGCATAGCCGTTCAGCTGATGATGAACGAGGATCCTTGATGTTTGCTACTGTTTAATATATTCCATAGCTGGTCCATTGCTGGCCCCAAATCTATCTAAATAGAATTTATTAGTAAAATACAACTTTTTTACTTTTGTGAATTTCAAATGGATAGTCGTGCTAGCGGCAGAGCGGTAAAGTCCCTCAGCTCTTAATTTTTGGTAGTGTGTAGAATGTTTGGTGTAGTAAAACTTGCTTGGCTACCAAAGGAGTGTACTTGCTGTATGTGAAAAATAAACTTTAATGGGTGCTTTCCTTGAACTTAACAGGTAAACAGGACATGTCAGCGTACGACATATGAAGATGGAAGAAAAGTGACTAATTTGTCTGGTATATTGCAGATGCTTAGCTGCAACAATTCTATGCGATATGAATGCTGTCCGGAACATTCTTCTAGATTCTTATTCTCATTCTAGTCTTCTACGGGTATTTTCCATGTTAGGATCCTGTACATCCCATCACAGCACCAATCTGGAAAGAATTACGGCTATTGGCCACGTCGGGAGGAGGCACAGTCGTCATGCATTTCTTAGTTTTCACTACGGGATTATATAGCTTTGAACTTCTTCACGCAAGGGAGAATGCAAATTTTCCAACACAGTGTGATCTAATAATATAAAGTAACAGTAATAAATCTTTCAGTATATAATGATTACAATTTACTCTAGGGAGAAGGGACTGACCTGGGATATTAAAGCCCTTAACATGGTATTGGAGATCCAAGGAGGCGCCACCACATCTGGTGAACCCCGAGCAAACATTATACACGCAGTCAAAGATATGAAACGCAACAGAGAGAACGCTTAACTAAGTCGAAGACTGTCCCCCCAGTGCTAACCAACGAGAGCTAAACCCCCAAGGACAACATTAAAATATCTAACCATGAAACGTCCCCACAACCATGGGGGAAACAAGACAGTAGCAGTAGTTTTTATATACGTCACTAAAGATTTTAATAATTTCACTGGTTTCGATAAATCCATATTTTTACTATGGAAGAATAAATTCACTTTGTCAATAGGAGTCAAAATGCCATTCCAAAAGAAAGTTAAAAAGTTGTTTTTAATTCATTCATCTTATTTTTTAAGTTTTTCGCAGAATGTCGAGTTCCGCTGTCTGTGATTCATCGTTAATTAAACAATCAAGGCTCATGACAATTTCTATATATCCTTCGCGGGAATTGCTTTAATTGCGTCTGCGCGAGCTGACCAACGTGTTTTTGTTAAGCTTCCCAATAAATTTTTATTTTTCTAGAATTCGACCTGTATCGCCGTCTTTGTGGACTGGGATTTCTACGCCTATTCATTTCTGCTATCTGCAATGTTAAGTTTGATATCTATTTCTGTAGATCTTCGGCTGTAATGTTATTAGATGGGATGAAACAATGCGAGCTACCTGGAGTGGATTGGGATTTAATTCCCATATTTTGTCAGCCATTGTAGACAATTTGGACAAATCATCACTGCTTACAGATAAAATGCTCCGCATATTAAGTGGTAGTCGTTGCATCCACAATGTTTTCAAAAATTCATCTGGCACGTTCTCAGCCGCCAAGTTACGCATTTCGCAGAGAAGTTGGAATGGTTTCTTATCACCCAGTTCTAATTCGATCAGAAGTTTCTGGGTTTTCTGTGTTTCAGAGTCGGCAAAATTTTCAGTCAGCCTCTTTTTAATGGCCAGATATTTGCCGTTGTTTGGTGGTTTAGTGAGAATATCAGAGATTTGTGACAATGTTTCAATAGAACTGACTACATAATCATATTTTTGATCAGCCGTTATTTCAGCATTGCGAAATTGGGCTTCAATCTGAAGAAACCATATTTTGGGATCAGGTTTCCAAAAAGGGGGAATTTTGATGCTGACTTTGGCGACCGTCGAAGATGTGGCATTAGTTTCGGTTTGTTTACTTTCATCTCCTTCAGCCATAATAGAATTAGGCTTAACGGAAATACAGCTACCTTTATCCAACTTTTTAGCTTAAGCTCTTCTTACTAAAGTTTGCTTAGTAAAAATTAGTTCATTTATTCTTAACACATTTGATGCATTCAGAAAATTCTAATTGCATGCATTACAGCTGAAGACATATTGCAATATAGAACAAGAATTTTTAAAATTGACTTACCGTTTTAAGAGTATTTCAGTCCCACGTACGCTCGGAATTTGTTGTTCATAGGCGTATAAAAACAGTCAAACCATCAATTCCTGATGTAATCTATGCTCACCAGAAGCACTTCGAAATCGACACTATCTATCCAACAAATCAGTCTTCTTCTTCTTTATGAAGCTTGGCTTCCCTTTGGCGCCTTCTGCTCCAACTCAAAAATGGTGTAATTTACTTGCTAATCCACAGGGACGCATTCCCTCCATTACCGGAGGGAACGTTGGTCCGAAAAGGCCTTACACTAATAATACTTATAAGTCCTTTAAGATGTGTTTAATGACAAATTTCCCCAGAAAATAGTATCTCCAAGGTTTTTCGTTACAATGATTCAGAAGATCAGCTAAGAGGTCAATATTACTAATTTTTATCTTATTGAGCATAATGTTTCTAGTGCTGTCGTACTTTCTACAGTGAATAATTGCATGTTCTGTACTGTCGATCACATAACATGAGTCGCAAAATGGCGAATTCGCTCTACGATACCTGTACAGTAGTTGGTTCGTGTCCAACAATTGCAATCTTGTTATACTAATTGCTACTTCCATTTTCCTGTCTAAGTTTAATCCTTTGCTCCACTCGCTGTGAATATTACAATAGCTGAATCTGCGGGCGGTATAGGAAGTTTGCCAACAGTCGACTTGCTCATTCTTAATAGTATTTTCGATGAAGCTACACGCATCCTCTACAGAGAGTTCCCCCCGTGTTATCCATATCTCTTCTTCTCGCTACTTTATCCGCTTTTTCATTGAATTCTATACCCTTATGACCAGGAACCCAGATGACCATGAGGTGGTGGAAGGCCTTTATCCGCTCGAAAAGCTTAAGAATGAGAGAGTTGGATCTCCTATTAACGCAACTCATGGCACTGACTACTGACTTGCTATCCGTGAGGATGGCAGCCTTTTCGTTAGGATTCAATTTCACAAGAAGCTTATAGAGGGCCCAAGCCTCGGCTGAGAAGATGGAGCTTCTGCTGTCCATGCACTGACCGACAATCACTGCGGTATGATCTACAGCCGCAATACCAATTCCTGTATCAGACTTGGAAGCGTCTGTAGCGTAAATTTTAAAACCTTGACTTGCGTAATCATTAATAAAGGATCGGGAATATTGCTGTATTTCCACATCTGAGAGATTTTTGTTTTGGAACTCATACTCATTTATTTTAATACAGCACTTTACTTCTTCGGAAAAATCCTGCTCATTATCAAAAGTAATACACTTGCTGAAATCTAGATCCAGACTACTTAGCTTGTCTTTAATGCACTGACTGATAGGCTTACGAATCTTGCCCCACTTATACTTGCAGCTTAGCAGGCAACTTTTCAAACTATCCGCAATAGGAGAAGCTCCTGATAGGGCAATATTCTTTATTACAAATTTGATAATAGCAATACTTCTTCTCGTTTCTAAGGTAAACACCCCTGCTTCAACATACAACAGCGAAAGAGGGGTACTGATTGGCGCCCCGATGGCTAGTCTTAGGGCATGATTATAAACAATTTCAAGCTTTTTCTTATTTTGTTGAGAGGCTGAAATGAGGAGAGAGCTGCCATATTCTATTCTTCCTCTTATTGTAGCATTTGCGATATTAACAAGGTCCACTTTTCTGGCACCCCACCTGGGGCTCGCGATGAATTTAAATGCATTCAGCATTCTTTCTAGCTTCGGAACAATTTTATTAATGTGGAAATTCCCGAGAAGGGATTATTTATACTATCAAACCACACACCCAGAATTTTAACATGATCTTCCGTAGGGATGCTGACACCATCAAGCTTCAAAAAATTCTCTTCACAGCTCTTTTTCCCTCTGAAAGTGATTGATTTGCTTTTCTTTGGAGAAATGCATAAGTTCCACTCTTTAGCCCAACTGTGCACTTTAAACAGCGCACGCTGCAAATTATCGACTACCTTTCGGCGTGAGACATCAGCACTGTAGAGGAAGATGTCGTCCGCATATACATAGCAATCGACATCCGTCGGGATAATCTCATAAATATCATGCATGAATATGGTGAACAGGACAGGGGACAGAATGCATCCCTGGGGGACACCACTGGCAAACTCATGGCTTCTTGAAAGGACCTCTCTCCACTTTACTCTGATAGTTCTCTGGTTCAAGAAATTAGCAATCCAGAGGATGCTATTCC
>KK118468.1:980-11238 GCA_000611955.2 Stegodyphus mimosarum
AGATTGGACGTAGGGGAAAGAGCAGGAGACCATTGGATCCATCCTGTAAGATGTTTTCCTTCAAAATTGGGTTAGAGCGTGCCATTCTTATACTATCTAATCTTATCCAGTGGCAGGCGCTGTGCTTTCCCTCTTAGCATGGTAAATTCATGAACCTGGAATCTGATCCAAGGTCAAGAAGAATGAAAAATTAGGAATGATAACAACTTTGTATACTTAGATACCTATTTTAAGAGTTAAATTGGTATAATACTGTTTGAAATATGTCCAAAATGTGCATTTAATTCATCCCATTATTAGTGTGCTCATTTGTGCGATTTGTCAAATGCTGCATTACAATTTATTTAGAAGCATTAAAATGCTAAAAGTTCTAAAACAAGTCTTTTGAATGGAAACAATGATTAAGAACAAATAAATAAATAAATAAATAAATAAATTACAAGCAAAAATTTGAATTGGAATCAGAATGCCCTGTGCAGTAACCGTGTTTCTAGCATTTTTAGCTTTTCTTTAAATTGAAATATATATATATATATTTTAAACTGGACAGATAGATAAATATTTCATTTTTCTAATTCTTTAAATTAATATCATTAACTTCATATTTTACTCTTATTTTGTAGGCATTGTTAAATAAGCATACATTTGCTTCTTTACCTGCTGTTTATCAGTATCGACTGGTTCAACTATTACCTCAGGCTGACAGAATGATTGGACCTGATTATTCTGTACGGCTAACTGCAACTGCACTAAGTAACGAGTTTTTTGCACGAGCCTGCCAAGAATGGAAACGTCGTCTACAAGAAGGTGAATTTACACCTGAAAATCAAATGAAATTGAAAGGAGAAGCTGAGCGGGATCATAGTAAACTTGACCCATGGAAAGTAAGCGTTCTTTTTTTTATTTTTCAAAATCAAAATTTATGTGAAAATTTATTAAATATGTATTTGAATTTGTTTACTGTATAATTTTGTTTTTAAAATATATGTTCATATTTTAATGTATTATTATGTGTATAAAACTATTCCTTCACTGAGACTTTTTTTTTATGCCAAAATACGTGTTATTGAGATCGCAGTCAAATTATATGTAATAATATACATTAATTTAAAAAATTAAAAGAACAGCTATAAAAATTCTTTATAATTGCTTTATCAGGTAGTCTCATAAAAAATGGTTAGTAGCTCAACATTATCACGAAGTCCAATGGAATTCACCTTTTCTACACAGAAAAATTATTTGTGGCATACACGTAAAGAAATATAAGTGATGTTTGAAGTTCTAATTTCAAGGATTGTGCAAGTAGTTATGTAAAAGTTTTATGTGTGAAAGATGGAACATGTCATCGAAAAGGCATTTGTTGGGTTGTGAGAAATGGCATTTAAGTAGGAGAATTACAACAGAACTGAAAGTGACATAGGTTTGTAAAGACGCGAAAGTAGCAAAAAGGATTATATCAAGAATTTGGGAAGTGCTTAAGGACACTGGTAGTGTTTCCAGACAACTAGGCCAAGATTGAAAACATGCCACAAGACTTTCAGGATCATTATTTGGCAAGGATTGCTGAAAGAAATAGACAACTGACATCAGCCAATATTGCAAGAAAGTTAGCTGTAAGTACAGGAACTCAACTATCCAGATACACCAGAGAGCCATTACATTATGACCACCCCTTATGTAGAGCAATGAGCTCACCTGGAGGCAAAACCATGGCACATGTGTGGCTGATGCTGGAGTATATAAAGCCTCCATGCACTGTTTTTCCACCTGTAGAATGTTTATCTACGTAATGGGGAAAAACAGCTGATTTATCAGATTTCTGTGCAGGTCAAGCCATGTCTGGGTACATCAATTTTAGAAATGGAGTATTTGGTGGGCTGCTTATGCGCAGCAGTTATGAGTAATGATCAAATGTGGTGTATGGATGGTGAAATGACAAGTCGTCAGTCAGTGGTTTGTTGGCCACAGCACACATCAGTTTCAAAGGAGAGTAAAAAATATTCCCTTTTCTTAGCCCCAATTGAACGGCTACAACGGCTAAAGTCACCAGCAGCTACAACAGTGGCAACCCAGATAGTATGCCTTAACACATAGTGCAGTGTATACTGCTGCATATGGATCTATGCAACCAACATCCAAATAATTGCTTCCCTGTACTGATTGCACGTCATTACCAACCGCAGCCACAATGAGCCTAGGGAACATGGGTGTTGGACCGTAATGGAATGGAAGATAGTTGCTCAGTCCAACAAACCATGTTTTCTTATCAATCACATTGACGAGCATTTTTCCAGTGCATATTGATGCCAATTTTCAACCTAAGCTCTGTCACTCAGATACATAGTTAGCTGGGATGCAAGGACGTGGTAGCAGTAGGAGTTGTGGCGATGTTTTCATAGGGCACATTGTCGGGGAGTGTGTCGAGGAGCATTTTGGTGAATTTCAAGTCATGTCTTGGCCTCCAAATTCATCTGATGTGAATCCAGTTAAACTTTTTAGGTTCCATTTAGAAAAATTGATTCATGGCGATTTGCAGTTCCACCTAGAAAACCTGATTCGTGGAAACTTGGGGGATGCACTAGGATCACTCAATGTGCAGGACCAGTGGGCGAGTGCCTGGTGCCAGGTACCTCAAACTACCTATCAGCAACACCTTATCAAGACCACCTATTACCCTCACAGGGTGTTGGCAGTTTTGAGGGCGAAAGGTGGTCCTACTTCACATAAAATAAGTTGTCATAATGTAATGATGCTTCAGTGTAAATACTGTGAGTGACAGAGTGCATAAGAGAAGACTATATGCAAAGCCCATTTTCATTGAATGAATTAGTCAGATTTATGTCCCATTATTTCATATCTGCTGTAAAATGAATCCAGTTGCAGTGGTGCTGAGATTGTCCTTATTGGAATTTCATGGATTGCAGCTTAAATTTTTTGAATGAAGAATCTCATTTTTATGTGGAGAGTGATTTACAATCTGGAGGGAGTAAAACACTTTAAATAAGCCTGGAAAACTACAGACAATTTCAATGAAATGAACTGAAAGGTATTGGCATGAAGGTTGTAGAATCAGGATATAGATGGACATTATTTTGAATGGCCGCATTAATCTGGGCATTTTTACTAGTGCAACTATGAAAGCTGACATAGACAGAGATCAGGGGTGCAATTGTAATAACTTCCCCCTAATGGACAATAATGCTGATCTGCATAGTGGTGCACTAGTGACTCTACATACTTAAGTCCAGTGGAAGAAGAGATCCTCTTATTTTCTCAGTTTCACTCTGATGGAATACGTGTGGAATCACTAGGATGCCCATTTTCATTGGTGTGACCCTCATCTGGCATGCTTTTCAAGAGCTTTTGGGTGCTTTTTATTATGAAAAGACTTTGTTACTGCAAGAATTCTAACATAATATACAGTATGTAAAACTACTGTAGAGCTTTCATTTTGGTCAGGGGGTAATCATATTCCTACATATTTCAGGTATGACAAAGGTCGTATGTTCCATGCTTTTAACTGGAAAATTGTTCAAGTTTCATAAATTTTTATAATTGTTCCTTTAATTATTCCTGGTGTATTTAAGTTTTGCAAATGGTATATAGTTTGTTTTTGAAGTGTCTTAAATTGTATATCTAAAAATCCAAGTTTAGTCTCATCGTAGAAAAAGCTAAACATTGCTTTGTAATTCACTGTATGTTAATGTATAATAAATGTTATAAATAAAATGTTGAGTTCTATTTAGAATTAGTCTAATTATTTATCTAATATACAGTATCCATTAAATTACAAGCTTATACAGTACAACTTCCTTGAAATGGTTAACAATCATTTCAGATGATTTTGGTCTTTTTGTGAAGATACTGAGCTGTCTTAAAACTTGACTGTAAATAATGTGCAGTACCATTATTTCATAATGCTCTTAGAAAGGCTGGTCATTATTTGAGGTAGTTTTTGTGAAAAGATGGCCGCTGTGAGAGATTTAATTGTAATTAATCATTATGAAAATTTTTGTTATTGAAATTTTTGATGGTAGTAAACATTGTAATCAAAGGTGCTTTCATAATCAGACATAAAATTTCTATGTATAAATTTTTTTATCCTAGTATTTATTCCTTTCTAGAATTAGATTTTCGGCACTTGCTACTCATTAGTTCATCTGTCTACAATAGTAACATTGATTATAGTTTCATTAACAATGGTGGATGCAAGAGGAAGGGATAATATTTGTATAAATTTTGAAAGAAAATAAACTACCTTAATTTAAAAAGAGAAAATTCCCCTTTTGCAGTTTTCAAATTCACTTGGATATAAAATTTATATTTTTCTGTAATTATCATTAAATATCTTTTTGTGTAAATTGCTTTATATATATCCAGAATCATGAACCTGTGTGGGGCCACAAGTAAGTATCATTATTTGAGTTTCTGAAAATTAGCAGCCATAATGAGCTTAATATACTAAATTTTTATTTATTCCAGACATAATAATTAATTTACAACAATAAACTGATGGAATACACAACAATAAATTAACAGAAGGCACTAAGTGAGAACTGTGTTTTAGTATAAATCTTAATAACTATCTGGATTTAAAATTAAAAATTTTTGAGTTCAAATTTGAATCTTTTATATAAAAAGCATAAGGGGGAAAATACTTAATTGTGATCTTTGGTACAAAATTTATTAAACTAAAAGTAAATAGTTGTCTCTATTGTGGAAAAGAGGCACTAGCTTTCGGTAGAAGAGGTTAGTTACTTGGTGTGCTGAGTGTAAAAACCAGTAATTTTGTTATAATTAATTCAGATTTTTTAAATAATGTGTATATATACCATATATAAATATACTGTGCTGCAATGCCATCTGCATGGAGTCTGTTAAGTTGTTAATGTGCCACAAATGGAGGAGCTGGTTAGCGAGTTGGGACATATTTTTACATGGCTGAATTTACCTGCCCAGCATGTCCCGATCATGTTCGATAGATGACAGGTCTGTACTTCTGGCAGGCTACTTAAGGACTTTAATGCATCGAAGACTGTTGGGAAGGTCATATTGTACCTGGCCGAGTGTTGTACTGCTGGAAAACAGAACTTGTGTGACCTGCCAGCATAGGCAGTATGATAGGCTGCAAGCTGTCATCAGTACACCTGCTTGCAGTCAGAATACCTTGCAGCATGACTAACAGTGAATAACTGTCCCAGCTGATTGCTTCCCAAACTGTCATACCCGGTATTCTCAGTAACAAATACAATATTGGACCACTTACCTCTCCAGACACGTATGCAGCGGTCATCCGAATTGAGAAATAAGCATGATTCGTTAGTAAAGCTCACACATCTCCAATCGGACATTCTCCAGTTTGAGCAAGAACAGCACTATGCAAGACGACACTGCTTATGGTGGAGTATCAATGGCAAGTGTCTTAATGAACATCGAGATCTGAACCCAGCGAGACCTAATCTTCTGCAAATCCTATCCCTGGATATTCCAAGATCCCCATGAGTTGGCAAATGACATTGAATCAGTGATAGCATAATTGTTGGTGTGGATACAGCAGCTCTTCTGATTATGCAATCATATTGCTTATTGATGGCCTTAAAGGATGCCCTGAGTTGAGTCACTACGGTGGCTGATTCACGGCTGAGCCACTGGTTCCACTGATGGACAACAACCATGTTTCTCCAGCCCATATGCAGGCTGATCCACCTGTTTGTCCAAGTGGTCTCTTTTAGCTGTTTGATGCGACCCCTTTCAAAATCTGACAACTGTTCTTCGTGCCTTCAAGTGCGCCTTATAGGCATCTTTCGTTACAATGTCATTTATCCAAGCTGTCAGAATGGCTAGGATTTCTTCTGTAAGCTTTGTATCTTTTATCAAGCAATCATTTAGAGAGATCAACTATCTACTTTGCTCCACATATTGAATATGGGCCTAATTTAGTAGGGAAGCTACTTAATTTTATTACCAGATGATATAAATAGCGGTCTTCGTTACTTTTTTCCAATTCATTGGCAATTTCTACAACATTTTCAAACAGCCGTTCATTAAATATCATAACATACTAATCAGATTTATTTAATTTTCTCATAGCGCAAAGAGTCTCGTTTATGCAATGTGCTTTTTGGACGGAATGTCAGGGGGATATATTGAACCCAAAGTAAACTCATGCAATATTATCTTCCTTCAGTTCTCCTAAGGCTCCTCAGAAACTGTTCTTGCATCACTTGATCTTCTTCAACTGTAGAAAA
Organism: Stegodyphus mimosarum; assembly: GCA_000611955.2. Lineage (NCBI taxonomy): Eukaryota > Metazoa > Arthropoda > Arachnida > Araneae > Eresidae > Stegodyphus > Stegodyphus mimosarum. The sequence goes on from KK118468.1 coordinate 7,229, forward strand.
TCATCTGCAATGCCGACAGTTTCTAAATTCCCTATCAGACAATTTCAGGTTTTAAACCAGAAGATTGATTACTAGCATGGGTTGGATACGCTCAGAACTTCGGATAATTGATCCTTTCGGTTCCCCACTCAACATCCATCCCAGTTAGTATTTATGGCTATCAACCCACTCTTAATCTGAATTACTTCACTAGTAAGTATTTGCCATAAATATCACTCTCTATGAGGATTTCCATTTCCGGGTGACCATCACCAACAACTGAAATCCAAATAGTATCTAGTATCCTTTAATAATGGGCCTTGAGAAATGCATGGTATCCTTCCACAAATGGTATCTTGATTCAGAAAAGAGAACTAGTACTCTGTGCTTCTCCCAACTGCTCTAAGTCTCATAGAATATTGTTTGTGATTTAATGGCTCAGTTTTTGTTTCCCCAAATAGCTTATGAATTAAATTCTCAGAGGAAATGCTTTTCAAATTTAAAGCTTCAACTATAGATTGTAAAACTTAAAGGTTTCTATGATCTACAATCCAAGAGGCTTCCAATCTTCTTCTTTATATTGCCTGCAGCTATCTTAACCATTAAATTCATAAGTGTCATAAGTTCATATATAGGGGGTTAGGTATTTTGTACCATTACTGACTCTATACTTTTTTACCTTATTTTCAGTCGTGTTCTTTGGTACTTCGGGACTTAAAATTAGGGGGTGAGATCGCTGGCATAGCTAGCACTGAATAAACTGTTGATACTGCCTTGCAAAATGTCTCGGCTTAACATAGGCTGCATTTTAATTATCTGAATTTGTTCAATCTTTGCTTTGAAGACATGGATTGAACTGTAAAATAGTCTTTGCTTTTATGAGTTTTTCCGTAAAAAATACATTTTTATTCCTTGTAAACATTTTTTATTATTATTATTGTTGTTATTCCTAAATTTCACATCTTGAGAATGCTCATCACGCGAAATAGAAAAAGTTGAAATCCAGACATGGCAAATTTGTCCTCTATCAACCACTTTACCCAAAAAATCCAAGAGATGTGATCTCTGTTACTGAACAAAACACTTCTCTAACATGCATACCCAAGCATCTCTGCTGATAGACAGGACTTATACCATGGGGTATAACTATTTGATTTTATCAAAGAGGGACACTAGAAGTAACTTATTCTTCCCTTATGAGCATGCATTTTGAATAATTAACTTAAACAATTCCTTATGTATATATATATATCTGTTAAAATTTCTTTGTTGCCAAAATGCTCCTCAAATGCAGAAATAGCAGCTTTCAGGTAGTTTTCCACCATTAAAGGGTAACTATCTATCAACACCGAGTTCTGGGTAGCTTTGATTGAGCTAAATAATGGAATTTATCAGCATCATCAAGTTCCTTATCTTCATGGGTCTTAAATTGGCCCCTAAAATATAACTTAATAACTGCTTACTGAATTTTTGGCAATTTATGGCTGTTTTTCATTAGAAGCACTTATACTACCATCCATGGTAAACTTGTATTAACAACACAGTCATTCACACTCATTATCTGTTTCACCCCATGAATAAGCCTCCTCTGAATATTTCCTGCATCTTATTACTTCGGCTTTTAGATCCATCTTCAGCACCTTTATCCTTAAGTAATAAATCTAGTGTCTCTGAATCACAAGATTTCAACTCAGAAATTATCATTTGTAACTTCAGAATTTTATCTTTAAACACTGCTTTATCCTCCTGGTCATCTTTACCAAGTTTTTCCTTTAAAACCTTAGCCATTGTGGTGAAAGCATTACACAACATTACACGTTTTTTCCTTAATGTATCAGCATTCATTTTTACCTTTAAATGCTGACCCACGTAAAATCTGTAACTGAGAATTCCTGAGAAATCCTTCAAAAAATCTTTGCTCAATAATTCCAAAAATATCACTCAGTGTTACACACATACATATATATATATGTATATGTATGCATCTATCTATATATACACACATGTATAACGTATATATATATGTGTGTGTGTGTAATGTAGAGTCTTATACACATTATCAATGTTGGGCGATTGGGGGGGGACAGAAATGAGACAAAATTTCGAACATAAAATGATATGTTTATTTTAGCATCTATCTCTCAAGCGTACCACCTGTACATCGAGGAAAAGCCCTATTTATAGATATGTGAGCGTCATGGTGCTCATCCAATCAGTGGTGTTAATTGTGATCATGAGATGCTATCTTTTCATCAGAATTTTGTATAAGGACTTTATATAAAAAAATGACAGATTTATGAGTTTGATGATTTGGCGGGTGCCAACAGGTTAATATAATTTATAAGAAAGAAAGAATTTTGCCAAAAAGTAGAAATAGTGATGCTATTTGGGTAGAGATATCAATCTGTATAACATAATATATGAAACTGTATAAATGGTAATTGTAATAGCCAAGTTGTGTTGAATGACTTGAAATTTAGGCCTGCATCTATTATATTGTTTACTGATATGCCTGAAAACAAATAGGAGAAGGTATATCACTAACAATGTCCTTAGGGCACAGCTAATGGCCTTTTTTTTTTTTTTCAAAAAATTTCTCAAGGAAATGAAAAAACACCATGATTCTTCCTCCCCCAGAATAATTGGAAAGCAAAATAAATCATTCAACGAACAAATCAAAACAAAATATTGATCTGTGTTTTTATTTCTTAAAATTTATGTTAGAAAATAATTTAGGGTCTTATATTTGAGGAGGTTTTATTTTTGAATCAGTACGATGTATATTTGGATTCTCTGTAATAAAGGAGGGCTCACTTCCATCTCAGTGCATTTTCTATGTAGTTTAATGTACGTAACAGTATAATTCTCTCTATCATTTTAATATTACATGTGCTGCTTTCCAGTTAAGGTAGCTTAAACAATGCATAAAATGCAAAAATTTCTTTTGGATTCTTTCAAAGCTTTATTTTTGGTTCAAATTTTCATGAAATTTAAGGATTCAAATGTTAAATGTAATTAGAATGACCTGTACCTGCCAATTATAGTGGTTTTGGCGAGAAATAAACATGTATTGATACACACCAGCAATTAATTTGCTGTCTCCAGTACACAGTTTATGTAATATACGTATACAGAAGTAATTTAAGATAAATTTTGATTTTTTATTTCATTTAAAACAATTTTGTTAGCAATTTAAGATAAACAACATACAGAAACATGCCCAAAATTACAAAATAACATATTATATGTGCAACACGTAACATACAGAAACATACAACATAGAAGAGCAATATATAGAATGCATACATTATGTAGAAATATATCTAAAATGCAACTTTCTGGTGCCACAAAATAATTTCTTTTATGATACGCATTGGCATACTATGGCAGTTTTCACAAATTCTTTTGGATGGTAAAATGCATTTCCCTTGAAAATAAAGTTCAACGTATTTTTCTCTGCGGATGGAAGGTTAAAAATAGTAAACACATTAAACATTTGGCAAAGAAAAGCAAGAAAATTCTTAGTAGTGGCAGAAACAAACTATGTGCTATATAAAATGTAAACAAATTATATGCATATATAAAATGTAAACAAATTATGTGTACATATAAAATGTAAACCACATGCATAGACAGATTAGTACCCATCTTTTTCTCACCAAGACTAAAATGTACCATTTCTAGTTTCTTGCCTTAACCAACCAGCAGTAGCAAATGGCCTGTCTTTTAAAATTTGCTGTTCTAAAAATTTAGAACTGAAATGCTTAATTAAAATATTTACTTTTTATTTACTTTTAATTGAAAAGTGGGGGGACAATATCATAACTGTCCAAAATACAATTAAATTAAATGTTAAAAACCAATAAACAAAAATCAAATTGTATGTTTCCTTGTAATATGAACATCTCTATTTGTAGTATAATTATCTTTTATAATGAAACTGAGAAATATTAACATTTTGGTTTGAGATTGTCAACAAAATGATCATTGTTTTTAGTAGCCTGAAAATATGGTATTTCTAATATACATGG
>KK118468.1:16042-119383 GCA_000611955.2 Stegodyphus mimosarum
CACAAATAAGTTTAGGATTTGGAATTTTTTTGTCAAACGGTTTTCAAGCCAGAGGCCTGGACACATATATCCCAGCCGTAGTTAATGGAGGGATACATATGTCTCATATGTAGCAATTGACTTAACATAAGCACACCTATTATTCTGGAAAACTTAATTATATGAAATAGATTTTACATTATATGGTACAGGGTACAGGGATCTGTTGTTGATGATAATGTGCTCTCTTTCCTTACCATACAATCTAATTGATTTTGACATTGGACTAGGATTCATCCAAGAGCATCATCATTTATCATTCCCAGTCTCTCTAGTTGGACTGCAAAACTGCAGTATAATTTGACAATCCTGCAGCAATAGTGAAACAGTCGTATTGGTTTTTGTGCATATAACCACACTGTGGATACATTTTGATGGGATATAATTCAAACAGAAAACACAGATACTTGTGGTACCTACAATATCTGCAGTAATTAATGCATTTATTGTTTTTCTGTTCCTTTTTGTTATCACTGTACTTGAAGGCAACCAACTACTGGTCCATGATTGTACTCTCCCAGTGTCATAGAAGCATTACTCGCTGTAAATGCTGCTCTTTTGCTGTAAAGTATGCAGTGTAATCCCCAAAAATGTAAATGACATTTTTATTATATTAATAGTATATTTTGAATTAATAGCTGCTCTTGACCATTTCCGATTGTAAAGATGGTAAAACTTGCAATGCAGCATTTTGCTTGCTGGTTTTCCTGCTTCTGAGTCTGTGCTTATTGCTGTGATAGGGTTGCGGCATCTAGTTCTTTAAAATGTTCAAATGTTAACAGAATTTTGGGGACATGTGAATTTTCAAGTAAATAATTAATAGAAATAAGTCTCTTAGTATATGGTACCTGTTTCTTTATGATACAAAGTTCCTCTTTACTTTCAGTAACAGTTCTATTCATAAATTTCAACCATATGTAGGTAAGGCAAATTTATTTTGGCTTTAAAAGTTTTTTAGTGAAAGTGTCAGCATGTACATATGTTTATGTAAGGTAAATAAAACAGTAACTCCTGAAGAAGTAATCTTAAAAGATGCATGTTCCTGCTATAAAGTTTAGAATTCATAGTTGCTATATATCTATTATTAATCATTCAGTATTTTGCGCCTTAGAAATATTAAATGTGTTGTCTTTTTCTTATTTAACAGAGAAACCTTCATTTTTAATTGTTATTCGTGTTTCCTTTGTGATACTTATTGTGCACAAAAGTTTAAAATTTCATTGATAAAAGTGCTGAAATGCATTTCTCATTATTTTTCTCTGTTTTTCCAGTCTCCTTCTCACTCTGATGAAAATCATCCTTCAGAATCACCACTATATAATGAAACTTCAGATATGGACGTCACTGCAGCACAAGATACCTCTGATAATTTGTTTGGCCCCCCATCGAAGAAGATAAAGGTTTCTGAACAAATATCTTCCAATTCATCTGAATCTCAAGGTGAATATCTACTGAAATGTATTTAATTTTGTGATAAAAGAGGAGGAGGCTTATTTTGATTTTTGTAGTTTCCCTTAATAAATAAAGTCAGTGTTTTTATTTTCTTTGCATTAAAATTTTTTTTTAAAACCATTCAGAACATTTATGAAATTTTTTTTAAAAACTTAGTACATGATTAAATAGCATTAAGGTTTTAAAGAACATATGTAGTGTATTGCATAAGAAGAGAACTATTTCCTTTTAGTTTGAGCTGACCAATGATATGTGTTGGTATTCTGAATTTTTGCTGTTTATTTAAACTATTTTTATATGTAGTGAAGGTAGCAAGCAGCTTCATAATTATGTAATCTCACTGGTCAGATAGTTACTGTAAAATGAGATACTTGAGACACCAGTAAAATATACTAAATATAAACTCTGAATTAAATAATTATTTTGTGTGTTGTGGTTTGTCGAGTTAAGGGTAATTGTTTTATGCCACTTGCATTTTGTTCACACAAGAGAAATACTGATTGCAAACATTTGTAAAAAACAGACATTTTGATTCATTTATTGTATCTGTATTTTCTTCTTTTATATTTAAATTTTTTTTTCAAAATGCAATGTATATTGTATGAATCAATGAATTTTTTAAAATGTGTTTCTGCTTATTTCAGAATCATCTGAAGAATCCATCCATACTGTAACTCATCATTCACCTTGCCCTTCTCCCTCTCCATCACCTGCATCAACTCCCTCTCCAAGTAATTCTGCTGATGAGTTGGACCTTGCAAAAGATGTATGTTAAAGCAGATTTTATGAAATAGTTATGAATAAAATTAAAAAAAGAAGCTTTTTTTTTATTTATGTGTTATCTTAAAGTGTATATAAAGAATAATATCTTAAACTTAGTGTTGAGGATATAGACATTAAAGCAACTATCCCCATTAGTAGCTGGTTAGTTGAAACACAGAACATTAATATGCATATTTTGGACTTGATTCTTGGTGAAGAATAGTCTGGCTGTACATTTTATAGTTTCCCTCCATCTGTAATGTAAATATGAGCCAACTTCCAGTTGCAAGTCTTTCATAAGGATATGCTTATTGTTCTAGTGATAAGCTGAACTTCCTTAATATTTTGCTGATTTTTGCCAGAGTGTATGATCTGTAATGATTACCCTGAGTGTATGAAAAATAATTTCATATGGAAAAACAGATATTTTTTTTAAAATCTAGATCGCCAAAATTATTCTAATGTAAAAGTGTGTAAGGGGGGGGGAACTTGTTTTTCAGATATCGGACATATGTATGCTATACGTTAAAACCTTCTGTTTTAGGTACTTAATAATCTATTAAGAAGAGTGTTGTTGATTAATTTAGTATCATCGAGTTTATTGGGCAATTTAAAAAATTCTTTTAAAAAGTTTTTTAATTGAACTGTTTTGGAGGGGTTGTATATTTTATCAGTTTGCCTGTTATTTTAGAAATTGACATGTGAATTTTTTCTTTCAGATTGATACGATGGTTTCAACTGTGATTCCAATTTCCTTATCAATTACTGTCGTTCAGACTACTGTAAGTGTTCAATTAGCTGTTGATTTAGTTTATCATAAGTAGCAGTATTATCCTTATTCTCTTTTCTGTGCTTACTGGCAGGATGACTTGCTTGTTGAAAGAAAGTCTTGCACTGTATTGCAAATTATTTGGACAAATTAATAACTGTCATGTTTCTGCGAGTTGCTGCAGGAATTCAAAGATCTTATGTGATTAGCTTTGTGCAAGGAGGCAGTCATAGTTATTCATAGTCTGAATTAGATATGTGCTATAAATTTGTTAAATTATAATTGCTCAGAAACATTCAATTGAATATCTCTTACAAATTCTGCTTACAATAACTTTTAGGGACAAGAATGATAAGTATATGTATGTTTTGTGGCATAACTTTTAAACAGCTACTATTTTCTGATTCCTTTGGTGTAAAGTAGATTGAATTAAATATATTTGGGAAATGTTTGTATACTTGAGAAGTTACTAATATTGGAGCATTTAAGAATAAGGAAAGCAAAATGCCTTTACTATTTATTTTTTACTGATCTGTTATTAACAATATTTCTGTGAAATGTCAGGAATAGTTCAGAAGGGAAAATATATCTGTGTCCTTAGTATTTATCTATTGTCCTGCCTTCAGTTTAGTTCTATCTTGATATATAACCTGGATTGTTCTGGAAATGTCTATAAGGGTCTATTTTAAATCTAAAAAATGTCTATTTTAAATTTTGTTTTTTGGATTTGTTTTGCAGCATTTTGATTCTGCTTTGAATGTGGGCAATGGAATTAAATCATTTTCTGTTCATTTATATGTTCGTTTAGGAGCAGAGAGAAGTATAATAGGATTAGAAGTACTTCTTTGTTATAGTGTACCCCAACCATATTTACTGATTTTAGATTTACACAAAAATCTTAGCTATAATTTTGAATGAAAAATATCCATTTTGGCCATTCTCAATTCCATTAGAACGATATTTTGCATTACATGTGTACGTATGGACAGAATAAAGAACTTTTTTCCCCAAAACGGATTGTAAAATGTATTTAAAATGAATTCAGTAGAGATTTTTTTGTGATGTCTCTACATACGTGTGTACGTACGTACGTATATATATATATATATAATATATATATATTATATATATATATATATATATTATGTCTCGCATAACTCAAAAACGAATAGCCTCAGAATATTGAAATTTTGTATATGGGACTGCTATAACATATAGATGTCTCTTTTTGGTTGCAATCAGCCACTCCAAAAGTATATGTGTGTGTCTATGTTATATTATTAAAATATATATGTGTGTCTACTCAGTCTGTTACCCAGCTTGATGATCCAAGTTTTTATTTGTATATGTTGGTATACTGTGCATTTTTTGCGTTAAAAGTGATTGAATTATGTTGTTCTTATCTTCCAGTTAACGTTTTTATGCCTTTAGTTGATTTGCATGCAATAGTTGTAGAATTATTAACAATTTAAAAGTTGTTTAAGTTCCATTAAGCCTAACGATGCCAACATTTCTTTATATTTGAAACTTAGTAGCATAATGAATATTTTCAGTAGTATAATATTTTATTATACTACTGAAATTTTCTGCTACTACTGAAATACTACTGAAAAAGAGTAGTATAATATTTCATTATACTACTGAAATATTTTAATTTCAGTATATATTCTTAGTAGCGTAATGAAGTCAGTTTCTGCACCAACTTCAGTGTCTTTTTTTTTTCTGAGTAGGGCCAAAAGTTTTGTACGCCGAAAAATCTGTCTTTCTGTCTAATTTTAATTTTAAAAATTGTTTTTTTAATGGTTCTTAACTCTTTTTGGTGTTTTAGGTTTTTCTGTATTTTACAATTTTAGATAAAGATGTTTTGAGTTTTATGTATTTTTTCCCTTGCCATGATGTAAGAAATGAATTGATTCAGTGAGAAATATATCTCTAATGAAATTCTGGGAAATAAGTTTAAATGAAATACAATAAAAAAAGTGCATAATTTAATAGGCCATACAAGGAAGTCAAATGGTGTCTACATCAGATTTTTATTATTATTTTATTGCATGTAATTGTGTCAGTCAATTGCATGCAATAAAATAATTACTCGTATTAAGCTGTTTGTTACACTTTTTCATGGACGGCAAGTTCTCTGGTCAATACATAAATCTAATATTAGTGACGAACGATAGTCTGAAACTGCTAAACCAATTTCCAACACAGAGGCCCTTCTTTTTGCAATTTTAACATTGCATTTCCAAATGGTTTTATTGTTAACTTAATGTTTTATGATGTAGCCATTTTTGCATATTCATTACCGGGGTAAAAGACCTCTTTCTTAAAAAAATGATATGGCATCCACTTGGTAAATTAAAGATTGTTGATATCATATTAAAAAAAATTCAAAAAGAGAGAGAGAGTATATTTTTTAATAAAGAAGGCAAATTTGAAAACCTCATCAAAAATGAATAATATAAGGACATGTGATAAGAATAAAATTGCAGCACAATGCTAATATGCGGTTATGTGATGAGGTATAAGAACATGCAGCAAGATTTTGGTGAGCTGTATCAGTTGATTGGCGATTCATTCTTGGAGGCCACTATAACAAAGAAGTACTGGATTAGATACAACAATTAAAAGAGAGACGCATGATTATTTTCTTGAGGTATGTAGCCAAAAACTAGCTTAGTTGCAGGTATGTACAAGAGTATTATTGTTGAAATATTTTCGCCATTGATAGAAATATGACCTGACTTATATTCTTTCGAGATGATCCATCCCTTACAATCCCTTTATCAATTGCTTACTGCAGAAATTTTTGACTGTTTGTCCTTCAGGCATAAATTAGTTGTGAATATTTCCTGAGAATCAGAGAAGAATATATAGATTTTTACTCACAGATGTCATTTTCTTTGGTTTTGATCATTCCATGCTATTTTGTATTATATATTCCTATGTATGTGGATGTATTGTACCTAAACTGTCATGGTGCTTGGCTCATTATTATCTTGCTGAGAATTCTGGCTATGCCAGTAACTGCTTATATCAGGTTTTTGAATGGTGCTCATTCATTTCTGTTTTTGTTGTAAGTTAGAAAGTGTTACACAAACTTAAGAGTGTACTTTCCTGTTGCCAGATGTGTCATGGAATGGGCTGAACATGTATGAGAGTGGTTTAGCGAGGAAGATATATAACTTTCAGATGCACCAAGCTTCTTCTTCTTCTTCTTTTTTTTTTTTTAAGATTATTTAATATGGCATAATACTTAAGATTTCTCTAGGAGTGATGCCTTTATGGAGGACTCGAAGAAGGAAACTACCTCATAGTCATGTTTATATGATATAATCTTGAAATCCTTATACAGCTAGCTTGTTTAGTTGCCAAGAACTAATTCTAGAATGAGAAACCAGTGTTCAGTGATTTTATGCTTTTGGCCAATCGAGAGGGTATCAGGAATAGAATGGTGAAAAGATAAATAATGTGAAAACTTTACTATACATTGCTGTATAAAACCCATAAAATTTGAGGATTGCATGCACTCAGTAAGAACCCATAATATGCCTTTATGAATCCGAGGAGAGCAATACTTTGAAGGTAATAACTAAAGAAACAAAGAATAAGCCTCTAAACATGCTATTCGTTTTAGAGGTTTCCCAAAACTCTAATGAATCCTAATCTGAGCTGTGCCAAAAACTGAATACAAGTTTAGCAAGTCAGAAGTTGAAGTCATGTTTTCTTAAAGCTATTTGGTTCTTCTAATTTGCTTTTGTGGCCTTTTTTTTTGGTCCAGTTACTAGTTGTCAAAATCTAAGCATGGAATCTGATAAATGATGCATACAGTTTAGTCCTACAAAGAAATTGCTGAAAGACAGCATGGTTTTTCTGCAAGTACTGATGTCAGTTTGTTTGAGGTTTCACAGAATGGATTCAGAGATACTTTGGCTAAAGAGTAAATGATTCTAGAAATATATGTTGCATTATCATGGGCAATACTCAGCAGAATTGCAGACTATAAAATGATCAATCTATGTACTCAAATTTTATTTAATTTGATTGTTAAGTTCATGACATCCAGGTAGTCAAATAACAGTGAAGCAAAACATAATAATTCTACTTCTGTGATCATTGAATAAAATGCCTCTGAATGAAATGTGATCTTAGGTTCAACAGTAGCTGATATCCATTAATTTAAGTACAAAGATCCCTCTGTAATATGACAAGCCACAAGTTCAAAGGCTTTTGGTGTTTCAGAGGTGTTAGGGATGTTTGGATCATTGTAGGGAGTTGATACTGAATGGAAGCATCTTCTTATGTTCTTTTGAAGTTCAGAGGTGGTAATTTTAAAGGTGGATCGATATGAGAAGTTTTATATTATGTTATTCAGACACATTTTTTTATTATTATTTTGTTGTTATTTGCTGCAAATGAATACATTATTCAATTTCTTAGGGCAAGATAACAATAACTTGTAATTACGTACTTTTCTCTTATTTGGGGAGGAGGAATGAAGATGCAGATGTAATATCCAAACTTTCATTTGGTACAATTATATTTTGTATATATTTATTAGCAGCAGATCAGTTATGATTATTATTTTCAGCTCAATTATTGTATACTTTAAAAGAAATTTAAAACTTTGATCCTCTCTTCTTGAGAAACAAATAGGTTTTAGGTACTGTTTTTTTGGGGGGGGATATAGTTGAATTAAACTTGTAAAATCTATCAATATCTAGAGTTATCTTTCTTGTCTACTTAAAACATATTTCTTTTGTAGAAAAGAAATTTCATGATACAATGATATAATAAAATAAGCATTTCATAATGTATTGAAATTACTAGATTTAATGTCAATTAATCATATGTTGTTATTTTCTGTTTTATAATATCTGTAGTTGTTTTAATCAGGTAATTACTATACTTTCTTTTGTTAGTGATTTATTAAAATGCTTGTTATAATTTTTTTAATATCAAAATGCAGATCTGAATATAATATCCCTCATTATTGAACAAATAAGTACATGTTAAATATCCTAAGTATGAAATGTAGAACAGTTTTTTATATTGTGCAGTATGCCCTGCAATGCTTTTATCTGAATTTTTTACTTAGAAATTTATATAGAAATTCAAATTAATTAAAAAAATGTAAGCAATGTATATTTATTATATTTTTCCCCCCAACAGGCACCAAGCCAAAGTTTAGTCCCACCTATTACTATTCGATCAGTCCCTATTATTCGCTCTAATGGTGGTAAAAAGAATTCAAATCGAAATGATGGTGGCATTAATTTAGAACGCTCCTACCAAATATGCAAAGCTGCTTTGGAATCTACTTGTAAAAAAGATCCAGTTCCCAGTGGAGAGCGACCCCAAATCCAGCCTCGAACAAGTGATGTTGTATGTATGGTAACCTCATATGTTGCTTCTCCAGAAAATTCTGTATTAAATGATAAGTTAGAGGACACATCTTCTGTGAACCAAAGTCAGAAACTAGATGATTCTAAAATAGAAGCTGTTGTAACAATGCAAGATGTTCAGCCATCTTCAAAAGAGTTGCTGCTAACAACATGTCCGCCTTCTGCTATTCCTACCCCTGAGCTTAATTCTAATTCTTCAGACCTTAACCTGCTAGAAACCTCTAACATTTGCACTAATGCCGAAGTTTCTTCTGCTGAAGTTGATTCAGTAGACAGCAATTCAGAAAACAGTCTTTCATTGACCAAAGCTGAATCAGATTCATCTGAAGCTGCTTGTCCAGTTGTGGAGTCTACACTTAGTGAAGAATCTGAGATGATTCCAGAGTCTTCTGTTCCTAACGAATCAGCAGATTTGTTAGAATCACTGGTTGCATCTCCCGAACCTTTGCCAGTTGGTCCAGAAGACCATGTTGTTTCACTTACAGATAACTTGACTGCTGATCAGGAACTTAAATCTTCCACAAATATTTGTGCAACAGATTGCTCCCCAACTTCTAAATGTGATTCTGTGGAAGAAGACAGTGTTGAAAATACCTTACCCACAGTTGAAGAAGCTGTTGTACCACCTTCGGATATATTAAATAATAATGAAAAGCCCGAAACTAATGTTTCTAGTACCTTGTTGCTAGAAAATGATCTGAATTCTTTACCTTCTGAATGCCTTGATTCTGATTCATCAAGCATGCAGCAACCCTATAATGTAAGTCTCCCCTTTGCTCTTGTTTGCTCTGTTATAACCTGATAATATCTCTAAAACTTTCTCAGGCATAATACTTCATTGCCTGCTTAATTAATAACAGTTAATGTATTTATAGAGCTATTGACAAATGATAACATGTCTAAAGTCTAAATTTTTTATATGAGTAATTTTTCTGTGTTATTGCCACAAAACTTAACTAATAATTTATGTAATGCTTTTATTTGTACCTAGGTAACTATTGTATGATTCTTTCCATGTGGAGATAAGTTTTTGTTGTTGAAATATGCATTCTCTATGTGAGAGAAAATTTTAGCAATGATTATAATTCATCAGTAGCAAAAATGATTGTTTTTATTGTTGAAATATTTGTTTTGCGTAGGAGATATAAAATTTAGCAATGGTCTTAATTTATTAATAGAAAAAGTGATTATGCAGTAGCTGTTTTCAGATAGTAATTAGATGTCGTAATTGGTAGTTTTATTTCTGCATGATTAGCATGAACTATGAGATGATATTCAAAAACACATAACTGTATTCTTGGGATAGGGGTTGTATCTATCTAAATTATGTTATTCAGCATTCAGCTGTCTTTAAAAAAAATTTTGTTTTTTGATAAATTATAAAAAATTATTTGAAAAGAAGTTGACATAAGTTATAAGATGTTTAATAATTTGCATAGTGTATTGTGGCTTAAGGGTAATAGTTACCTTGTGTTTCTATATAATTAGTTTTTATCACCATACTATTTTTCAAACATATAGAATTTGAATGTGTTTTTTAGGTTTCTGGGGGGGGAAGACTTTTTGTGATATTTTTGTTAGTATATATGTTGTTAATATGTGTAGCTTGTTATGCACACACATATAAACAAAATATGGTATTATGGAACCCAAAGAATCAAATACACTCTTAAAAAATAATATTCTAAAGGAATCCTTCGATTGTGATGAAAATTAATGTATGTAATGCACATAATTAAAAAAAAAGTTTACAATAGTCTGGCTGTTTGTGAACCTTCTTGGTTAGATATAGTTGATTACACCCAGCTTAATGCAAGCATGGATGTATCAATTTGTTTGGCAGTTTGTCAGCATTCAGGGATGGGCATAGGCATACCACATTGTATACCAGGCAATTTCCCAGTCAGCATGTCGATAAATTTTGCACGTGTTGAGAAGTGTGAAGTTGGATGATCGAGCTAATTAAGGTTGGACATTGAAATAATGGGGCAACATAGGACTGAGCCATGCCATGTATGACTGAGCATTGTCATGTGAAAATGAACTGTTGAGCATTTATTGGTTCCTAGAAAATGAGATGCTAAACTTTTTAATGTGATCCTCTCCACACTTTTGACATCCTCACCTGCTTCTCCTTTAATAAATGTCTTATGGCTTCCCATAATTTCTTAGTTTTAGTAGATGTATTTGATGAACATCTCTAACTCAAGATTTAGAACTAAACTGTGCACCTGTAAAAAGAAAATGTAGTGGAAAGTGAAGGTGTCTCTATGTGGTAGTTAGGGCACTTAAAAGGAAATTTGGTACAAGGGGCTATTACTGTTTCAGAGGAAGTGAAAGTCACTGTGACTTCCTCTTCCAATTGAAAACAGGGTTCAGTTTTTGAGATTCTAACTAAGACTGTTTAGTATTGTCACAGTAAAATCAAACCCAACCATATATCTTGCAATAGCATTCTAAACATTAAAGTTTCTTTTTGTTAAATAGTATTTTAAATATTAAAAACATTTTGTCGTATAAATTGCACAGTACAAAACATTTATCGAGTATTTTGCATTGGTTATTCAAAAATCTTCTAACCTATTCCCCTATCACTCCTTCAGTTTCTGTAACTTCATTTTTGGGAATTCAATGAATTTTAATAAATGAAAATCATAGGATGATGCATTGCAGTACAGAGTTATTTATCTGAACCTGAGTTACACTAGATTTGTTCTTGCTATGACATATTTTTAGTTGCTTCTCTGTCCAAGGAACAAAATTTCTTTTTTATGTAATTTCCAGTACAGTTGCGATGAAGTGCCGTGCTGCTTATGCCTTGGTCGCTTCTGTTAACTGTGTCAGCACTGACAGTTTTTTTGCCATAAAATTACAGTACGTAACATTTATAAAATTCTACTCAGGCTTAGGTTCTACAAGCATATATAAACTAAGTCATGCTGTCCATAGTATAGTGATCAGTAGATGGGGGGCTTTACTTAATACTAAGCAACTTTGAATCCTGGAAATGTATAGATGTTTGTGTAGTTGCAGAATGCAGTATTGAAAATATGTCAATGCAAAGAGATTGGGAATTTGGTGCTAGAAATAGAGGGATTCAATCCTTTCAAAATTTCAAATTTCATCCAATCTGCTATTACCAGTCTTGGAATGGAATTTAAGCAAATGGTCGAATGTTGCATGTTAATTAAATAATTGAAACTGAATCATACTTGCATATCTGTACATGTATATACATAATAAACATCATATATAATACATGTAATAATAATGTATTATTATAGAGTAGTATAGTATAATACATGTAATGGGTAGTATGTATATAATACAT
Source organism: Stegodyphus mimosarum (assembly GCA_000611955.2). Classification (NCBI taxonomy): domain Eukaryota; kingdom Metazoa; phylum Arthropoda; class Arachnida; order Araneae; family Eresidae; genus Stegodyphus; species Stegodyphus mimosarum. Next base: position 27,798 of record KK118468.1, read on the forward strand.
GTATGGATAGTATATAATACATGTAATGGATAGTATAATACATGCAATGGGAAATACGCAAACTCGTATCATATTCACAGATAGTGGTATCTTTTTAAAACAAAAAAACATCTAAACATGTGGTTATGCAAGAATATAAATACAATATTTATCCTGTGTGAAAGGGAAAAAAAATTGTTTGTTCATTGAAGTCATAAAAGGCATTTAAGAACTTATCTAATGAATGACATAAAAGAAAAATTACAGAAAATATTTATCCTTTTTCATGCAGTTATCAATAAATTGCCAACTGGATAATATTATTATGTATTCATAATGGATTGAATGCACACAGAATGATGAAAGCTTGAATTAAATTTATTTTTAGAAAACACTTCACTGTTCTGGAACTTTCCACACAAAAGCACTTGTACAGTTATTTTCAGAATGCCAGAGCACAGTCAGTAGTTAATCCTTCATACTACTAAGAATATCGAACACAAGGCAGTATAAAGAGCCTGAATTGGGTAAATTTGCACAGTGATCTTTCAATACTCTGAGCTAAAATTGAAAATGCATGCTGCCTCCGGTCTTATGTAGTTTTCCCCTATCCGCCAAAAGTCTTTTACTACCTTTGATTTACTGAATTTGCTGGAAGGCATACACAGTTACAGTTATGTAGGGATTTGACTAAAATGTTGCCAAATAGTTATCAAGCTTGACAAGTTCTGCAATTTATCACCAAATTTGGCTACAAAAATTAGTTGCCAGAATTGTTGCCAGCTTGACACTATGGACTTATTCCGGTATCCCTATTTTTCTGGTGATGTTTCACATTCTGAGACCTTTCATGTTACATTATACAAGAGATACTACAATAAGAAAGTCTTCCAAAAAGATATCTCTTTCAAACCAGGTATATTTTAGGCATTATAATATAGATGGAAATGGTGGAAACTAATAATGTTAGGCATGCTGTGTTTATTTTATTTCTGTTATTGGGATGTGTCTAAATCAATTAGCCTGTTAATAGCTTCAAATAAAGAAAAGAGCAATATAGATAAAAGCAAAATTGGTAATTAAATTTGAGGCTTTCTGTTTTTATCTATTTTTTGGGTTTTTACTGTTTGAAGCTTTTATAGTATTGTTTCACTTCTGAAGAATAAATTTTTTATGGAAGAAACTTCCTGTTTTTTTTCTAAGAGAATCGTTGAAGAATTCAGGAATTTTTGTGCAATGAGTTTGTTGTTAAGAATTTGTTGCAAAAACTTCAGGATTTGTCTGCCTTTTGCAGGATGATTTTCTAAGGGAAACACTGACTTATATTTGCATTCCCCATTGGACTAGGAGTGCCACAGAAATTACCAGGCAATCTTTAGATCACTTTGCACCTAGATGACTTTCTTTCCATTTTCTTTGTATTGTGTATAAGCATTTGCTGATGCACAGCATTTCAGTTTTTTTCTCCAGGTTATGAAACTTTAATCTTGCATTTTTATCAAAATTAAAGGTCAACCATCTCCTCCTGTATATTTTATTTTTCCGTTTGTGCTATATTTTCATGTGTTTAATAAAGGTCCTTACCTTCTCCTTAATGAAAAGAGTTGTCCTTACCTTCTCCTTAATTAAATCGTTCTCTATCTCTTAAATAAATATTTTAACATGGAAAGAGGAAACCTGGAGCTGTGTATTCGTGTCTGCAGCTCACTTGGCAGACCAGATTGTTCCAAGATGTAGAATGGTGGGACTGGTTTGCGTTTGTTCAAGAAATGTACTGAAATGCTTGCTGTTTCTTTTAACTGAATTATGTATTCTGACCTCCGGAATCTTTATGATACATAAATAGCTTTTTTAGACTGTTATCTCTTCTACAGCGGTTTTTTTTTAGCTTAGTTACTAGAAGTAATAATAGTAAGGGATTATAGCTGAACTCTTATTTCCTTTTTTCTTTTGTGTGAAAAACATTAGCTTTAAAGTCAAATTTTCCTAAATTTCCTTTTTCCCTCCATGGTATTCTATTTACATTTGATGGATTGTATTTTTTTCCCTTAAGTCCACATATTTCCATATTCCACATTTACCTTTTAGTTTAGTTTGGTATAAGCTGGCTGCTTTTCTATGTAAATAACGGTAATTAATGTGAAGGTAACATTAATTTTTAACTTTGCTTTGATTAAGGTTTTAGGGAAAGGGACGATAAAAAATGTTTTTTTTATATAGCCCTCCATTTGATTCTTTTATTGCTCTTGTTAGTTCTTACTGAATGCACATTTTGTGATTTTACTTTTAATATCTATGCACTGATAATCTGTTGAAAGTTTGTTGAATATTAACAACTGAAGAAATATTGATTTTGTAAGATCTGATATATTTGTTGCAATTTTCATTTTATGACAGTACTGCCACATGTGCAATTGTGTGTTTTTGATGTTAATAATTCTGTATTTTATATTTGGTAATTAATGAAATTATGAAACTAACAAACAAATATATTTGCTTGTTTAGATAGTGTGATAAATATGGGAAACACCATTACAAAATTTAAATGCAAGCAGACTTACGTTGAGAAATATATAAACTAGATGTATAGCTCTGAAATTTACTATGATGAGTATTAAACTGGAAGTGCTGTTTCATTATTGTTTTATTTAATTTCTTGCAATATCTTCATGAAAATATTGTTTTAATATTAAAATACAGTGGAACTTCTCATGCAACCATATCCCATAAACTAAAATGATCATTATTTAAAGGTGTTAATAAATCATTATTGAGCACCAATAGTAGTAATGTTCTGCAAGATGAACGTCACTGCAGGAGATCAAATTCATTTGTAATCACAAATAGTGGTATTATGGAAGTTTCACTGTATACCTTATATGTTTCATTGTATATTATTCTTGTTATATATTAGCACTGAGCCACATACTGTTGTCTTTTTCTGTCTTTACCAAAATATTCCTAAAAAATTAAGAAATTTAAGAATACTATTTAAGGCTTTTTATGTATAACTTATTATGCTCTATAAAGCCTTATTAGTAAATTCTAGATAGTTTTATTACTTCTCTCCTTTTACTGAGCTTACATTTTTACACAGGCTTTCAATGTATGGAAAGTGCTCTGTGATCCGGATATTGAATGGCTACCACATTTTGCTGATTTGTGGTTTAAGGAATCGTGGTAAAAAATCAGTATGTAAATAAATCTATGCGAAAAGTTGAAGCTTTTCCAAGCCCTTCTTCCTAATTTTTGAAATAAGAACTCTCTTTTCTGCCCTGTGCTCAGTGTCTAAAATATACAAGGTGCACCTGATAGAATGCATTACTTGAATCCTATGATGATTTACTTAACTTAGTTTTTCACCCTCAGAATTCTCAGGTTGTAGATGAAGACAGCACAATCATCCTTAGTTTACCATCCAGTGAAGAAGAAAATGTAACATCTGATGCTCCAAATATTACTGTGGAAAGTATGCCTGAGAAAGAATTGCCTACTGATGATGCTGATAGCAAGCTCTCTGTTGAGGACTCAAACAATTCATGTTCTAATTCGCAGATTTCAGCTGTTGAAGAGAAGCAAGACAGTTTTGAAACAGAAAGTGCTGATGGAAAATTAGGCAGTGATGAACTCTCTTGTGAAAAAAGTCAGTCACCATGTCCCAGTGAGAAAGCAACATGTCCTGAGTCTCCAACCTATGGAGGTGAAAACTGTGCAAAAGAATGTGTTGCTAAAGTGCAGTTTGATCCCCCATCTCGTCCTCTAAGTGCTCCATCTAACTTTCCTCCAGTGCATGTCAACTCTGCTATTGAAGTAAGCTCTTTAAAAAGGCCAGCAAGTTGTCAGTCATATTATAGAAGTGCAAAGGTATCACCTATAGTTTATTTTGATTCCCCAGAAAGTGATGATGCAAAATCTGACAGTGATAAAGGAGATAAAGTTCCCACTTCATCCCCTCAGAGCTCAGATGTTGGTTTGATACCATATTCTTCACCTGCAAGTGCAGCAGGGAACATCAGTTCTTCCATAAAAAAGGAGCATCCAGTTTCTGTTAGTAAAAGTTTGAACTGTGCAAGTCAGATGCCTGTAGAATTCAATGATAAGAATTCTACTTGTAATAAAAAGGTATCACAAGCTCAAGATTATACAGCACCTCCTGGGAGAAGCTTATCTTTAAGCCGATCAGCTTCAACTCCGTCTAGTACATCATCTATGCAATGTTTGTCTCCTGTTGTCCATCGTCCATTATCAAATCCTAGTGTGGATACCAGTGTAATGCATCAAATAAGTAAAATAAGCAGCTCAGAGTATCAGACTTGTGTTCCTGTTACAAATCCTCTTTCTTTACCAGAAGGATGCACAGGTGGAACTGGTGGAAGTCTACCCAGTCAAGCAGTGTCTGTTGTACCAGCCACGACACAACTTCCCATTGCTTCTGGTGGCATAATGTTTCCATCTGCTAATGGACTTACAAATGTTGTTGGAACTCCAGCAGGTGACACACCTCCCAGATCTCTTTTGCTGTCAAGTCCGGTAATAAACGGTGCATCATCTGGTATTGAAGGAGCTGTTACCAGTGCAGGAGGTGATAGTGGTGGTGATGGAAATGGTACTTCAGGTAATGGAAATAACTGTGCATGTAATCTCAAAGCCATGGTCACGTGTCTTAAGTGTGGAGCATTCTGCCATGATGACTGCATTGGGCCATCTCGTCTCTGTGTCACTTGCTTGATACGGTGACCTAGCTTTGTAAATGTATAAATATATATGAAAAAATTGGCTTCTTACTGAGTTTCTGTTTGTTGGTACTGAATTTATTTTAAGTTTATTCATCTCATTACCTGTTTATAGTGTTATAGATATCAGCTTTATATAAATACAGAGGTACTGTTGTGCTTGTACAAGAATGGTATGCAAAAATCAGTTATAGATGTCATATAAAATATGGTTAATGTTGAAATATTCAAAAATTTTCAAGAAAATTCAGATCCTTAAAACGAACCATGAATGTTGTGTAAATTTTATATCATTAGTTGCACAAGATATCTTCTCACACAATTTTCTTCCTTCTTTCTTTCTTTCTTTCTTTTTTTTTTTTTTAAGAAAAAACTAAAATGTTATCCAATGTTAATATTTAACTGCAGTTTAAGTATAGATTTAAACTGATATGACTCGTCAGTGTGTAAATTTTGTAAGATATACAATTTTTTTTATTTGATATAACATTTTAAATTCATAATTTTTGCCTTCTAATACTTAAATGTTTTAGCACTATTTTTTATGCTGTAAAATATATTATTGCATAAGATTCACTCATTTATTCTGTTAATACACTGGTAAAAATCAATTTATATATATATAAATTCTTGAGAAAGACACTGAAATAATTTTATGCAAATGTAGTTTATAAATGTAAGGTTTTTTTTTTTAATTATCTTTTCATCACAACCTGTGTACTTTTGGATTATACAAATGTGTTACTGAATAGTTTATAAATTGTAATAGATTAGCTTACATAAATAGTGTAGATAAACAGGTTTAGTCGTTTTAAAGCAGTTTTTGTTATGTAACCAAAATTTAAAGCCAAGATAAAAATAACTAAGAAAATTTTGATTATTAAAGTTTTATTAGCATATGTTAAATTTAAAAAAAATGCATTTATAATTCATTAGTGAAAATGAGAAGGTAATTTCCATTTTTTTGTATTATATCATTTTTTCAAATGTATAGGTACAAATTATGAGAGTTTAAAGAGTATATTGTGCATTAAAATCATCAAAAATGAAAAGCATTATTGTTTAAGATATCTAAATATTTTATTAAAATTGCATTGTTCTTTGTAAATAACATTTGATGTTTCATGTTAACTAATGAAGTTACACAAATAATTTTGCATCAGATTCGAGTATTAAGTAATTCACTTTTACACCCAATTCTGCTTTTGCACATTAGATAGCTTCCTCCTCCCACAAATAAAAGGCCACAAAAGAGGGAGATTGCTTCCAGATGCAAAAATTAAGTGTATGGATTAAAAAAAAAGTTTTTAAGCTAATAAAAGGAAAAAATTTAAATAAATCACATCAGAATCTTTAATTAAATCTTAAATTTTTCCTAAGAATTTGTATGTATATTTTGTTTTTTAAGAATTTGTATATATATTTTCTTTTATAAACATGCAAATGACCATGAAGTTATAATAGAAGTTCTTGAACAAATCATATCAGAATTTTGAATAAAATCTTAATATGTATTCTTTTAAATTTTATAAACTCATGTATGCATGCAAAATTGTCTTTCATGAAGGAAAAAATAAACTTCATCTGCTTTGAAGTAAAAGTGAGAATTTAACTCTTCATTCAGGCCCTTTCTAACTTTTCTTTCTGAATGAAATTTTTTATAATTTTTCCTGAACTGTACTTAGTCTCCATTTTTTTATTGCATTCTGATGATCAAGCTAATTGTTTCATTCACTTAACTTGCTTAGTTATCATCAAATTAATTTTTTAATGCATTTAAGCTAACAGATTAAGATTAAAGCAATGCATTATACTCAAAAGGAAGTTTTTTTTTTAAATGAAAAATGTACATTTTGTAAATTAAAATTGCTAAAAAATTGAATGCTAGCGGTCATTGAAACTTTTTTAGCAAATTATTTATAAATGCAGTAAGTTATCTGTAAATAATTTGAAAATTATAATGCATTAAATTATTGTTATATATTATAAATGTAAATTCTAAGTTTTTTTGGGTGGCGGACTTAGGTGGGTGTAAAAATATTTTTCAGTAATTCAGCAGTTTTTCAGTAGGCATTTGAGAAGGGACATTTGAATCACTTTAGATCAAATTAATTAAATCATGTGAAATCATGAAGAAAAACAGAGAATTGAATATTGTTTCTAAAATCATGTTAGATCAAAATTGGGCTCTAAAATCATGTTAAATCAAAATTAGGCAAAAACATGTCACATAAAAACAGAATTGGGTGTTTTTACTTCATCTTATTTACACAGAAAAGTTTTTGTATAAAATACATATATAAATTATTCTAAAATTAGCGATTTTACATCTTTATAACTGTATTGCATGTAACTTCATATTTCAGTGACCGTATTTAAGCAAAATAGTTATTGTATTACAACTGTATTAAATACCTCATTTAAAAAAAATTAAATTCATTAAGTAATTATTTTTAAATTTGGATACCAGGTAAAATTTATAAAAGAGTAAAAGTATGATTTCATAAAACCTAATTAGAGGCATGAAAAGGAGTTGACAAGGATGTAAAGCATATTAGAAATATTTCTTGGTTCAGATACTAAATAATTTTACATGACTAATTTTATTCAGAATGATCAGAATTATTAGTACATTTTTGGAAACATTTTATAGCAGGTTTCAGTTTTTTAGATGATAATTTAGTCATTGTTGTGAGCATATCTTAATATTTCTGGAAATTGTTTTGTGCATTGTCTATCAATTCGTATTATACAGTTTCATGAAACAGGCCAGGCATAAGCATTTAATTTATAGTAATTAAAATTGAAAGTTTCCAGTTAAATTTGTATGTATTTGAATTATTCAGGTTCTCTTTTTGAGAAACTTAGCTATGTGTGTATCAGTATTTCTGCAAATATTTTTTTTTTACTTTTCTTTTTATTAAAATGGTATTTATATGATTATCTAATTTAAGAAACAGTGATGAACTATGTTATTTTATGTTTTATTCAAAATTTATGAGCAATTTATTCACAGTGGTTCCCTATCTTATACAGGTTTGGTTCCCTATCTTATACAGGCTGTGGTAATTATGGTGTATTTTTTTATGACTCACAATTTTTAAATAATAATATAATAACTTATTAATCACTTTATTTTATTAATGATATTCTGACTTTGAAGTGATGTTTATTTAATGGGTAATTTATCAGATTCTTAGGCAGGTTGGAATTAAAAATTGTGAGTGAAAGTTTAGTTTATTCGTTTTAAGCAAAGCAAAAGTAAAATTTAGTTGGTAGAATTTTTTTTAATCATTGTAAATATACATATAAAATAACACAACACTATTTTATATTTTCTTGAAACAATGTTTAAAAAGTAAATTAAGTAGCTAAATATCAGTATTTAAAAATAGATAAACAACATATTTCACAAATATTTCTCCTTTTTGTAAATGAACAAAAAGCTGAAATTCTGAAAGCACACAATGATCTTTGGAACATCTTTTAAAACATTATATCTGGATTTTTATGAAGAAAAATATTTGAAGTTGTAACAAGAAGAAGATACAACGTGCAGTTTAGTAGATGAGGGATATCAGTAAGATACACTGGGAATCTTGTTTGAAGAACAGTATATCACATAATGTTGCTTTCAGAGTTTCCTATTTTTATATATAATGTACATTAAGTCTTGTACTTAATCATAAAGTATTTAATTTTTAAAGAAGAAATAGTTAAAGATTCATTAAAAGCAAGGTCACCCGCCTCCACCACCTACAGCTTATACTATATGTATGTTATTCTTTACATCCATGGAAATATGTGAAATTTCTTGAAGGGTTGTGGCATGTATGAATAAATAGTTTTTCTTCTGAAAAGTCCAGGAATATGAAGAAGTTTGTTACTTTAATAATGTCAAACTGATACTTTGATCTGTAGTTAGGGAACCATTCATTGCAGTAAATTTTCACTGAAAATTTGATAGCACCACATTAAGCATGTAGCATTTCTTTTTTTGTTTTAAATTGAAGTCTGGAAATTTGTATCAATATTATTTGTATATTTTCTGCATTTTTCTGTCAATTCCATATCAGTTCTCTGTAGTTCCCCCCTTTTCTTTTTCTATGATATATATTTTCTTTTAAGTAATGTTTTACTGTTGCCAATATAATTGTTGCTAAAAATTAACTCTGCGATTTTCAGGTTATACTCTATCTATAAAGGTGCCAAGAAAAAAGTACTTCTTAAGAAAAAGGAACAGGAAATTGAAAAATGTAAAATTTTAGCAGGAGAACAAATGCAATTAATTTCAATGTATGTTTTATTTTTTTTTAAAGTTATTATTTTCATATAAAGTGGAAAATATCATTGCATTTTAGGTGTTAGAGAATTACGTATAAATTAACGGAACTTAATGTTTTTATTTGAAAGTTCAAGCATACATTTTAGATTGCAGGATTGACCAACCTAGGTATATTTCAATTTTTGAATTAATAATTCATGTGTCTGATTTTGCCATCAAATAATAATGACATAAGGAGAACCAGTGCTTCCCAAACTTCTAAGTATCTGTGAGGGTGTCATGTATGTAAATATTAAATCATGAATGGTTGAATTTTATAATAGTAAAATGAAAAGTAATTCATCTTGGAAAACTATCGAATAATTTGCTAGACTACGACAATCATTGAAAATGCATGCGTGTGGGAGGATTAATCTAAAATCTGAAACAAACTATATGTTTTGATATTACTTATATTTATAAGAATTTAAATAATTTTTGTATTTATATAAATGCATATAATTTCTGTTTTGCATTATTGCAATAATGTTTACCATTAATGAAGGATGTAATTTATCATCTATTACATGCACGCTGCATAGCTGCGAACTGTCGCGGTTTCCAATTTTTCGTTTCCATCTAAGGAAAATGCTTCCCAGCTGTAAGTGAAATTTATTGAATTAATGAAACTTAAATTGTGGAAATTTCATTCTTCCCTCTCTAGCGATCGTCAGCATAATTTTTCTTGTAAAATTTTATTTGAATTATCTTAATTTGATCTAGACATTTGTAGAACTTTTTTTGAAGATTCAACAAGTGTGTAATCAATTTATATTTGTATTTACTTTTGTGTTGCATTGGAATCAATGATGCAGTTGTTCTTGCAATAATTTGTAGATTTATTATAAATTTTATTTTCATCATATTTGAAAGTGATATAGACTTTTCTTCTCTGTTATGATTTTTTCAGCATAGAAGAAAATTACACATGGAAATAAGGGGGGAAAACATAAAAATCTAATTAATAGTAATCTAATTAGGAAATCTAATTAAATATTAATGTATTTTGCATCAAAATGAAATTATTATAAATGAATTCAAATCAGTTTGGAGTTTTTTTGGGTCGAGGGTATGGTGTCACCATGCAGCATGAAAAGCTCCCAGAAACTCCTGCTTTTTTGTATTTCAAGATTAGCAGTTGCGACACAGAATAAAAACACATGAAACATGATTTTGGGAAACACTGCTTAAAATGTCAGGTAAAATAATATTTAAAAATAAACTTATTCACATTAATTAACTTCCATGTATACAGTGCAATCCCCCCTTTTTTGTTTACACATTTAATAATCCTGTAATCTTTATGCAAAATTAAATATTGCACTTTTTATATAATTTGATTGTATAGTATGTAAATAAAGGTTGTAAAAAATCAAAATCAAAACAAAGCAGCCATACATTTAAAAGAATTTATTGGCAGGTACTTTATGGCCTTTTTTGTGAGAGTAGTTACAATATTAATGTTTTCAGCACTTTCAGGTGAATTGAAGCATTCTGATAATTCCTTAATAATTCCTTTGTTATTTAGTAGCACACATTGCTTCTATATCCTTAAAACATAAATTTTCAGAAAATTGTACTCTTATATGATGATTTGTATAGAGGAAAATAGTAGAATCATGTTTCATTAAAGAAAAGATTGATTTAAGAGATAAAATCCGTATAGATTAATTGTAAAACAGTATCATCTGTATAGATGAATTTTATTTCATTTCTTACAGAAATGATGTATTGAATTGTTTCTTATTTAATTTAAAAGCAGTTTTTTTTTTGAAATTTTTATATTTTTGTCAAAACTCAATTCACCTTAAATCTATGCAATGAATTTTACAGGTATTCAACAACTTTTTAAAAAAATGTATAGTATTAAAAGATATATCAAATATTATTTTGATATATATATATATTTTAGTTCCTAGTTTGTAATTTTTGCATTAATCAAATTTTAATTTTTTATACATTTGGATGTTCTTGAATGTACTGAATTTATGCAAACTATGAACTAGTATTTGGAAATTATTAAAAGTAAATATTTTTTTGGCCCATTTGGCTTTTATATTGAATTATATATGTATACCATTTTATTTTGATCAGTTCGTATATTATTATTTTATATTAATAATTGCTTTGCTGCAGTATATCAGAATTACTATGTAAATTTGTACAGATACTTTAAAATTGGATTATTTGCAATGATGCTTGTTGAGTTTAAATTTTTTTAGTGAATTCTAAAAGTGTAAATTATGATAATGAAGCACAGTATTTTTTAGCATTTCTAAACTTGAATAAGAGATAAGTTTTTGTATTCATTGCCATTTTAAATGAATTGTTAAGTAGCATTTTAAGCAACTTCTACTGCTTTTTTTTTTTTTTTTTAAAGCAGGTATTGAAAAGAAAAATCATCACATTATTTTTTGGTTAATAACATGAACAAAATCTTAAAAAAGAATAGTTGGAGCTTTTTAATTATTTTGTAAGTCATTATCTCTTCCAAGTAAGAATGTTATTTTATTCAATCTAGAAAATGCACGAATCTTAGAAGTGTAGCCTTTCTAAATGTCAAATCAATCATCACCACTTTATTACAAATAACTGCTATATAAATGTTGTTTCAAAATATTATTTTATATTTTCATATGTAATTTCTGTTAAACTTGTGAATCTATGCAGATCTAAATTATATTCAGATATGTGAAGCTCAATTCAGTTTTTTTTTCTTTCCTTCTTTTTTCCAAACATGTGTCATTTGGTAGATCAAGCCTAGAGTCTTGTTCTCTTATAAAGTTGTGATAGAATATTTTATTCCCCAAAATGTGGCTGGTGTAAAGCAGAAAATCAGTCACTTTTGATTTTGGTACTTCTTCCTTTGTAGCTTTCTTACCCATGTAAATTATAATTATCATTTATGTATTGTCTTTTATAAAGCTTTCATTAGTTTTCTTGTACACTGAAATTTTCAGCTTGTAAATAAATGTATGAATTGCATTCTAATATTACTGTTTATGTAATCACTGTTGTATCACTGTAGCAGAAAAAATGTAAAAAACATATTTTTTAACTAATGTAACTATTTTAACTTTAATTAACTAACTATTTTTTAACTTTAATGTAAACATATTTTTTGATTTTTAAGTTAAAAAAAAGTCAGAAGGCAAGAATCCTCAAGTGTTAGGATACCAGACGTCGTGTTTTTTAATGTTTTATAGTAATTGAAAGAAATATTACAGAATCTGCTTTTGCATTGAATTGGTTCCTAGGCATTCGCTGACAAATTTTTTTACTGAAGTAATAGGTTTTTATAATACCTCTTATTCATAGTCGTAGTTTCAGTAAAAATACAAAATAGCAATAAAAAAGGCTCAGTTGTTGAGTAATATTGAATGCTGTATATGTGAAAATTCTGGATAGTAAAGCATATAAAAGAATAAGTTTGTGGTAGGAAAGCCAGACGAATGAAAGAAATTTCTGGTTAAAATAATAGAAACAGTCATCTTATATGTTATCAACATATATATCAAAAGCCTGCATTTAAAATTATCTTCAGTTTTCATAAAAATGTGCATTTAAGAGACAAAAGTTGACATATTTTGTGAACCTTAAACATATGAAAGTAAAACATCTTAGCTGATTATGAAATCCCATCAATCATGAAAATTGGCAATAATGTCACCAAAGTTGTGCCAGTTATCCTGTCAGATGCTTAAAGGAACAGTTCATTCTTATTTAACCAGATAATAGTGAGGTTCAATTTATGGATGCAGTGTAAAGAATTAGAACACTTTCTTTAATTTTTCATGTTGCATTGCCATTTTTTCCAAATAAAGTCGCATATAGCACCTATTAACACATACTTTGATGCTGAGATCTCTGACTTCTGAAAATCCTTCAGTTCATGATGTTTGTAGAAGGCAGATACCAAATATTTTTTTTTTCAAAATTGAGGGGAAAACCAACAGATAATGATTAACTTCTTACAAAAATAAATTCTTTACAAAATATAAAACTTTCTTTACAAAAATAAAACTTTTACATAAAACCTAGGCAAATATCTTATGGATCATGTTGTCATGTTGTGACATCTTACTTAATGTTAAATTACATGTTTGGGAACAATGTTCTGTATGTGCTGTATAATGGCTGTACAAGTCCATCATTTGCTTAATTTTTCAGGAAGAAAAAAAGGTTAAAAAATATTCTAGTTAACGTGAACTTTAAAGTTGGCTTTTAGTATGCATGTTACTAACCATAAATACACTATGCGATAGTTAAATATGAACCAGAGAAATCTGCAAGTATTGCCTTGCTTTGCATGTAGTTCTTTTTCAGAATGGTGTACACAGCTATAGGAACTGAACTCGGGTATGTTGATGTATTAATATTTAAATTATTCATGCTTAGAGCTAAGTGTATGTAAAAATTAAAGGTGATAGGAAACTATTTACAAAATGAAATGTAGAGGATTTTGCTGCACATAAAAATATATGTTTCATGAAAAATTACAAATAATTCCAGACAGAATAAATTTTCATAAATCACAGTAACATATCAAACTAAATTGGAGTGAACTACGTTGAATGATAAAATTTAGCTTATTCATTGTTGTTTGAGTTATATAGATTATTGAGCTTTCTTGTATTTTATTTCTTGCTTTATTTGTTCTGATTTCAAATCTGGTTATCAAGTTTTTATGTTGGTGTTAAATTTACAGAATATACTATTGTTTCTGCATGTATAAACCAATGCACTTAATGATAATTATCATAGAATGCAGTGCTAGTCAGTTGATAGTTTGCCTTTGCCCTTTTTATTCTCTTGCAGAAGTCACCTAGCAATTTTTGGCATTTCATTTTCCTTCATTAGATTAGCATTACCAGTAGAATGTATAAAAACGAGTTTCAATTTCTTACCCTTCTATCCCTCACAACTGCAGACAGAAACTTCGCAAAGGAAATAATAAGCATAGACAGTCGCATGTGATATTTTAACTCACCAACTCCTGTAACTAAATATACATCTTCTGAGAATCTGAATGAATATGAGGGGAAAAAAGGAAACAAATAAATTAAAATGGTTACTTTTTTGATAACTATAGGCAGTTCACACTGGAGGTTTGTTTCAGCTAGTGGAGACAGAGGAAGCAAAGATTTGGGATGATACATCAGAGCTACAATTTCCTGTTTGAAAATTCTCAACTTCACACACAGTAGACAAATGGAATTGATCAATCACAAAAGAGAGAATCCATCATCAACATCAGCACCAGTGGCATGCTGTGGTTTTACCGAAGAGGACAGACTATGAAAAAAAAATGATAATTCTAAGACAACTGTGTATGGACAATGGTGGTCATCTGAGAAGGCTGTAGTTATTTATGTTTCGGAAATATTGGTCGTCTAAGAAAGGTGGTCATCATGATTTAATTTATTGCATTTTGAATGCGAAAACTAATGATATAATATTAAGCTTGAGTACATTAATCATAAAATTATGAAAATCAGATAGAGGGGGAAATATCCGAAGTCATCAAGCTGTAATAAATAAATAATTTTTTTTTAATCTGATGGATGCCATAATAAATAATTTATGGCATCCATAATTTATGGAATTTTGAGTTAAAAGCATTTTATCTCAAAAAACCAAAATAGATAATAGTAATTTTATTTTTACTTATTTATTTTTAACAGTAATTTTAAAAACATTTTATAATTCCTTTTACATGTAATAAAAAATTACAATTGCACATAGTACTTTTGTTATTATTAATTTTTTTGTCTCTTTTTTGAAGCCCAAATGATTTTTCAAAATAATATTGAAGTTTAAGTCGATCACATTAAATACTGAATATAAAACATGAGTTATTTTGGAGGTTCTATATCATTTTCTTCTTTAATTATTGTCAAAGTATTTTTTTTTAACTTCTTCGTCGCAAAGTTTTGGGTATATAAAATAATTACAAAATTAAAGATTAACCATGAAGCAAAATAAGCACTGGGCATCAAGGGATATGGATCACCACAAATAATTCTTATTGCTGGTTTTACCATGGAATGCGTCATGTAACTAAACCAAAACTGAAAGAGAGAAAATTTGTGTGAAAAAATAGGCATCGTAAATGTATTATATTAGGCCACCAAAATCTTTTGGCTTCTAAAAATCTTAATGTGGCCCTATATGGCACTAGTGTTTTGAGAACCATTTTACAGTATGACAACATTTTGTGTGCCATGCTTATTATATTTTTAACGAATGTAAGTATCATATATTACTGCATAACAGTGTTTGCCAAACTGGTTTGTACTAATTAAAAATATTAATTTATTTCATGAGTTACCTACCCATATAAAGCATACTGTAGCATGGGAAGGAAGATGCTCATAATAATGGTTCAACAAGTAACTTGAAAATATTTACCTGAGGAACAGAACTTAAAACAATCACCAAAGAACATAAAACTACAGACCATGATGGTTTGTATATCCTTATATCAAGGCATCTCCAAAATCACTTACTAGTTTTTTATTTTCTGCCACCGGCAGCATAGTCCAAGTTCAAAAGTTAAGGGGAGAATCTGTCTAACCACAAAACGAGGGGGGAAAGTTATATAGATTTTTTGGGGTATGTTACAATTTTTATTGTTTTTTGTATTATAAAATAGGTTACTTGATGTATGAGTATGTGAAGTAGAACATTATATTACCAGTGAAATATAAAATACATATATAAGTACTATTTTTAATAGTCCAAACATAGTAATAAAAAATAATTATTTGGAGTTCTAGAAGTGTAACTAGTGAAATGAGTGATATATATGCATTGGAATATATTATTGACATTAGGAGTAGAATCTTCTAGCCCATATGAAGGAACGGCAAGTTATAAAAACAAAAACCCTATTTTTAATGTAAACCTGCAAGTTTGGTGTGAGATAAGATTTTTTAATTTTTAAAAAGAGTTAATTTAGTCATGAAGACGGATGTTTGAAACACTTATATGTAAGATAGAACGATAAACCTTTTAGGTCGATTTGAATGCTGCGGTAATTGTGCAACAGTAAAAAAACGTGCCAAACTCGACGTACTGTTCATTGGCAACTGTTTCACCTTGTCCAGAGCTCTGTTTCTCTGACATTCATTAGTGGAGTGAGAGTCTCATTTAAATGTGACTAGTAATGCAAAACATTCATTAAGCGAAACCATGTTTTCCATAGGAATCGATGTAAAATAGGATAATGCGTTCTATTCAGAATAAAATATTCAAACAAATTTTATAATAATGTAATTTATTATTTATAAAGCATCCTTTCTTTATAAGAAAGTTGTCTAAAGACATATGGTGTTGCCATTGCTTCAAAATTTGACGAAAATGAGACACAGCATTATCATTAAGTAAATTTGAAACGCGCATAGCTACTGCCTTCTTAAGAAGATGCTTCTGAATGTACGATGCAACAGTTCCAATAGTAAACAAACAGCGCTTTAATTTCAAATCACCATTTGCATTTGCTTAGAAGAACAGCATGAGACAATCTTTCATTGGCTTGTAACCTGGCAATGCATTCTCCTCTGCTGTAATATAAGTTTAGTTCGGCATCTTTTTCTGGAAGAGACCCGTCTCATCACAATTAATAATCTTCTTCGGCAAATAACCCTCAAAATTCACAAACTTCTTGAATAGGAAGTTCTTGATTGTCTTTATCTCTGATCTTGCTACATCTCTGTGCCTCAAAACGTTGTGGAGTTAGGTTGCTCTCTTAAAATTTTCGAAACATCCACGGCTTGCTTTGAATGCTCCTTCTCCGTCCGTTAATGATCCGAGCGTCTTCTAAATAAGATCCTCAAAACTCAGTTTCGCCTTTTCACAAATTGAGTTTTAATGTCGCCTTACATTTGCTTATCGTTGATTCATATGAGAAGTAATCTTTCGATATCGTCGATAATACGTGGTTATTGCTTAGAAATACTTGTGACAGCCTTTGAAGCAACAATCTCCTTAATCTTATCCTTGTTTTTGATTATAGTGCAAATCATTGGTGTACACGCTAGGTCAGCCACGTTCACACTTGTTTCTCGCTTCTGAATGATTTGGCGTTTAACTTCTATGGTGATTTTTCTTCTTTAATCCCTGGCTCCTTTCGGCATTTTATTTGGGGATGAACGTGTGAGCATGCTTAAACACTTTGTACTAAAAATAAAATGTGTAAAAAAAATATATATATATATAATGTGTCTGAATACAAATTTCACAAACAACAGTAAGGTGCTACTTTAGTGGTATACACATTCAGACCCAGAGTTCTTGCACCTTAGAGAAGTAAGATGCTAGCTGAACGAGTGCTATATATGAACAGTCTGATAGCCTGCATGTGAAACATCATTTTGTTAAGAGAGGCATTTTTTTAAAAAATTCTTTAAGGGAATCACTCCTAATGGGAGATGCTTGTTAAGCGAGGTTTGACTGCAATGCGTTTACCTAATTGTTATTCAAACCATGAAGTATAGTGACCCATGCAGAATTCAGATAAAGTTAAGTAAAAAGAAAGTTAAATTGTGCATCGAGAAATCCACAGAAAAGTAAATTAGATTGATTGATTGATTGATTCTGGGGTGCAGCCCCCTGTCCACCCAGCTAGAAAATCCAGCCATTAGACAAAGAAAAGGGGGCAGGCCCAAGCCAACAACGAACAAACCCAGCTAACAATGAACACATCCCAAACAAGAATAATAAAAAAAACAACCATTCACTCAACAAACCCAAAATCAAGACAAAATACAACCACAAGAAGAACGAACACAAAATAAAACATATCTCCTCGTAACTTTTCCCCCAAACCTGTATAAAATATTTCAAATGTCTATTCCCATTATTTCTTTGTTATCATTTATAATCTTCATAATATCCTTTGAGTGTTTCTTTAAAATAGTTTCTAATTTATTAATATCTGTGATGTCTAAATTTCTATAGCCTGCCCTCACACTCTGTGTTAATAAGCAATTCTCCAAATAATGTGCTGCATCTCCAACAACATTACACTTTCTGCATTTCTCATTTTCTTGTAAACCAAATCTTTTCAGGTAAAAGGGAAACCTCCCATGACCAGTAACAACTTGAATATAGTCAAAGTCATTAATAAATTTTTTATCGTTAATTTTCAATACTTTTAAATAATTTTTGTTCCTATTGGATTCCCTCCACTGATTTTGCCATATTTCCATAATGTTTCTCTTCAAAACACCAATTGAGATTTTTCTTGAATCTGGAATTTTGTTATACGGAAACCCTTCACCTGAAGCAGCCTCCTTTGCCAACATATCCACACGCTCATTCCCCTCTACACCAATGTGGGCCTTTATCCAGTGTATATTTATTCTGTTTTTGATTTGAATTTCACTGTAAAAATCTTTTATATCTAGCATAATTTTGTTGTATTCATTAGGATTTTCTAATTTCTGTAACACAGACAGGGCCATCTGTATAAATATTTATGTTGTAGTATGTAAATTTCATAGATAGTAACCATACTAATGCTTCTTTAATCGCAATTGTTTCTGCCTGAAAAACAGAATTCATTTTTGATAGTTTTATTCTTTTAGACATTATTTCGGTGCCATAAAAATGTACCACAAACGCTCCTCCAACACCTCCTTCATAAACAGAACCATCTGTAAAAACATCAATCATGTCAGTATTACCGTAATTTTTATCATAGTTTATACCCCGAACACTTGCCGGATGTAAATACCTGTCTGCACTTACAAAAAAGGCACCACTTTTAACAATAGAGTTTCCAATATTCAGTTCTTCTATTAAAATTGTAGCTTAATAAAAATTTATTATAAACAAATTGATAGTAGAGGAAAAGAGGGGTATTAGGTAAATTAGATACTATATATTTATGATGTATATGAGACTCATTTTTACCATTAAAGAAATCGGAATCCCTTTAATGGTTAAAATCAATAAAATTAAACCTCCGAATTTCGTATTGAGAGAAGAAATTGAAAACTTGAAGGAATTGAATTTCGTATTGAGAGAAAAATTAAGAAGATAATAAATATGTGGCATATTTATGGAGATGCAATTTTTTTTTTCAGCTAGATCACATTTACAAGAAATTCACTCATTTATTTTTTCCGAATAGAATAATATTTTTCTATCTTTCTTTTGTTTAATATATAAAACATGTTAGAAAATAATCTAAACCTAAATAAGTGTGTATATGTATTTTTCAAGTTTTGGAAAGGAAGGGGTGGGAGAATGATCGTCTAGGAATGGTGAAAGGGGTTCATGGGGCAAGAAAGGTTGAGAACCACTGCCTTTTTTGTGTAAAAAATATTTTGTATTCAAACTTGTAAAAGGTCAAACAAATATTGTTATTTTCGCCTTTGGATTAGTTTTAATAAAATAATTGGTGCTTTTGTGTTATTTCATCGAACGTTGGTGGAAATTTGGGCTACGGTCGCCAATGGTTCCTTCGGAATTTTAAAGGGCACGGTCATCCATAATTTTCGCTAATCGCGGACTTGCTTGCTTGACGGGATAGTATGTAAGTAACAAATAATTTGTTAAAAATGGGGATTTTGTATTTTTTGTTGAGAGAGCAAGCAGTAGTGTTATAGTGAAACAAGAGGAAGTTTATCATATGAGGATAGACATGAAGAAGCACCAGGGACATAGCCTGCAGGTTTTCCTATGCCGCGTCATTATTCATAACCTTTCTCATATACAGATTACGACAGACTTAAAGATACTATTACAACAATATAATTCCTAAATAAAACTGAGTAATAAATTAACGCAAATATAATTTTTTAAAGTCCTTAGAATGTCCAATGTAAATTTTGTAGAGTCTCTTGACGAAAATAATTCCACAAAATAAATGTTCAAATGTCTTCACAAAGTAAATGTTCAATAAAAGTCTTTCAAATGTTTGTTGATGAAAATATTTCCATTATAATGCAGACTGAGCTGCCAAATTTCATAGAAATATAATACTGAATTTATGATTAATTGAATAAGTTCTTGTCGTGGATACACATACTTAATACAATAGAAAATTCAAGGTAAACATCCTAACTAATATCATAAATGTGAATGTGAGTTTGTTTGTTTGTTACGCTTTCACGCCTTAATTACTTTATCGATCATCATGAAATTTTCAAGAAATATTTTTGATATATTAGAAAAGGTTATAGGCTATAAAATGTAACTTATCTGTTGAAACTTAAACTATGTAATAGGTTTTATAGCTTAAAATGATTGTCGTTGTATAAACATTAAATGTTGAGTTTCATAACGATAAGTTAAACGATGTAAAAGTTTGTCTGCACGTGTCTTAAACCACGCAAACATTTAACTTTTTGAAACTTTAAGGACATTAACGCGAGTGAAGCCGCGGGTAAAAGTTAGTAATAATATAATGCAATACTAAATAGCACAACAGTACTTGGCATTTAGTTCCCAATAAAGTCAGCGTACCAGCTTGATGATGGTTGGGAGATGCTTAAGTATAGTATATAAAAAAAAACCTCCGTTCCTTAGAAAAAGGTAACTGGTTTTTGGCAATGTACAATTGTCAAAGTTATTTGTTTCAAAAATATTTCATTTTAACTAATAACAATGAAAAATTAAGACTGAAATTTAAGACAAATAACTCGTATAATCAAGTCTTTCAAATTTTGCAAAAATATAATTAATACAATCTACAATAAGAAGAAAGAAAAAGAAAAATTTTATTTTAAAATTAATGTGTGTGTGTGTTAGAACAACAGTATTAAACTATGGTCAGAGAATCGTGACTGGTACATAAAATAGAAAAAAAAACCAAGTCAGTTTCATAACCATAGCTGAATCTCCTAACAAACAAAATAATAAAATTTTAGGGGGTGTTAGAAGTGTTTCTAGGGAGGGGTTCATATCTTTACAATACAAGAAGCGATAGCACACTTGTCGTGATACTTGGATACTTGTATCTTCTCTAAAGAAAGGATGCAAGTAGTAATACACATAGTATGAAAACTCATGTCGGAAAAAAGAATAAAAACATATCGTCTTTGAATGAGAATCTGATATTAAATCCAGATTTTCAAAATGTGGTGTTAGTTTTTTTCATCTCCGCATCTCCTGTGTTATGGAGGACGTATACAACAAATTTTGAACGGAAAAACTCTGGGAAGAAGGAAAGGAGCCAGACAGGGAAAGGTCAAAATCAGGAAAATAAATTGTCATAATTAGGTTTTAAAATCTTAATCAGTTTTTAAAAAATGTCATAAACGGGGAAAAATATTTTTAATGCAGAATTCGGAAAACTAAAATGAATTAATTTTTCATAGAAACAGGGATTCTACTATTTCTAACAGTTAATTTAAACACTAGCTGGATTAAAAGATCTGAGTTTGGTTAAGTGAACAAATTCTTGATTTCTTTTTAGTTAGAGGATTAGGCTTATCTATTTAAAAAGTAACTTCAGAATATTGTTTTAAAATTTTGTAAGGACCTAAAAAAGGGGGGAAGTTTACGGGTACTTAGGATATTGAAATTAATATATTACTAAATCACTTATTTTAAAATTACTGCTTTATAATGGGTGTCATACCTTTCTTTATTTGCATTATGATAATCATCAGACCATTTTTGGGCAATTTTTCTAACTTCTTCATTTGATGGATAAATTTCTTGACTTTCAAGCGAAGGATCATAAGGTAATTTTCCATACATTAAATCCGATGGTGGGAATTTTGTTACAGAAATGGGGAGTATTATTATATTCTTCAGTAACCTGAGGTAATAATTTTCTCCGTGCAATATTACCCTGATAAGAATTCAATTTACTTTTAGCCTAGTTATAATTGTTTGATTAACTCGTTCAACTCTACCATCAGTTTGATTAACTTTACCATCAGTAATTGTTTTATTTATCTTTTTCAATCAGCGTTATGTAACACGGAAAGATCTCGAAGTTGGGAGAACAGATGAATTTAGGTGGAGAGCATAAAATCTAGAATCGTTAATTTTGAGGTCGCCAATTATTCTTAAAACAGCCATCGTATTTTGTTACATATATATTACAAAATTTTAGTGAAAATATTAGCTAAAATCATTAAATTTCACTTTATCTCTCAGTTTTCTGGCTTTTACCTCAGTGTACTTTTTGAAAATTTTGGTGATGTCAATGAAAAACAGAGAAAAACTGCCATTTCGATAAAGAAGTGGAATGAATAATCAGAGTTATTCTGATGCTCCCTTTTGATGGATTGCTTTAATTGTTCGATATCAGCTTGTTGTAGTTTTTATGAATGCAGCAGAAAATCATATTTAAAGGAAATATAGTAGAAAAAGTCTAGATGTCAGTTAACCTAGGCAAACAAATTTGTATATAATGAATCAAATAAACTACCAGAGAAATTTATATTATGCTTAACTCCTAATTTATGTTTATTAATGTATTGATGGCTGAAAGTACTATTAATCTAAGAAAGACGTTGTGCACTGTAAATGATGAACTCTTGAGAAGTTTGAAAGGAATGACCTAGTAAGATAAGATAGTATTAATTTAAAGTAATTATTAAATAGTTTCATGTAGTTTTTCTTTTAAAAAACATGCCATATTTCTCTTCTTTTCCTTTTTTAGCCCAAAGGGCGTTAACCCAGAAGGGCTATTAATTTCGTTTTGGCATTTTGTGTCGAATCGCTATAAACGGGGTATCACTTTTCAAATTTTTGCTACCAAATGTTAGGGCTCTGCATTATATTTAAAGAAATTAAATAATGAAGAATGTACATAAATATATATATGTTCCTCGCATTGTGATAAAACAACGGTACCCACCTAGTGCCATCAAATTTTGAATAATACAATCCTCACCCGAATATGGGCATCTGGAAGCCCGAATTCGGAATTTTTTTAATTATCTATTTCATATTTTGTAAAGATTTATGAGTTTTTGATTAAGAAACTCAACTATTTCAAAGCGAGCAATGGCAGCACTGTACGGAAGGGGGGGGGGCATTTTTTATCTCCAGTGCGCGAGACTCTGTATCGGAAATTCCAAAGATATGCTCATTTTAAATTATTTTGCTGTATTACTGTTGAAGTGAAATTTATGGTTTAAGTGCGAAAAACATGTTATTCAATAAATAAGGTTATAAGGTATTTCTCCCGGCTTCTTTGCATGCCTTCGTGGTGCAGTGGTCAGCACACTTGAAGCGTAACCGAGAAGTCCGTGGTTCGATTCTCGGCGAAGACGTTGATCATTTTTCCAACTTCAGTTTCAAATTAAACCTAATAACTCTACGAGGTAACACACAAAACATTAAAAGCGCCTTTGGACGTAATATAAAATCTGAAAACTTTCAGATTTTTTTTTTTCTTTTTTCTTTTTTTGGTCGGAAGGGGAATCACATTGATATTCAGGTAAATACTGATCAAAGCTATGATCAGTATTTACCTGGTGGTAAATACTGACCATACCTGGTGGTAAATACTGATCAAAGCTATGATGTCACAAAATTCAAACTCAGTTTACTAACCGTTATAGTCTGACAGTGTACTTGCAATTCAAATGCCTTGTTGTGGTGCCCACCACTGGCAGATTGGATCAGACTGCTGAGTACTGTAGTTCATTTCCTGTTCAGTAGTTTATGTGGCTGAGTGTGTCAAAGTATGCAGGAGGTATTTACCTAAGGGGTGAGATGCCTTCATAGAGGAATTTCTCACATGTTACTTACGAGAAAAAATCCAAAACACGCCCATACAGTCAACCATTCACACAAATTGAACTACCAATGTTTAATGCTCTTATTCACTCATTCACGGTTAGGTTTTCTTGATGAAAGCTGACTGTTTTCATCATATTGAGTCTTCCCTTAGAACATCTCCACAAAGTCATCCATTCTAAGGCTCATTTTCTCATAATCATTTAATCAACACACCAGTCCCATTTTGGACATCCTTGTTTGCTGTTTTGGCTTCATAGTAATTTCATTCAGAATATCTTGATCTGCTGTCCCATAGTTTTCATCATTTTTTTTTTTTATACTAACTCTTCCATGTTTTCTTCAGTTACTAGTAAGCCCCCGATTCTCTAACGAATCGAATAAAAGAACGTGCGAAATTTCGTCAAGATGCTGGTCTTACTGTTAATGCTGGAAATAATAACTAAAGTAATAAAAAAAGTAAACAACTACTAAAATAAGCATCTCATGCCTTAAAGTTCATTCATCTCACAAAATCATAAAACTATCATCAAAACAGTTCACAGAATGCAAATCATAAAATTAGATTCATAATAATAAGGCTTATAACATCCTATGGACTGTATTATTGGAATCTTAAAATTCACAATTTTAAAAATATAAAAATAACATCTTACCTCTATTCCAGTGTGATATTTTCCAGTGCTATTAGATACCTGAGTTAGTATTTTTTTGTTTTACCATTTCGTATAAATTTTGTGAATAAACAAGCCAGAAGACCAAAAGCTGAAAATAAAACCTGTTTTACAAATCCATGCAATAATAATTTTTATAACTGAAGATATCTGGATATCTTCATCAGGTATTGACAATTACACTGAACACATGATGCTGTGGGCTTATTACTGATTAAAATTTATCTACCGTATTGACAATTTAATTGATATTTTTTTAGAATCACGGTAATTAGCGTTGTCGTTATGGCGAGAGTAAAGCTGTCCGGTTGGCCTGTAGTACTTGTACCGCCATCTGAAGAGCGCTTGCATAATAACTTTTTATTATTAATATACACACTGCAGAGCTTAAATTGTGCCGGAGCGCACCGGAGCTCTAAATAAGAAGGCTTCGGCACTTTTTTTATGTAACTGAACAATTATTTCAGTAGAACTTTGACTGAACTCGAAAATTTTATTTTTAACAATAAAAATTATATAAAAAATCGCTTATTAAAGTTTGATTTATCTCTTTACGTTTTATTTAATTACTTCAATTTTATATGTATTCTCATTATCTACCGTCTTTTTCCGAAAATAAGACACTGTCTTACTTTCCTTTTTGGTCCAAAATACGTGCTAGGGTTTATTTTCGGGGAAGGGCAAAAATAAAAGTATATTTATATATTTTTATTTAATATTTATTTTACACAGAATACAGAATTTTAAATTTATTCAATTACAGTCATGTCATCTTCTTCTGGAACATCGTCATAAACAAAATTCTGAATTATATTCTGATTTTCTTCCAAATCCATTTCCTGTTGAATCATTGGTCCGAATCTCTCATGTCTTGCGATATAGCTATTGTTAAATGAATACTTCTTGTCTAAGTAGCCTGTTCATAGTGCATTGGAAACATCACTATCAGTTATTTTGTCCCATGAATTTTTTACCCAATTCACAACTTCTTGTAAGCCTGGTTTTACAAAATTACCTCGATGATTTCTCACCATTCTGTTTTCAATATATTCATTGATTTCCATCCGCAAATGATCCTTGAATGGCTTGTTTATTGCAATGTCAAGTGTCTGGAGGTAACCAGTCATTCCTGCCGGAATCATTATTTGATCAATCTTCCTCTCAGCAAGAAAGTTTTTCATGTCTTTAGCGCGGTGAGTACTGGCTGAATCCCAAACTAGTAAACCTCTATTCTGACCCCTCAACAGTGGTGGCAGCATAAAATCAACCCACTTTCTTATAACTGCTTGGGTGCACCAGGCTTTTTCACTTTCAATGACATAAATTCCTGAAACACGTTGAATCTGGTCTTTTTTACCTTTAGTGATTAAAAATGGCGATACTTTCTTGCCATCTAGACGAATCGCCAAAATACAGGTAACACGTGCACTATCGTAACCGGTAGAAGGAACGTAAATTGACGAAGAAGCCTTGTGGTGAACTGTCGTTTGAGCTCCTTGGCCTAGGAATACCGCGGTCTCATCCATAGCAATCATGTTGGAGAGTTGGTATTTCGAAAAATCGATGCCATCAACAAAAAGCTTAAACGCAAGTGCACGCTTAACAACTTCATTGTCTTCCAGCTTAAACAATGTTGTTGATCTCCTTAGAGACAGTTCATATCGTTTAAGGAAGTTGTCCAACCAGTGTGACGATGCTTTAAATTCTTCTGTGGATATATCAAATTCAATTGCTGTTTCAAGGGCAAATTTTTGAATATCAGCCCTGCGCACAACCAAAGCCATTGCTCTCCTGCCTGCAATCCATTCCCAGATGCAATCTTCCAACTCAGAAAATAACGGCTGCCGACCTGATCCAACTCTGCGTTTTTTCTCATTTCCTTGGTCCACCAGTTGACACAGGTAATCGTAGTCTGCACGCCATTTACGAACCATACGGAGATCCAGCATCTTCTCTTTACAGAATGCTACAAGATTTACACCCCTGGAGTCTTCCACGATTCCCTTTTTGTACTCGACGGAATAGCTCTTTCGTTTTGTACTCATTTTAACTGGGGTTAAAAATTATTCACTTTATTTTTAAATAAAATTACGTATGAGGAAATAATCAGACTTACAAGACTGAAATGAATGAACGTTGTATACCTGCACTGTCGCTCAATGTAGACTGCTGCCTTATGTTGTATTTTTAAGATAAATTCCAAGAATTAATTTGAAACGAACTGTAGAGGTAAACAATTAATTTCTCGGAATATTTTGTTTCAAACATTTCTCTGAAATACGAGTATTAGGAAAGCTAAACATATTATTACTTAATAAATCAACAGCATTTTTTAACGAATTCTTTTTGTCACATTATTTTAACTAGGGATTATTTTCGGGGGATGTCTTATTTTACAAAAAATTCCGAAAATCACGATAGGGCTTATTTTCGGAGGATGTCTTATTTTATAAAATGTTCCGAAAATCACGATAGGGCTTATTTTTGGAGGATGTCTTATTTTCAGAAAAAGACGGTACGTATTCAAATCTGAGATTGATCAAATTCTTTTATCCTGTTATTAGGGTTAAGTTCAACAGTGTATTTGTCATCTACTTTCTTTACAATAAATTTTCTCTTATAAAAAATGTTAGAATTTCTAAGTTTATTTTTAATTTTTATCAATAAATTCCAACCGTAATTGTAGGGTTAAAAAAAAGGAAGGCAAAAATACAAGGCAGATTTTCATTAAAATTTATATCTTTATTTACATATTAATGTACAATCACAATGCATGGACATCGCAAACTGGATAATGTAAATACAGTATTATAAATGAAGTACAACAAAAAAGGAAAGTAATATGTTTCAGAGTATTTGGATTGTCCATGTATTGTTTCAGAATTATAAAACTGGTTAATCTGCTTTGTTTTGGTGTCATCTTGAAACGGAAGAGAAGTATTTGAAAAGTAATAAATAAATATAAATTTCTGACTCCAACATCCATGTCCACCCGTCTTCCATTTCATGACTATGCCATGAATTTTATTGCCAGTTTTATTGAATCCCCGCAATGAAATAATGAAAACTGCATTATCTTCTACCTATCAGAAAGTTTCAGTATCCACTTCTTTTCTCATGTTTTGGACACCACCTTGAAGTTGATGCACCTGTCTCTAGGCTTAGATCACTATCCCTGTGTGTACTCGGATGGTGGTGACGCCGATGATGGTGATGTTGCTGAGCACTGCTCATAGGAGATTCTCGCAAGATATCAGAATTCCCTTTTCGATGCTCTGGATCACCTGAATGCGGAGGCAAGCCAGGAGGATGGTTACCAGGATGACCAGGCCAGCACTGCCGTTGGTACAGTTTTTCTCTGCTACCACCACTTTCATATGTGCTCAAGGAATCTAATGAATCTTGTGCATTTGAATTTCTAGATACCAAAAAGAAGAAACGACATTTAAAATACTATTTTTTCATATTTTAAAGGCATAATGTATCAGTTTTTCAAAAGTTATTTTTGCAACAATTTGGAGTTTTATCCCCCCTTCCCAACTTTAAAAGACAGATATTAACAAGTAAAAGAATGCAATTTTGCTTATAAAAACGACTATTGAGAAAAATCCGTTTGTGAATGCAATTACGTGTTTAACATGGGGTCTTACGTATCTGAGTGATAGAAGAATAGGAGTTCTCTAGATTGAAGACTTAATACAATATGGAACTAAAGGCTGATCCTTTACTAGTCTCATAAACGAATCAGAATTTAGGGCTTCTAAAATATCATCTGTAATTAAGCTGCACATTTAAGTAGAAACATGCAGGCAGTCACAATGTTTTGACATAATATTTATTTTCTTACGCATAATGGACTTCTTGTACCTTGTGTATCGTACTTTGACTGCTAGATTCTATGTGAAATATTTTCCAGTATTTTTAAGCACAATTCTCTTCGCCTTCACATTTAATACGGCTTCCTGTATTCACAGAAAGTTTAATAATCCAAGCATTCTATTTTTAGATATTTCTGATATCTCATTGTTTTTTCTGGGTATTTCCTTACCACTAGAACATACATCAGCCTTTATTACTCTTAGCTGATCACCGTCTTTCTGGACTTCTGCATAAATTTAGTGTAGCTTTCTTCTTCCGCAAAGGATTTGAAAAAGTCAGGTTTTCCGCTTCTGGATACTCAGGATATTTTTATTCTACGCTGAAATCTAATTATCAGTTTGTGTATTCCCAAATTCTAGTATACGCCTTTTTCACTTACTGTTTTGGATACTGGTGTGGAAGAAATATTCAGGTAGGGATGTGAATATTTCTTCATCCCCATTATTCAGAAATGTGTTAAAAATATTATATAAACTTTGATTTTAAGCTGAAATCCCAACAGAATGTCAGTTGTGTAGTTGTAAATATTGATAAATTAAATCTCAGCACTGAATAGATCTCTAACTCAAATGTTCTGCCTAATTTCTTTTGGGAGGTGGTGCTTGCAGAAGTGTGTAGTGAAGTATAATCAAGAGCCAACGAATATTAAGTTCCGGGCCTCAAGTGAAGTGTTTCTTTCAAAAGAAAGGAGAGAAATTAGAAATCAAACCTCGTTTAAATAGTCTTCCTGACCATTCTTTTTCTTCTTCGTAAAGCTATATTTTCTCGTATGATGTAAAACATGAGGGTTTCCATTTGCATTACCTTGTAAAATCATTTTTAGAGAAACGAAATGGTTTTCTGTATCAGAGCAATGTTACAGTGATTTCCTTTACTCATCTCACTCCTTAATGAAAAAGGAGACACACCAAGAAACCGTAATGAGCAATTCGAAGTCAGTGTCCTGATAAACTTACAAAGAGAACCTTCATGGTAGTCAATTTATTTAAGCTTCCCTATCAAGATTAGCATGTACTATAATGCTTGTATTCAGTAGCATTTTTTAAAGTTTTGTATTTCTTTGACCACCAAATTTATTAGCTTTGAGTTTCACCATAAAAGTCGTAAATGATATTTACTGTATAATTAATTCCCTTGCACTGCAAGAGAGATCTAGATTAGTCCCGACAGTTGATTTTAACTTATTTGGTAGGCATTGAAACTACGAAAATAAGTTCTTTACAGCATATAAAATTTATTAAGGCATCCGAGATTTAATTATTCTACCAAAATAAGCGCAAGCATTAACTATCTAATGTAGCTCAAATATGATGTTTGAGAGATAATCATACTGCTAATTCTTGCTTTCTTTGAAGACAGGTTTTGAAATATAAATTTTAAATCATGTACACTAAGGTTCAGACTTATACTGTTCGATTATAATTTTATAAATCATGCTTTACTAATTTGGAAATGTCATCATTTAATGCCACCATATTTGTTATACGAGCAAAGCGTGTGTATACAATATTAAAATCATATGATCACTGAGGAAACATTTTATTCTCCAAAAGGGATAGATGTTTATAATCTGATGTGTGCGCGTTTCCTTTCAATAATAATTTAACCTGTAAATTATCTCATTAACTAAAATAGCTGTTACGAAATTGAAAAAAAATCTGTTGTGGACACTACATGACTTCGGCCTATTAAATTATATACACTTTTGGGCTGCCCCTCATTTAAATTTATTTCCTCAAATTATTCTAACATCTCTCAAGGCAAGTTAAAATCACATCTAAAACTGCAAATTTTGAAATTAAATATTCCAATCAACTTTTGTCGTATGGCAGTCAAACTTCTTCTAATCTTAATTTTCATAACGAATATAAAACTTTCCCAAATATAAGTATAGGAACCGCGAGACCACATTAAAAGTTAGATTTCATTATTTGTCGAAAATTAAACTTTTTTAACATTTAACGTTGCCAATATTTTTGTCGTTTAAAATAATTTTGTTATTGGAAGTATATGACTACAATCAACGACTGTGAAACTAACGGCCGACTAAGGACTTTTAAGTCAGGTAAGGATGTGGGTACATATATATATATATATATATACACCCACCCCCTTACCTGACTTTTTAACTTTAAACGTATATATACGTTTGGTTCTGCCGATTACAAAAAAAAAAGGGAGTAGCAAAATTAGATGTTATAGCAGTCCCATATGCAAAATTTTAACGTTCTACGGCTAATCGTTTTTTAGTTATGCGAGATACTTGCATTCATTCATACATATGTAGGTACGTACAGACGTCGCGAAAAAATCTCATTTTATTTTATAATGGGTTTTGGAAAAAAACAGTTCTTTATTAGTCCAAAGGGATTTAGTCCCGAAGGACTATTACTTTCGTTTTGCGATTTTGCATCGATTCACTCTGAATGCCCGTTTCACTTTTCAAATTGTTGCCACTAAATGTTATCGGTCTGCATTAAATTTTAAAAAATGAAAAATCTGCATAAATGTATGCATGTTTCTCGCATTGAGATAAAACCTAGAGCCATCGAATTTTGAATGACGTAATCCTACTGCGAATATGGGCATCTGGAAGCCCTAATTTTGAATTTGAAATTTGCTTTATTATCGATTTTATGTTTTGTAACATTTCAACGAATTTCTGATTAACAAACTAAATGATTTCAAAGCGAGCAATGGCAACACTGTACAGAAAAAAAAACAATTTTATCTCCAGCGCACGAGACTTACGGAAATTCTAAAGATATGTTCATTTTAAAATGATTTTGCGATATTGATTTTGAACTGAATTTTATGGTTTGAGTACGTAGTACATGATATTTAATAAAAAAAGGTAGCACACGAAACGTTAAAAAAACGCGCCTTTGGACGTAATTTAAAATCTGAAATCTTTCAGATTTTTTTTTTTTTGTTGTTGTTTTTTTTCTTTCCGTACAAACTGACATCACTGAAAAAAATCGTCAAATGGATACGGGAACGTTCAAAATGAATAATTTTGTCGAAATATGATACTCGAAATTTTTACCCGATTACAATACTTCCTTTACTTCTTACAAGGAAATAGAAAAAAAGTGGCTAGAGCCAATCTGATAAAAGACTTTTCTTGAAAATTATGACGGAAGATGTTTGTCTAAACTTCCTTTTATAACTATTAAAATATTTTAAATTAATGATATTTAAATTAAAGATGATAGTTGATTTTTAATATTGTAATAAATTGGACGAAGCTTTATTAATTCTTCAACTAAATGAAGGATTTTAAGGGGAAATGTAAAATTATTCAGAAACCGGGTCACTGATAGAATGAAAAAACTATTTACATTCTAAAGATAATGAGAAAGTTAGTACTGTTAGTCGAGTTTTTTATTATGTTGTTAAAATAGAAGCAAAATAGAATTCTACATTGGACCCTTTATCTGGCAAAGTACGACTGTAAATTGTCTCCATATACTGAAATGGAGTTTCACATCGTTAGAAGTAAACTGATAATAATTACTTATTTTCGTGTTAATTTAAATCTTCTTAAACTAATCCACAATGTAAAGTTCTTTGAATTTCGTTAATTTGTATATATTCATACATTTTGATTTTTGATCAGGTAATCTTTATCTGCAATTTTAAACTATATGCTGCATGTCAGTTTTGTGTTCAGTTCCGCTAGATGAGTTATTGCCTCAGTATTCTTTGATAACACTGTGGACTTTAATGTTAAGCTTTAGATTTTTGAAAACCTCTGCTCATCTTTGACTAAAAACGAATCATAACATTGCTTTTTTTACCTCCAACAAGATGGCACCACATGCCATACTTCTCATCCCTTATTGTCATGTTCAAGAAACGTTCAAATAGAAAAGCATAGTTAGTAAATGCTTCACTGAGAAAAGCATAGTTAGCATTACTTCGTTCCCCAGATTAATCTTTGTATAAAGTTTCCTTGCCGGAGTATTTAAAATGAAAAATGCGCAAAAACTAATGAACTGAAATAAAAATGTACTTCAAAGCATCGGGGTCATTAAAACTGATATGCTGTAAAAGCAGTTTGAGTGTGATTTTACTAGCATGAGTGTGGAGAGACTACTTTCCGATAAGTTTTATAAGTATCGATAACATTTTGGATAAAATTAGGTTCTGAAACATTGTCATTTGCAAAAATAGGATTCATTCAGAACTAATTTTATTTATAGAATATTATGAGAACTTACCTGCTGAAATTATGCAACTAATTATTCTTCTGAAGTCCTTTGTAATAATTTATATTAATTACATCGATAATTTATGTAATCGTTTGAGGTGTTATTTAATTGCGATATAAAAATAATGTGCATTGGTACATCGTTGAAGTTTCATCAACCTATATACACTCACGTTTGTGAAAATTGCAACACCATGAAGGACTTACGCGAGTGAGCTGAAATTTTCAGGAAATGCAAAGTAGCGCATGATATGCAAATGATTAGAATTGCAAATCCGTAGCTCATGCGTATGCTGAGCAGCGCCCTCTGAACGGCTGATGGATCCGAATAAATAGACGGCTGTAGCGAGGCGTGTATGGTTATCGGTGGTTATCTGCTAGTGGTAAACGTTAACTCAATCTGTACTTATGCCTCGTCGACGAAAGAGAGCGAGATTTGAACAACTTACAGAGTTTGAACGAGGGAGAATCATCGGCCTTCGTGAAGCTGGATTGTCGTATCGTGCAGTAGCCTCTCGTGTGCAGCGTAACAGCAGCACAGTGATGCGCGTTTGGAAGCAGTGGACGGACGAGTGTCGGACAACTCGGAAATCCGGGAGTGGACCCCGAAATGTGACGTCAGCTCGCGATGATAGACACCTGGTCCGCATGGCGCGGACGGACCGTACAGCTTCCTCTAGACAATTGGCAGCACTGTGGTCAATAGCTACAGGTGTTTCATTGTGTGCTTCATCAATTCGTAGACGTCTGCTGCAGTGTGGACTGCGCGCACGGACTCCTTTATACAGGATCCCCCTAACGCACGACCATCGCCGCCTGCGGCTACAATGGGCCAATCAGCATAGAGACTGGCGTGCTGATTGGCAGCATGTCGTGTTTTCTGACGAATCCCGCTTTAATTTGTGGTACCATGATGGCCGCATTCGTGTCAGACGCTATGCCGGTGAACGCCACCTTCCGGAGTGCATTATCGAACGCCACAGTGGACGAACACCCGGAGTTATGGTCTGGGGCGCCATAGCATATCATAGACGATCTCAATTGCTACGAATTGTGGGCAATCTGAACAGCAACCGGTATATCCGTGAAGTTCTACAGCCCGAAGCTGTTCCCTTCCTTCAAAGCTTGCCAGGCGCTGTATTTCAACAGGACAATGCCCGCCCTCATACTGCTCGGATTGTTAAATCCTTCTTTGCAGCGCAGCAGGTACAGCTTCTTCCTTGCCCTGCGTGTTCCCCGGATATGTCGCCAATTGAACATGTGTGGGATGTCATTGGTCGGCGTCTTGCTCGTGATCCTCGTCCTGTTGCGTCTGCAGACGAACTTTGGGTACGCGTACAAACGATATGGAATGCTCTTCCTCAGTCAGACATTCAAACTTTGTTTGACTCCATGCCACGTCGTGTAGCAGCACTTATTGCGGCGCGTGGTGGCCACACAAAATACTGATTCTGATCTCTTGTTCTTGTTTGTTTGCTTTGAACATTTAATCATTTATTTGTACCACTACCACTCAACTGTGTATTAAATTGCATTCAATTATGACGATTCCTTCTTGGTGTTGCAATTTTCACAAACGTGAGTGTATTTGCGGAAGTCTACAAAAAACAATATATATCATTTTCATCTCTGATAAAGTTAATGCACTTTTATTGAGGAATAATTGTTATGATATTGTTGAAGTTTACTTAATTATGTTGCATGAAACACTTATATTTAGAGTTGAGACTTTCATTTCAAAACGACATATCCGTCATTATTTGTACAAGTAACGAGAGATATGTACTTTTGAAATGTAAGCTATTGCGGATACGCTTGACTTTTCACACTTATCAGATGCAGAAAGAATTTTTTGAAACAAAAGCCAGATGTAGGGTCTCTCTAACTACGTAATACGGTATTCTAGAAAGAAATTTATATACGTAAAGAACCTTTCCCTTAAACTTTGTTGAACATTATGTGATTTACCTTTACTTGATACCTGGGGGTATTCCTGGGGGATGTTTCTTCGTCAACTTCTGATTATACTGTAAGTGAGCTTTTTCGATAGATGATTTGCTTTAAAAGGGAAAAGTAGAAAAAAATATTTTAGCTCCCTGACCCCACCTGGCACCGTATACTGAATTTTAGAATATAATTAATTTAATTTAGATTCATATAGAATAGTTTGTTAGAATGTTAAAAAGGAAAAGAAGCAGTTTAAGTAGGAGTTTATGTTCAAAAGACATAGTAAAAATATACACACTATAATATAAAAAAGAGACGCACCAAGAAGGAGTCATCCGAATGGGATGAAATTGCATATGTCCGTACCATATGCAAATAATTAATATGAATATGAATATGCATAATAGAATATGCAAATAATTAACTTTTAGTTGCCAATGACTGAGCAGCTGGAGCTTCAGCGCACTGCAACGGAGCATCCGGATGGTATATAAACAGTGACATTACAGTACAAGGCATAAATGCGGATCCTGGACTTGTATTTAATTGAAGATAGTTTTACTGTGAAGTGCCTTCGGCAATCTTTCATCGAGCTGGACAAGCGGCACTCTGTGCGGCATCCCAGCAATACTAGCCAGTCAGTCAGTTACAAGGCATAACTTCTATGAGAATGTAAAATTCCATGGCCATCGACTCATGTAGACCGTATCAATGCCTCGCCAACGGATTGGTGAATAGTATGAGCAGACGTCGCCATTTAAGAGAAGATGTACAATTGGACTAAAAGAAGCAAGGTATCAAATCGCAGCATCTTCAGTCATTGGGATCGGGGCAATGCTACTATTCGATAATGTTGGCAGAACTGAGTGAACCATGGCCGTACAGACCTCTAGCGGCCGACCGAGAGCACGAGGACAGAGTGATCGACTCTCACAGCTCCCGATGCGTCTTCATGAAAGAACCGACGTGTAACCGGAACATCAGTGACTCCAATGACTAATTAATAAATAGACGGCTCAGCGAAAGGGAGATGAAGTTACAGAGGCCACTGCGCCGACTGCCCCTCACGGTTGCACACAACCAGGCACATCTGCAGTAGTGCCGGATGGATTTGATTTGGAATCTCATGGACTGGAGTAGAAATGTTTTTAGCGATGAGTCCCGTTTTGAACTGAGCCCCGCTGGCTAGCGAAAATGTATCTAGAGAAGTCCAGGAAGGGGTGGGTACTCATTTCTTTTTTATCTTGTTGCTGTGTTTTTTGAATAAAACATTCAATTCCTATGATATTGTTAGCCTTTCGTTTTCAATACATGTGCATCACATCTATCGATTTGCGTCCCATTCGGATAACTCCTTCTTGGTGCGTCGCACTTTATGTTATAGTGTATACATATATAGTTTGCTTTCGACAGGTGCGCGTTTTACCTTCTAAAGAAGTACCTTTAAATGTCATGGAAAATTAAACATCTGTTTAAAAGTAGAGTGAAAATCACATGGGAAACAGAAACAGTGGTAATTAGTAAAGGTTTTCAGCATTTCTAAAACTGTGTATTGCAAAAGGTTATTTGGCGTAGTATTACAGAATTAGTATGTATTATTATTAAAATGAAAACAGTCACTTATTTTTGGAACATATTTTAATGTATAAATTAATAAAATTCTGAACTCATTCTGAAACTTCTTATAAGTTAAATAGTTCAAACCGGAAGTTAGTGAAGTTCTGAAAATTTTAAGATGCTGTCTATGATGCATATTTTGTTTCAATTACCACATGCACATTTAATGCATATACGTAAAGAATGTGTAAAACAAAATCTTAACTTTAATTTGCAATAGGCGTTTAACCCTCTTGTTTAATTTTTTTCTTATCTTTATCTGGAGAACTGAAATCTTAATTAATCAATAAAAATAAACAAACTACGATTCTCAATCTAACCTTCAAATTGAAATCTATGTATTTCTTCTCGCTCTCTAATTTGCTATCGGCTACTGCATTTTTTTACTTTAAATATATTATAGAAATCTAACAAAATATAAATGTAATTGTCAAAAATCGGCAAAGGGCTCCAGTTTAGCGTTGTTTATTAAAAATGCTTTATTAAGAATAAAGAATTGCTCAATTAGCTAAACACTCCGGACAAAATATTACGAAATAAAATTTTATGCAACATATGACTTGGTTACATTATTATTCTGATCACAGCCTAGATCTTACGGAGCATGCTGTCAACATGGGACTGGATGATATTTAATGATTTTCGCCCATTCGTCCATCAATCTGGCTGTCAATTTCGCTAGTGACTACGAAAATGCAAAATACTTCTTGAGAGAAAATTTCAAAATACTTAAATTTTCTCACTGACGTTAAGGTCATTCTAAGTGAGGTGCGCACATTGTATTCTGCGAATCAATCCTGAGCATACCTGACATGATAGTTTACCCCGCGTCTTCCCTAAGCACATCCGAAACGATGCATGATACAGTTATCGTCTTGGCAGACAATGTTTGGTGATAAGGCCCTTTGCACGTGCAAAGTCCACCTAAGAGACGCCATAGCCTTCCAGGATCAAGTTAAAATATACAGCCTTTATTCTAGTATTGACTTGAACTTCTAATCCAAAATTAGTCGCCGAAATACATTCCCAAATCAACACACTTACATCTTCGAACTACAACGATTTTTAGACACAGTCCAATTATATGTTTCTTCGGATATTGTGGTAACGTGACAATACATCATTGGAATATAAGTAGTGTTCCACTATCCCGTGTTGAAGAACTTCAACCCATTGAAGTCTTTTCTGATTTAAGGCTGCTGTGCTTTGAGGACATCGCTGGTGCATACGGTTGAATAATTCTGTACGATGCAGCTTTCGGCTCAGGGGCCGCGGTTCAACATCAGCCTCCGACAACAACTAATCCCTGCTGTGGAACCGATTAGTGGTAGCCATGCGCCTCATTTGCCGATGATCTCTCGGCCAGCATTGTAACCCTTAAAATTGTTTGAGACAAATGCCACAGTATATGTTGTCACACACAAAATTCTCACAATTTCTACAACTGTGTGTCCGTGTTCTCGGTCAAACATTGTGGCTTCTTTTCGTCAGTTGGTGACATCTCGTTTGCAGCCTACTTACCAGCAGTGGTAAAGTCGCTGAACGCTGGTTCTTCAACTAGACTCAAATCTTGAACGGACTTCCTGCATGGTGAACGGACTTCTTTTGCATGGTGAGCGGACTTCTTGCATGGGAGTTTTCGTGGTTTTTCCTATATGTAACATGAATATGAGCTAGTTTTCCTGAGTAAGTTCTCCACTAAGGCATTCCTCTTCTTAGGCAAATAGCCGTTGCGTACTTTGTGATAATTAGACAAACCGAGTCTCGTTTACGACTCATTGCGAATTTTACAAACGAACAGTGCATTGCTACACACTGGAGATTTCTCTAACTTTCATCTTCTCCCGTTCACATGTGTAACAGAAATGCGTGGCAGGTGCATTGAAAAAATTTGCTATTGAAAAAAATTGCTTAATGAACACGCTGATTTCTTAATAATCTGTCGGGGATTTTTATGCATTAAACTCCGCAATTGTGCATTTATATCATCCACAATCGACGTTAAAATTTTACATTTACTACACTTGCATCTGCTTTGCGATATTACTGCCACTAAAAAGGTCGTTTTAAATTGATATATTCGGAAAGACACTGCTGTCAGAATCTAGATACTGCATATTTTAGCGGGTTTTATATTTCTTCTGCCTTGATAAAATAATTCGAATCATATTTTAAGAGTAATGTTAAAAAAAGCACTTTAATCCTTACTACTTGTACTTTTAGCCCAAAGAAACAATTTGCCCAGAAGGGCTATTAATTTCGTTTTGGCGTTTTCCATCGTCTGTTATAAAACGGCGTTGCACATCTCAAAAGGTTGTCACCAAGTATTAGATCCCTGCATTATATTTAAAGAAATTAAATAATGAAGAATCTGTATAAATGTATGTATATTTCTCGCACTGTGAAAAAAGAACGGTACGTAGAGACATCAAATTTTCTGTAATGTAGTCCTCCACTCGAATATAGGCATTTCGAAGTCCAAATTTGGAATTTGTTTATTATCCAATTCATATTTTCTAAAACTTTAACGAATTTTTGATTAACAAACTCAGCGATTTCAATGCGAGCAATGGCAACACTAAAAAAACACTTGCACGTGAGACTGTCTTTCGGAAATTCTAAAGCTATGTTGTTTTTTAAGTATTTTTAGCTCAAAGGGGCGTTAGCCCAAATGCCATCGAAACGTGTATGTGTGGGCGAGACTGTCTGTCGGAAATTCTAAAGATATGCTGTTTTTAAATGTTTTGTGATATTGGTATTGAATTGAATTTTATGTGGTTTAAGTGCGAAGAACATACTATTTAATAAATAAAGGTAACAAAGAGAATGTTAATAAAAGCGCCCCTTTGGGCGGAATATAAAACCTGAAAGCTGCCTTAATAAATATGAGAAATACTAATTATTTACATCAGCTTCACATAAGATTAGATTTCATTTAACTATCTGGTAAAGGGGATACGGATTCTAAGAGAATTTTTCCGGCAAAATTCCTTAGCTTCCTTGGAACTGATGACGGTAATGAAAAATAAGTATTATATTTGAATCTAACAATGTAAAATCTATTAAGACGCTCTCAAAAGAGTTGCAGTGTGTGTGGGGGGGGGGGACAGAATAGTTTTAACCGTAAAACGATTACGTAGAAATTTAATTGTAATATAATTATTTAAAAAAGAATTCGTGCTGATGCAGTGATGATTCCACACTAAGCGGTTTAAAATCTTAATGTCAAGAAGTTTTTACGATTTCATGTTTTTTACTATCTCTCTGAAAGAAAGAGTTATAATTAAAAACTGCAACACATGTTTTAGAAAGGCTGATAATAGTCCCACTGCCCTTTATTTTTGGAGTAAATTCATATGACAATGAAAATTTTACCTTCTGACTATGATGACTACAATTGAAATGATAACAGCTAGGAAGACAAATCCACCGAATATACCAAGAGCTATAATACCACCTGTAATGGAAAATAAATCATCATCATTTGTTGTTGAAAATGTATGATTACTTAAAAAAAAAAAAGACAGAATCTACTTACCCATATTGAGTCTTGCAGCAATGGAGGCTCTGTTCCTCTTATGTTTACCTTCAATTCTTGCATTGTATAGTTTTTCTTTGTCCACTAAATTAAAGAAACGTTTATTTTATTTCACAACTCCACTCGTTTCCTCCTTTTCTATTTCACATATATAGCAGAGTAAGTAATACCAACGTATATATTTTTAAACACAGTCCGATCATCAGTTATTCGATGCATTATAGAGATTTGATTCATACTAGAAATTTTCATTACTGATTGCTATGAATTTTGTTTTAGGCATATATATATATATTGTGTCTACAAAAGACCTGTTACCCGGACTTCGTTTTCGCAACCGTTGGTCGTAGGCATATACTTCCAATTACAAAAGTGTTTAAATGTTTTAACGACACGTGTTTTGACATTTTTCAATTAAAAATGATTTCATAACTACTACGAAATGTAACTTCACATCTCTTTACAAAGTAATCTCTTAACGTCTTAGATTAGTGAACGTTTAGTAACGTTTTTCTAAGCGACATTTTATTTTTAATTACTCACGTATGCAAATTTCGTTCTTCAATTTGTCTACGACCCCTGTATATGATTCGCGATTTGTATATCAAGTATCTAGATCAATTTTTGTGGTTCGAGAGTCAAATTTTTAGTGTTTTGCTTTTCATAACGTGTAAAAAATTTTGCAGACATAAGTGAAGGCAGTAGGACCGCATAAAAAGTTCGTAATTTTAACAAAGCTAACGTTTTTTAATTTGAAAACGCCCAAACATGAATAAGTGGAAATATATGTCTACGACCAAAAATTAAGAAAATAAAGACCCATAAGGACTTCTGTAGACAAGATGCTAATTAGTGAATTACAGTTTTGAAATTATGAGAACAATCCTGATGTCAGAAAGCAATCCATTCTAGTAATCTCACATGTATAACTTTTTTGCATTATTTTTATTTCACTGTTCTTACTTTTTTTTTTCAGCCCGAAGGGGC
The DNA here is from genome assembly GCA_000611955.2 of Stegodyphus mimosarum. Lineage (NCBI taxonomy): Eukaryota > Metazoa > Arthropoda > Arachnida > Araneae > Eresidae > Stegodyphus > Stegodyphus mimosarum. The sequence goes on from KK118468.1 coordinate 68,401, forward strand.
GTTAGCATAGAAGGGCTATTTGTCTTGAAATGCGCCGAATCTCTAAAACTATTGAGTGGCTTTTCAAATTGTTGCCACCAAATATTATCGCCCTGTATTATATTTAAAGAAATTAAATAATGAAGAATCTGCATGAATGTATGTATGTTTCTGGCATTATGAAACTTTGAACAACATAGTCTTCCATCCGAGTATAGCCACGTGGAAGCCCGAATTTCGAATTTGCTTTGTTATCTATTTCACATTTTATAAAACTTTAAAGAATTTTTGATTAACAAACTCAACGATTTCAAAGCGAGCAGTGGCAACACTAAGGAATAAAACATTTTTATCTCCAGCGCGTGACACTGTCCATCGGAAATTCTAAAGCTGTGCTATTTTTAAAATTTTTAGTCCAAAGGGGCGTTCACCCAAATGCTCTCGAAAAGTATATGTGTGTGTAAATGAAATAAACCGCCTTATTGGGCGTAATATAAAATATGAAAGCTTTCAAAATTTTTTATCATTATTTTTATTTTATTTATTTATTTATTTTATGCGCGCGTTGTTAATTCAATTCTAGTGTGCGTGCACATCTCGAAGGAAGAGCAGTTAACCACGTATGAATTAACTGGTTACTAAAAAAAAACCATCATTTAAGTTTGCTTATACGCTTCAAGTATGTTCAGTTTTCGACTTTCTGCATACTTCGATAATTGCATGCAAACTCAGGCCTGATGTCGCGAATGCAGCTTTTAGTGTTTATTCTTAATGCTGCAAGGATTTGTAGTTTGTTCGCATAGACTACTGATTTTAAATAACCTCATAAAAAGTAATCTAAAGGAGTTAAATCGGAGCTTCTGAAAGGCTAACTAATTGCATCCCACAAAATTATCATTATTACATAAAATTTAAAATTTCCCCAAACAGTTTTTTAGGAATACGTCAGTTGTTGCATTAAGAACTGTGACGTGAGGCACCGTCTTGTTGAAACCACATGTTTTCCAAATTTGGCCATAAAAATTGGTGCGATGATGCCACTTTACCGCTAACTACACCACTCACTATACAGTAAACTTTGAGAATGCAAGAGCTTCTCATGCATCTCTTATGAATTGTTTTCACACCAAAAACGACAATTTTATTTATTAACATATCCATTCAAACAAAAACGAGCTTCGAAGAAGATAACTTTTTGTCAAAATTAACATACTTGAAGCGTATACGTAGCCATGATGAATTGTCAGAGCACACTAAGGACAAATAAAAATTAGCGATAAAGATAACATTTTCAATATAATTACTATTTCCTTTCAAAATCATATGCTTCTGTTTTTTCAATCCTTCTCGATTAATCATATCATTCCTAATAATTCCTCGGTTAATCGGAAGTTGTTTTCCCTTAAGATATAAAAATCCTGTTTTTTCAGAATTGTTGGGTGATAAGAGAAAAAGTATGTAGAAGCAATCATTGGCAAGTGTTGTCATTGTTCTAAGCGTAAGATCTTAATGGCAATATGAATTTATATATTTGTTGATCCTTGACATCTATGACATTACATCACGGCTAGCGTAATCATGCCATTTCTTTTTCAACAGCAGTTTATTTGCTGAAATGCGTGGAACATCGTCTGATTTCGAATTGACTTTCAATGAGCAAGGCGCAAATGTCACATTCTGGGTTTTGCGTCAGAAATGACCTTCTGAGGCATTAATGGTCGAAAAAGCTTTCGGTTATAATAGTATGAAGAAATAAATGTACGATTGGCATAAAGAATTAACTGGAAGTTCTGTTACATTTTACTGTAATCCACAAAGTAGCGGATGGCCTTCTCGAGAACAGATGAAAGAATTGCGCGTGTTTGGAATGTTACTTGCAAGTTATAAGGAAAAAAGTCGTATTAAACGTTTAAATATATTTTGGTACAACAACAATATGCTGATCTGTGATAATCTCCATAAGCATCTTGTTCATCAATAAACGGTTAGAAGAATATTCCTTCCTGAACAAAAAGAAATGTTCTGACTGAAAACTTTTCAAACCATATAATCGTACAAGACAAGACATCGTATTTTCTGTACAGTCCACTAAAACATGCATTTTTTGTGCTACGTTTGTTTATTATTTTCTAAGTTTAATATGAGAAAGCGTACGAGAGTTACCTACGAGAGGAGAGATGCCGTCAGCTACTGGAACAAATAATCGAATAAGCAAACCCATTACTGGACCTGACTTAGAGGCGAGGATCATTGCATTGCGTCTGTATTTTCATCGTTTGGAGGAGAACATTTAATGTAATGTTATCTTTACTAACTAATGAAGTTATGTTTAGGCCGAATAATGCTCACGAATGAATTCACGTTCAGTTTATAAAGGGATTCCAGAGATATATTTTCACCAGAAGACAACCTAGAACGGACTACCTTCCTCCCCATATCCATGAAACGCATTGTTTTATAATGATGATTTACTGGTTTGGAAAGGAATCACCAAAAACTGCCACACCGAATACCGTATAAATGGTGGAGGTTTTGTAACCACGCGGTTTGGGTTTGGTTTGGTTTGATTCGATTTATTTGGTTATGGCAAAGCACTCCAGGGCTATCTACCAAGGAAGAGGGATGCCATCGTGTAGGTCTTTCTAAGAGGAGCTGACTCGTACACATGTTACACATGGGGAAAACCACGTAAACGCCCTCGCCAGGATACAAACCCCGACTGAACTACCAGTGTTCAGCAACTTTACCTCTGCCACTGGAGTAACCACGCGGAAGTGCATATTTGAGTTTCTGTGTCTCCAGTTAATCTGTTTAGGGGTATCACGAGCCCAGAATTTTTGGTCATGAATGATAATGATTAATTTCATCCAGCTGTTGTGGTGTTAAATACCTTCAAACTAAGAATATTGTTTGAATACATTGGCTGCTAAAATCTACTGAACTCAATTCTGTTCAGGATGCATGAGATAAATTAAACTGGCGAGTTGTGGCTCAGTAGCTCCTCCTTGAAGCGTGCAGGAGGCAGACCTGCTTTCTAGAGGAACAGTGTTGGCTCCTATACGCTTTAATAAACAGGAAAGACATTACGAAGTGTACTTTTCTACTAAAAGAGATCACATACGTTATTAAATAGTTTTATCTTCGACGATAGAAATGGTACCATTTTTTCTTTCATATATTTTGGAATCAGGAGCAATATTTTAACATTATTTAATTTGTTTGCAATTCATTTGTTTATGCATTTTTACGTGCTCTTTCTTTTATCCTGTAATAAAAAATTAATTTATTTTTATAATTAACATTTTTTACCTTTTAATTCTGAAAACCAGTATAAACTCATTATATAAGAGGACGAATTAGGATATGTTTTTACTATAGCATTTTTCTTATCTTCATTGCGATTCTTTGTTTTGAAAGTCCACCAGTGGCTGAGCGGTGAAGTCACTGAACATGGGTAGTTCGGTTCGAGGCTGGAATCCCGGCAAACGGTCTGGCTGCATGGGCGCTTTTGTGGTTTTTTTCCCCATATGTAATGTGTATACGAGCCCTTTTCCCTTAAAAATTCCTCCATACAGGCATCTCTGTCCTTAGGCAGATAACCCTCGAGGTCTTTACTATATTCAAATAAACCAAACCAACCTATATCATGAATTGATGCTTTAAGCATTTAGTTTTTGTCAAATCGTTTTGCAAAACAAATTGTATTTTACGGACTTTTCGTACTTCTGTTTAGAAGAAAATAATATTTACCTTGAAACAAAACCGTGAACATGGACTACCTGGGAAAATATTTAACTTTCGGAGAACAATTAATTAATTTTACTCCAGGATGCGTATTCCTTTGATAAGACTGGATCATTTAAACTTGCTTTTCAGTTAGCAGGTCTATTTGCCTAGCCAACCGCTTAGCTGAAACTGTTTCAGGCGTTAAAATAAAATTTGCATGCAAATTCATTTTAATCCTATTATTGTTATATATTTTTTAATTTAAAAAATATTTTACCTAACTTTTTGAAATTTTAATGGCAAACTCTGGGAGATATTAATCTGCCAAACTGAAGTTTTGAGGTTTTTTTTCCCCCGCTTGGAACTGTTAGTAAGAGTCCTCGCCACGAAAGAGTCGTTAAATTACTTCAAGGTTTAACCTGAGGCCATCGTGCGAATTTTGCCTTCTTTTTCCATGATGAAATTACTGTCGTACATAAAACTTTAATTTGGCCTGAATTCTTATCTTTATGATACTCTTAAATTTCTTTGCATTTGCAATTTATCAGAAATCCGCTCTCAGAAATGCAGTCAGCGAAGTAGTAAATTATATGATTCTAATCACATACTTGTTGCTCTGTCAGCTCTTTTTGCATGCCCACTATTTTGTTAAATACTGGTCTTTTAATGTCTTTATTCAGGTATATTTTTATGCTGTACTTATTTAGAAAGAAAACATATCTATTTAAAAAAATGTAATTATTTTTTATATGGGACAAATGTTGAATATGTGTACTTACATTCGCATGTAGGAGGTTTCGATGTCCAGAATCCCGTCGAATCGCAGGAAATGTTATTCGCGCCGACAAGTTTATAGTTATCTTCGCACGTATATTCCGCCGTTGTGCCTGGAACTGTTGTATTGACCGTCACTGTTACGTTACCGTGTGCTATTGCTGGTGGATTATGACACAGCAGAGCTGGAAAAGAACAGTAAATAAATAAATGGCAGTGAATTAATTCACACAAAAATGTATTCAAAAGATGTTTTCGACAGTAAAAGAGTTGAACTTTTAAAAACTGACGATTATTAAAAAATGAGATATTTATTATTCATTACATACTATATACCAACAAAAGATGGAAAAGATTTCACTATTTACTATGACGCCAGTACAATTTATATTCTTTATTCAATTCTACATTTTTATTTTCATTCAAATAATATACATTATATATGTTTTATGTCACCAAAGAGTAATTATGTAGTAACCCATTATAAGGTATTGCTCCCGCCTTCTTAGAATGCCTTAGTGGTGTAGTGGTCAGCACGCTCGGCGCGTATTCGAGAGGTTCGAGTCCCGGCAAGAGCACTGCTCATTTTTCCTCTCTCCTGCTTCTAAATAACCTAATGTCTCTGCACCATTATATCTCCAAAAGTTATTTATCTGGCAACCCAAGTTTACGCGGAGCATCTTTTCTAGGCTTTTTGCTCTTTCGAACATTTTCGTCAGTGTTACTTCAGATTATGATCCCTTTTATAGGAATTTCAATATTTTAGCATGGTGGTAGACCATACACTGCAGTTTTTATCATCTTCGGTGAAATCTCAGAATTAGCTTAGATCATAATGTGGCTCGATTAAAGGCTTCATACGCCTCATGTTTCTCATTTTAGAATTTTAGCGCAGAGGTTGTGCAGTTCTTTGACTTTTTTCTTGCGAAAACAGATTGTTGAGTGCATGGGCAACAGCTCAAAAACGTGCTTCTCTTTTATGGAAAAGAACACTGTAAAAAGTGTGTGACATTTGATGCGTCGTTGAAATAGACGTAAAGATGCCAAACAAACGTTTCTTTCCATCAGTCATCAAAGAGTTCTTGACTGTTCGGTGAGTGTGAGGTCAATTATAAAGTATTTAATTTTCCAATATTTTTTTCCTCAAGGATTACAACTGAACTTTCCGTTAATAATAGATACCGAAGGAACAAGTATCTCTATTATTGGAAAATTTTCATTTAATCAGAGTGTGTGTCTTATTTGAGGGTTCGGGGATTCAGAAACTGTTCGCTACTGGGAAGTGTTCCGTTAGAGTAAGTGCGTTAAGGGAAATTCGACTATAAAGCGAATACTTTTTCGACATAAATGGATATTGTAAAAATAGTTGACATACGAAATTTAATTATACAAGTCATAAAAGAAACTGAATGAGTATAATTTTAAGTTACTTACGATCACATCTGGGAGGCGGACCATCCCATTTGCGGTCAGCATCGCACATCAAATCCGAACGTCCTACTAATACATACGACTCTTGGCAAAAATACTGTACAATACTTCGATAATGCTTTGTGCCATTTACTAAAGTGTAGCCTCCATTGGGAATGTTGGCAGGGAAGCCGCATTCTAGATCTGTAAAGAAATAATAATTTGAAACTGTGCTGGGCAGTAAATAGTGCCACCAATTAAAAATCATTTACTTATACAACTTATATACACCTACTTATACAACACCCAACATACTTATACACTCACAGCTGTAAAGTAATAAATTAAATTAAGAATTTATAAATATTGCGTCCGCTGAAAGTTTTAAAATCGACATCAAGGTACGTAAAGGGCGTTTACGATTATTTAATTTTAAACGTTATTTAAACTTGGATAATAAACTGCATATGAAAGTTTTGTTTGTAGAATTTAGTGGCAATGCAATTCAAAATCTTAACATTTCAATATGGTCCCCTTCTTTCATAATCTGTCGTGCAAACTAGCTTTATGACTTGTAGTTAAAAATGCGATAGTCATGCTGAAAGAGGACTACAAAATTATTATCTCGTAATCTTCAGGACTGTTGCCGTAGCTTGTGCCACTGACGCGGCAAGATTTAGGACCGCAGGAGATAGCAACGTGTGGCAAAAAAGTTTAGCACCGGCCGTGTTTTGATAATAAATCATCAACAGCAAACTAGCACCTGCATATATTCATCCAACTACTGATTCAGGAGATTTGAAGATGTTCGTGCTTAGTGCATTGATGAAATATTCTGAGACTGATTCTGAGACTTGACGAAATGATCGATGAAGAGTTTACTGTAGATGCAGTGTTCCTAGTATTATGAAGGGAGATTTCAATGTAGACGTCAGACGAAATGAAAAGGCATTTTATTTTACGAAACATCGTTTTAATCTCAATAGGGTGTGCTAAGTAACTACTCAAGTACACTTGACAATTCATTTATAAAGTAAAAGGAATTATTTATTTATAGATTTACTAGGAATATAATTGCAGACGTCTTAAATTATGGTACCTTATTTTTCATATCATCGACTAGTTTTACATAGGGTCATTTTGAATGAATAAATGCAATAAATAAAAATTAGAATAAAATTAAATATATGTGTGTGTGTCTCTTTTGTTTGTTTTATTTGTCCTGTAACATCTTAATACTTCCGTTCGTAATCCTGTGCATTAAAACCAGCGGCTCTTTAAATTAAAAACAGAGAGCCTACCGCCAGTTTTTATATCATTGAAAAAATCATCTGTTATATACCTACTCAGATAGCCGATGTGGTCAACCTAAATACACCAGATATTAAAAATAAAAAAGTAAAGCAAAATTTATCAGCAGTATTACTGGATAGTTCTTACATGAACATTTGGGAGAAAAGTCACTGAAATATCCTGTGATTAAGCATTTTCTTGCGGTGGGACCGAGAAGCAAATGGCCTGAGTTGCACTGGTATTCAATTGTGGAGCCAACTGTATTGGATCTCATGAGTATGGATGAATTGACCGGTCTCTCTGGCGAACCACACGAAACTGGCCCTGTAAAATTAAATAAATGCAGAAATCAAATAAATTAAAAAGGAATGTCGATTAAAAAATCATAGACAAATTTGCAGAAATTAAATGTTGGAAGGTGCATCTGATTGTTTGAATCATGGTTTAGCACATTGTTGGAATTATAAATTATTATTAAATGATATTCCTTCCGTATCGAAATGATTGTCCAATTTATAAATTTGCGTCAGATTACGGAAATAGAAGCGGGAAATAGTTTTTTGAACTTGTGACCTTCTCTTTCATGAAAGAGAATTTTGATACCGCATATTGATTTATTTTCATTCTTTTTTACAGAGTTATGGGAAAGAAATGCAGTTTAAGGTCTTAAGACAGAAATGATATTCTGCGGAAATTATTGAGAAACTTTATAAATGCACGGTCTTTCTTATAGCGGCTATAGGTAAAAAACATGGCGTGTCGGCCAAAACTGTTTCTAGGATATAGTCAACCTCCCAACAGTCCTTTAACATCTTGGCTTTAGGGTTCTTTAATGCCATATAAGGATTACAACATCAAGTTGCGTCTAACAACATAGACCATAAAATAAGCCGAAATACTGTAAATTATAATTGCAATAACCAGTTTTTAGAAAGCAGCGAACAATGAGGTTACTCACGGCGTAAATATCACACTTTGTATAATTCTTATTTCTTATTAACAGTGCAAGAATTACGTTCAGTTGGAAGTCCGCGGATAAGTGAAAAGTCTTACACTCAGAATTTTGCTATGAAGAACCACTTGCAATCGTGAGATTCGCCAATGTCAATCAAAGATAGCTGGATAATTAAACATTTAAACAATTGTCTTTCTGTGGCCAATGGCATCTAAAAGCAATTTCTGAGGATGAATTCGACATCTTGGAAGTTCCGTCTAGTAAAGTAGAGGCGACTATCATTAAATAATCGCTATCACTTAAATTTGTACAATTCATTGCAGAAGTAAATTTTTAGAGTAATGTCCACTTAAAACAGTACATTAGAGGGGTAAGTGAAACTTCTCATCGAAGTTAATATACTGGCAGGCTTTATTCTACCTGAAATAACAGCATTGGTTTAAAAAGACACATATTAAAGTTCAAATCGAAGTTAAGAACTTAATCAGTGGTATAGTGAAGTTTCAGTAATCTAGTGAAAAAATACTTATCTATAGACTGACAAGTATAGGCTTGATTTCAGACAACTCAAAGCCTTAAACTGCTAAAGTTTGACTTTTCCTTTCTTGCTGTATTTTAAGACTGTTACAAAAGCTGAGTCGCTAAAGCCGCGGAATAATGTTAATTCATCCCAGTTCGATGCTCTGTTTTCTGGACGGTTGGCTGCATGTTCTCGCCCAATCTTGATTTTCTGAAAATATAAGCCAGTTTGCTTCATGAAGGAAACCCTTTCATGGAGGATCCATCCCATGAAGGATGCTTTACGCAGATAGTCCTTGAATGATTTCTACATGAAATTCAGAGTCAAGTTGTTGTGGCTTCATAAGTGGCCGACTTCACAAGACTACTGAATACTGGGATTTGGACTTAAGGTCCCCAGGAGAACGGGCTGGTTGCATAGTTGGATTTCATGGTTTTCTATGTGTGTAATAGGAATACAAGACAGTTTCTTTTAAAAAGGTCATTCAAGGTACCCTTCCTCTCAGCCAGACGGCCCTCTTGTACTTTGTCATAAATCTAACCACAAGCTGTCGTGTTTCCTGAAATGCGTGGACTTTTTTCAGTTACTTTTATCACAGAAAAGATGATAATTTTTTGAAGTTATTATTAAAACACAATTTTCTTTTGAATTGGTTAATAAATTGTCAGGATTCAAGTATAATAAAGACAACCTTAGTAAGGTTCGCACAAATCTTTCAGTTCAATTTTTGAACTTACGTATATAAGCAATTATGGCATCCCCCATACGTGTTCTTGTAGTTTACTGGTTAACATGTCCAGCCAGCACTTGGAAGATCCACGATTCGAATCCCGGCAAGGGCATGGTTAGAAATTTTACGTCTTATGCTTAAAAAAAACCCAAATTACATTGGCTCTGCAGTACTGCAATGTGTGTTTATCACCACCTAAAATTGATAAACTATGTCTTCCCATTCGTTTTTTAAGTGGAGAAAAATATAAGGAATTATCACATTCTGTCTTGTGTACTCTTGTGATGTAAGTGTTTATCACGTCCGGCTGCAATTTAAAAATTTGGGGTTTAAATCCGCGAGGATGTAGTTGATTTATGGTTCATGGTTTCGAAGTACCCTATGCTATTTGTAAATGAAGCGCAACTTTCTGTCTAGTACTTTATGAAGAAGTTATAAGCCAGAAGCTTGCTAAGTCTTCTAGGTGTTAACATATAGCCAGACTTTTATAAATTTCTTTAACTTTTAAGAATAATTATGTTTCATAAAATTGTTATATTTATTGAAATTTTCTTCAACTTACTGTGTTCACAGATGTAATTGAGTTCCCTGTTGCATTCAGTATCTGACCATAGCCAGCCATTGGATCCGTCAAACTTCGAGCAGTTCTTATCAGTCGGTGGAATGCTCCAGAAAGAAATAGTAAGATCTTTTCCTGTAAAATAAAAGCGAAAGCAGTTTAACTTTCATTTCACACATATTTAAATTTAGGTGCTCATTTGCTTAAGGCACAGCTTGAGCTTACAACAGAGATACAGCTTGAGGCACGTATATATGGACGTATACAAGTTATCAAACTAAGCTCAAAGAACAGTAATTATAATTGTTATTTTAATTTATATTTTAAAATATTACTTTTATAATCCTTAAAATTATTGGTGAACTTGATGAATATATATTGGAGTTATTGAAGTGATTGATAGTTTTAAAGCAATCTGCTAAATTGCTGAAGAAATTTTTTTTAGAGTTTTATAATTTAAAGTAAATCTTTCTTCCTCTGAAAAAGAAGAAGTTATTACCATCTAACCACTTCCAGTCCTTAGATACTGGATCTCTAACGACTCCATTCCAATAATCAGAACCCGGATTCTTTTTGTGGCGTTTGTACAACTCCCAGCTGAGGAATCCTTGCAAAGCCGGGCTCGTTTCGTGTACCATGCTACCTCCTTGCAATTCACAAAATTTTGTAGCACCTTCCAGCGTCCTAGGCTTGTTGCTATGAAACAAATAGCACTTTCCGTTGTAAGTGGCTGTCGAAGTCTCTTCTTCAAACTGGGGACACTGCTGTACTGGAACAACTATAAAACGAGGAAACTAACTATGAAATTCGCATAGGGATATGTACAAAACATTATGCATTCAGTATGATCTATAACATTCAGAATTTTAATTGAACTATACATGTTGTTCTTAGATAGTTTACTGGAGAAATGTAAAGTATACAGTAAAAATTAGGTTTTGTGAGAGAAAAAACATTGGTCTTATATTTCCACGGAGAGAAAACTAATGTAATGTTTTAATTTAGAGAGAAAATTAAAATTTAGTTAAATGAAATAAATCTTTTCTTTGTAAAAAGAACAATGTTAAACTGTCCGATGGATTAATTAGTTGATTGATTACGATTGCTTACGTGTTAGAGAGTAAAGTAAGCTTTTATTTAACATCGGCCCTATCTTGACTTTTAGCTTTGTTGACAGCTATAACAAAGATACAAATATCATTTTAAATTCATAAATGATATTAAAAACATTTCAATAAAATATTAAGTACCAAGTTTGTCTGGAATGATTACTAAACGTCCCTTTTTTTCAAAAAATATCATACATGCAGAAATTCACTTAGACTGAAATTTTACATGTGCAATACTCATGATACGTGATCGTATATGAATATCATTTAATACAAAATCTATAAATTATTCTAATGCTTCTAAATTTTGCCACGATTTAATGTTTTAACAGCATGTAGTGTTTTGAATCAGTAAGATAAAATACTATCTGTGGTTTCTTACATACAGAAAAGGCTAAGGTTTCCTAATTATTTAAAGTATCGGACAAATGTTTTGACGTTTTAATCTTCAAGTAATCCCTTTTGCCCTCAGTCAGCGATGGAAAATTCCAGACCCTTGATTCCTTTAACTATTACGAATGTTTTATTTATTGAATAAGCAAAGGTTTATTTCTTACTTTAATTAACTATTAAAATCAAAAAATCAAAATGCTACATTCTAATGTGCAGATTTAATTTTATAAAACATGACCTTCTAATATAAAATGTTTCTTCACTGTGACCGAGAGTTAATAATGGTGTAACCATATTGTATGGCTGATATTAAATAGATTACGTGATTCTGTTACAGACTTTTTAAATAATTAGTATTTATTTAAGTGGTTTTGTCTGTCTTTTGATTTCGTTTATGAAACAAAGGCCAAATTTGCATTCAAATGCTCTTGGAATTCACAGACCTGCTATAGTATGAATGGTAGAAAAAAGATTAAAAATTTATATTATCTGTACTTTCCTAATTAACTCTTTTGTAATGAAAACGATTAAGTCATTATGGATTGCTGCCTTCGCCACCATCACCATCATTCTGGAATGCCTTAGCAAAAAGTTTCTAACTTAGGCTATGGACCCAACAGGTTTCACTCTGTTTCGGAGAAAAAAAAAACTACTATTATCAATGGAGCAGTTTTCCATTCATGACTCGGATTAAAGGTGCCTATCTCTATAACAGCTGTGTTTCGCACTAACGCCTCATTTTTTTATTACTAACGCCCCCTTTACAACATCCCCGATACGTTGCAGGTGTCTTTCGTTAGCGAGAGAGTATTCTGTGCAGTTGTGAGTGCACCATGTAGGCGCTAAATGAATTCGAACGAGGGCATATTGTTGGGACTCGTATGGTGTATGCTTCCGAAACCAAGGTTGCTGAAGTGTCTGGTGTTCAAGAGGCACAGTATCTAAAATTTTTAACTCATATAGGAAAACTGGAAAAAACGCTTCCGTTAAATCACAGCACGGACGAAAATGTGTGTTGAGTGATCACGACAGACGATTATTGAAGAGGATTGTGATGAAAAATAAGAAGACTTCAGCCCAAACATGACTACTGAACTGAATGTCGCATTCGCAAAGCCTGTCAGAACCGAAACAATGCGAAGGGAGCTCAACAAGCAGGGTATTTTGGGGCGAGCTGCAATTCAAAAGCCACTCATCAGTGACCAAAATTTCTTATGAAGTGTTTTCTTCCTCCTTTCTGCATGCCTTCGTGATGTACGATTAGCACACTCGGAGCGTTTCCGACAGGTCCTGGTTCGAATTCCGGCGAGGTATTGCTCATTTTTCATGTCTTCTGCTTCATAATAACCTAGACTCTACAGTCTTAGGAACAGAAAGTGTAACAAAGTCATAAAACCTGGACTATAGAGCAATAGAAGACTGTCATATAGTCAGATGGGTCTTGCTTTACACGTTTCCGACTTCTGGGCGAATTTACGTCTGGCGAACGTTGTCCCAGGCATGTAATAAAGACAGTTTGCTGCCGAGTGTGAAACATGGCGGGGGTTTGGTCACAGTTTAGATAGACGTAACGTAGTATTCCACTGGATGCATCATTACAGTGCAAGGTCACATTACTGGCAAAGATTACGTGACCATTTTAGCTGATCATTTCCCTCCTATGATGCCATATTCCAAGACGACAAGCCTCTTGTTCATTCAGTTCACATCGTCCAAGACTGGTTTTCTGAGCCATGAGGGTGAACTTTCACATCTATCACGGCCACTGCAGTCACCAGATATCAATATTATTGAGCCATTGTAGTCTATTTTGAACAGAAATCTGCGTGAGCGCTATCCACCGCCATCATCGTTAACTGAATTTGCCAACGTTTTACAGTAAGAAAGGTACAAGGTTCTCTTGCAAAACCCAAGATTTATACACATTTTTTATTTTCTGATCTATTTATCCATTCCGAGAAGATAGCAAGCTGTTTTGAATATATGTGTATATATATATATGTGTGTGTGTGTGTGTGTGTATGTGTATATGCAATAAGATGACTTGGAGTAAGCTGCAACAGACTGACGAAGGTTTTCTGCATTATATCCTGGGATGACTCTACTGCGCAGTTAGAAAGATGACACTCGCAGGAAATACTTGTAGACAGACGTGGCGGAATTAAATATAACTTTTATTGGTGGATATAAACTAATTATCAAAACATATCTTTCATCACGCATGATCATCGGCGCAATAAGCATCTCATAATTTTATGTAGTGAGTATCACATTTTAGATAATGGGATAGTTCGTATCACGACAAACCAAACGCACTTTTTAGCTTCAAACTCTCCTGCATTTTTAGTATTTCCTCTATGTATTCTAAAAATTGCAATAACTTTTCTGGACTGAGTGATTTCTAGATAAATCTATGATACACGGCTTGCGCAACGCTGATGACGTTTGGGAACTTGAAGTCAAAAGTTTGAGAATTGAAACTTTTCTAACCTAAACTAGAAGCTTCCTCTTGGGGATCTTCCATATTGGAGAAGTGCGTACTTTTAGCTTTACCCTCTTTGCTGCTCGGGCGCAACTTCGCTGTGCTGTCTTTCTATCGCAATATTATTAAAATATGTAAATGTTCCGGAAATAGGCACGGTTAGAATGCCAAATGAATAGTGGCCACAAATGGGAATTTAAATAAAAATGGAATTTAATTTGCCTCGACTGCCAAGTGTCCTATTCATTATAGATTAGCATTCTACGCAAACGCGAATTTTTTGTTTGACAATCATTTTTGTGAGTTGATGTGACCATTTTCACAAAAAAGAACAAAATCGAATATCATGCTTTCATTAGATACTTGTTTTTGAAAGGTAATATAAATGTACTCAGATTAAAGAGGAGTTAGACACAATGCACGAGGACTCTGCGCTATCATTTACTACTGTGAAATTTTGGGCAGAGGAATTTAAACGTGGCCGTACCAACTTGAATGACAATGAACGTTCAGGTAGGCCAAAAACTGCAACCACTGATGAAAACAACGCTAAAATCCACCAAATGATGCTGGACGACTATCGCATCAATAGCATGTCCATGTTTGCCACATATTGAACCAAGATTTAGATATCCTCACACTGGCTGCATATTCGGTACCGTGTTTGCTCACTTTGACCCGCAAACATGTCCCAGTGAACATTTACACCGTTATGTTGGTGCAATAAATCGGCATTTTTCGACTATTAATCACATAGATGGAACATGGATTCGTCATTACAGCCCAAAACAGAAGCACAATCAAAACAGTGGAGGCAAAAACTGTTCCTTCTGCTGAGAAAGTGATGGCAACAGTTTTCTGGGAAGCAATGGAATTGTCTTAATATATTATTTTGAAAAGGGAAAACCATTACCAGAACATACTATGCAATGTTACTTGACAAGGTAAAGGCAGAAATTGCGGAAAAAGGGCCACATTTGCAAAAGTAAAAACATTTGTTTCACCAAGACAATGCTCTATCTTACATCTCAACGGTGTTGCAATGGCAAAAATCTGTGAATTACGATTTGAACTGCTTGACCACGCGCTCTATTCACCAGATCCGTAAGCAAGTGCCTTTTTTTGTTCCCTAACCTAAAAGGAGCACTTGAAGGACAAGGATTTTCTTTAAATAAAGAGACTTTGCAGAAAAAGATTCCATATATTATTTGGCGGGTTAAAAGGGGGAGAGCATCGCTGGAAGAAATGTATAGACTTACAAGGAGACTATGTCGAAAAATAAAGGTAATTTTAGAGAAGAAAATATATTTTTTTCTTTGTTAGGTCGTTTCATTGGGTATTCCCAATAAAAGCTTCAATATTGAGAAACTGATAGAAATGGAAAGGAGCATTTGATTTTAATTGATCTTAGAACAGGCAACAATTATCTTTTAACTAATAAGAGTCATTAAGATACAATAACACGCCGAACAAATATTAATTTAGAAGTCAAATAACAAAAATCAGCGTTAATTTTAAAATTTTCACAGGACTAGTTTCGATGGTTTTACCAAACCATCATCCTCAGCTGCAAAAGCCGCTTTTGGTTCGGTAAAACCATCGAAACTAGTCCTGTGAAAATTTAAAAATTACTGATTTTTGTTGTTTGACTTCTAAATTAATAATAAGAGTGAACCTGCTATTTAATATTGTAATACTGTTGCGTTCTACGGGTTCGTGGATTTGAGAGTATCCGATGAAAACACGATGCAGAAAAATAAAAAGCACAATTTATTTACAAGAATCACTATTTACAGCACAGTTCCAAAATTCCCTTTAAAAGCGTCGAAAATCTACAATAAATACGCTGAAACAATCAGCAACACAGCTTCAGGCTGTAACTGTAAAGGCAGCTTCACGGCAACACTGAACTTATAATAAACACCGTGGAACAATCACCAATACACTGTCAAGCTATACTGTAAAGTTAGCTTCACGGCAAAGCACTATCTCGATCGCTTTCCGTTCCCAAAACTCTCGCGTAGCTTAGCAGCGATTCTCACAACTAATCACACTCTCTCGCAACTAATCTTCACAATACTCTCACAATCTTCACAATTGCCGGCTCTCAGAAACGCAAGGGTTTATATAGCTTTTCATTAGGTTCCACACGTTTCGAGAAATATCTCGACAGGAAGTTATTCTAGAAGCTTCCCGATTGGACCATGGGATATCGCCGATTTGGTCGCCAAATGGGCGATAAAGTCGCCAATCTGGCAACCCTGCCATACACTATTTTATGGCAACCCTAGTGCTATGCCGGAAAGCTTACATACAGGCGCAACCGCCGAATTTTTCGTAACAATACTATTTGTCGGTGTATCACTTTTTAATAGATTGGCCATATTTTAACAGGTTTTGATTGAAGTATTATTTTAGAGGTTGTGATTTGCCTCTTGACATTTTAATAAGGACAGAAGTCAATTCCAATTTATTTCAATACTTAAAACAGATTGGGTTTTATTATTTAATTTGATTTGTTTTTAAGGCTGTGTTTTAAGGTATTTCATGTTTTGTGGTTTTATCTATTTTGAAATCATTATCTGTGGCTCGTGCAATTGTTCATCTAAGCATTCATCTTTATATCATTTAATTTGCTTTTATAAATATGCTTTGCTTTAATAATATTCAAAATGTAAATTTGTAAGGCATTTTCTCTTTTTTTTTTCACTCCTTCGTAGCTGGAAGCATGCCAAGGGAGTTCCGGAGTTCATATCCTGGAAGGGAATTGCTCATTTTCTACATTTCTTGCGTCAAATAAATCAAATGTGTCTACAAGTGGTAGCCAAATTAAAATGTGGCGCATATCAATTTGTCACTATCGGGATTTGGAGACAAAGATACGCTGCTCACCAGTCGGGCTTTATGTGGAGCATAATATACGGGACTTATCCTTTCTCATAGCGGCCTTTCGTGATGCAACTGAAAGCACGTGCAAATCACCTAACAACTATTCCAAATAACCAGTCTTTTAATAGATATGCCTCAGTTGATTTCACTTATGATGTAAGTAACGCATATTTAAACGCTGTTTGCTATCCCATTCACTTGCACTGGCCTGCTTTTATACGAAAGATGAATAGGAGCTGACAATTTCCTACATCGCTTACTACCTTTCCTAACTTTATTTTGCGAAAGATGATTAAGTAATTTAAAACGCTAGCACGACTTTCCTCTGGTTGAAATAATTTAAGTGAAACTATTTATGCAGCAACGTTTGCTTCTTTTGACGGTGAATGATTACTCGATAGCTCTGAAGTAATAGTTTTTATTGCTTCAATGAGTTTCTTACTTACCTTGGTCCGTGTACACAAAGGCTTCGCAGATGGACATGGTAAATGCAGTGGGCGTTTCTACATGAACACTCACGAATGCTCCAGTGATGGTGGACGTGCAGGGGAAGAATAAAGGGCGCCCTTCCTCTAATGAAAGGAAATCAATACACATCACCAAGCGCATATATACAAACATTGCACGAGAATGGTAAACTCTAAATAGCCAATTCGTAATTACCGATTTTGCCTGTGAACTTGTTGCAGACGGGATTCGCACTTAGATCAGGTCTACTGTTTCCTACTCTTACGGTCACGGTTGCAGGAAGGTTATTGGCTGCAAAGAAAAATTAAAATAAATGTAATTAAAATAAAATAAATATAATAATAGATAAATTTCAGGCATTCGAGTTTCATTTTTTAAATTCGATTTGTAAATAAATATTAATTTAGAATTCAAAGTCTGTCAAAACATCAGTCTTATTTTAATGAAGATTTTGAATAAAACTCTACCAATTTCGAAGGCGAACAGACAGAGGTCTCTCTTCATCAGAAGCAAAAAAATCTGAAAAATGGGATGAGCGACAACAGTATTTATATCGAAGCAATGGGAAAAGAAAACGAACTTTATCGTAGTGTCGCCTATTCTAAAAGCATTGGGAAGTGCTGCATTGGAGCTAATGATCATTAACTGCAGAAGATAAAACTTCAAGGAAATGCAGTTCTGCGAAAATTATCCATAAATCTTCTTTAGCTTCTGCAATGAATTTCCTTGAAGTTTTCACGTTCACAAAAATTTGTCTTCTTTAGTTAATGACATTAATTCCAATCCAGTATTTCCTGATGCTTTTAGAATTTTATTTTATTAATTTTTGATGTTTGATTAACATTTTCCGCTACAGATGGCGCGACGGTGTGTTGTTCTCTTTGCTTTTCCTATTTTGCAGTTTTTTTTTCCCGGAAAGACAGGGATCTTTGTGTAATTACTAGATTACTGTTTAGATTAAATTACTAATTAAATCAAATTTTACACTGCCATGCTTATCGGGCAGTTTGAAATGTTTAGAATTTTGAATGGAAATTTAAATTCGCATACACGAAAATATTTCTGCATACTCTAAAATTGAGAGTATTTACATGTAACACTAGCCTGTTATTTTGAAGAAAGTGATGGAAAATACATTCAGTTTAAAAATATTCATTTCATTTTTGAACAGAAAAAATTGTTAACAGACAGTTAAAGTATTTATTTAAACGAAACGCTGTCACAAATGTGCAAAATTTCATCAAGAATAAGAAGTTAAATAAAAAGTGAATAAAGTTGAATTTTTTTATTTTTTGTTGACACTTTGAGGGAACGTTAAAAAATGCGCCGTCTTAACAATGTACAGGGTGCGTCATAAATTCGTGCAAAGTTCAAAAATTCGTAATAAAAGAAGGAATGCACGGAAAAATTTTCTGTTTGCGCCAATATGGTCAGAAAGACATTGGATTTTTTTCCATGTAAAAAAAAGTTTCCAAAAGTAACCGACAGAGGGCGCTCACATGTCATACTGAGATGTTTTATGCAAATCAGGCTATCAATAAAACACTTGGCTGGAAACGGATCCGTCATTCGAAGTCGGCAGCATGCTTTCTTTACCAGATCGAGCGTTGGTGGTTAAATTGTTCTACAGAAATGGTGAATCCACAACTGTTACATTGCGAAATTTTCGCACAGAGAAAGGACTGAAGGCGGAAAAAAGCCCTATTTCATTGAATGGGATACGGAATTTAGTACGACGTTTTGAGGAAACGGGGAGTTTGGAGGATCGTCAACGAAGTGGCAGACCACCCTTGAGAGCGGCCCGTGTCCATGTGGTACAAAGTGTGATCAAAGATATGGCAGCCGAGACATCAACGGGGAGAGAAGAACGGGGATTTCGGGAGCTTCGATTCGACGTATTCTGCACGGAATGTTGGATCTGTATCCGTACAAAATCCAGCGACTTCACCAGTTATTACCCGCAGATACAGATGCAAGACAAAAGTTTGCTACATGGGCGCTGGCACAAATGGAACGTAACCCACAATGGTTGTTGAACGTCATGTAAACGGATGAAGCCCACTTTTCACTGCTTGGTGACGTCAATACGCAAAACAGTCGTATTTGGGCGACGTCAAACCCTCGTGAGTACCAGAGCCAGCCACTGCATTCTCCTCGTGTGACTGTTTGGTATGGTTTCACCGCGTCTTTTATTCTGGGCCCTTTCTTTTTTGACGAACCCTGTCCTGTATCCGGCGTGAAACTCTGTACAGTCACTGCAGCACGGTATCTTACGCTGTTGCGTGACCAAGTTGTACCTGCATTGCAGGAAAGACATGCGTTACCTGTTGTCACCTTCATGCAGGATGGTGCCCGCCCCACATTTCACGCGACGTGAAGACGTTCCTGTTGGAATCTTTCACCGAAGACCGAGTGATAAGTCGCGGTTGTAAGATTCAGTGGCCCTCAAGATCACCAGACTTGACCCCGGCAGATTTTTGGTTGTGGGGATACTTAAAGTCTCGTGTGTACCGGGGCTCCCCAACCACACTGGTGGAACTGAAAAATGCCATTCGACTGACCGTCGCTGCCATCGATGGCGACATGCTACACTCCGCTGTAATGGGCGTAGTGACGCGCCTCACTTGCCTATTATCTTGTGGTGGTGGTAATGTTGAACATCTGTTACTATAAAATAGTAAATGCATAGTGTCTTGTTATTGTGATCTGTTTGATTGTCTGTGTCTGTTTGCGTGATTTGCATAAAACATCTCAGTATGGCGTGTGAGCGCCCTCTGTCGGTTACTTTTGGAAACACTTTTTTTTTTTTTTACAAGGAAAAAAATCCAATGTCTTTCTGACCATATTGGCGCAAATAGAAAATTTTTCCGTGCATTCCTTCTTTTATTACGAATTTTTGAACTTTGCACGAATTTATGACGCACCCTGTATACAGAGGGATTTGAATTTGTTCTGTCGCAAAGCAACTGTCTGGCTGGTTCTTCGCGCATTTTTTTCATAGAGCCTATTCTTTAAATTGCGATGGATTATTGGAAAAAAAAAGCATATGCAGAGGCTGTTCGCACATTTTTTAGACGAATTTGCTTTGCTATAAAAAATCGCTTGCTTGGAAAGAAAGTTTTACTGCAACTATATTTTTAAAAGTTTAAATGCAGTTTGACAATTTTGTTTTCAATGCAAAATGGCGCTTTTCAAGAAACAATGGATGGAAGGATATGTTTGTGGGTTTTCGAAGGAAATTATTCGCATTTAGTTATTAAAAAATGCTGTGAAAGCCATGATGTTTCGGTATCTAAAGCAAATATATAATATTGTCAATAAAGAAGAAAAAAAAATTTTGGCTTCAAGGAGAAAAATTGTTCGAAATACATATACAAGGAAATAAAAGGAATGTTTCGAATGCTGCAAAGGTAAGAAATTTAATGTTAAAGGAAAATTTTTAAGGGCAGTTGCATAATCATTAAAATGCTCAGTGTCAACTGTAAACAAAGTAGTTAATGCTGACTTGAATCTTAAAAAGGCGAAAAAACGTAATATGCATCGTCTTTCTCGCGTCATATCGCCGAAAACAGAATGCTCTGCAGAATTCTCTATGAGAAATAATTATTCGGAGAAAAATGGAAAAATGTTGACACAATAGATGAATCTTGGGTAAGAGATACATTTATTATCATTAAAGAGAAGAAAAAAATCTTAGAAAAAGGTTCAAAGAATCTAAAGAAAGTCTTTCAAAGGGATTCACGATTGCTGCTGGTTTCTGATATAACGATAAATAAAAAAAATCTGATGTGTATACCACGTAACTTCCTTGTACAGAATGTTAAATTATGCGCATTTTGTACTTCATTTAAAATTATTTGATTGAATTAAATCTACTTCATCGATAGCGCATAAATCACAATAAAATAAATACACTCTTTAAAATTCACTACCACAGCGACACTCTGGCGCTAGTTTCACTTAACAGCGTTACATCTCATTCATTTTATAACTCAAGAAAAATTACGTATATCATCTGGAGAATTACCTAATCGTTGCCAAGTGTTCTATTCAAATACTATAATAAATCTAAAACGTTCTGTAAAAGAAATTTAAATTAAAAAAAATAGAGGGCGATTGCAACCAAAATATGAAGTACATATCTACACGTTATAGCCGTCCTATATCCAAAATTTCAACGTTCTGAGGACACTCGTTTTTGAGTTATGCAAGATACATACATACATACGTACGCAGGTACGCACAGATGCCACGAAAAACTCTCTTCAGTCTCACTCTCATTTTTAATCATTAAACTTCTCTCATTTTTAATCAGTTTTTATAATTTTTGGGGGAAAACAATTCCTTTATTCTGTTCTTACGTACGAATGTCACTCAAAAACATCGTTAAATTGCATTCGATAGCGGTCAAAATAGATATCTTCATTGAAATATGATATCCGAAATTTTTCGCGATTGCAATACTTCCTTTTTACTTCGTACAAGGAAGTAATTAAAGACAGTGCAGAAAACTGTTAAGGTAAACTCCACATATTATCAGGAACATAATTTATACCAATTTTCAAATATGAAATACCTTCTTTTTATCCACAGTGCCATCAATCAGTAGAACTGCATCCAGATAAAGCAAGCAGCCTCACGTCAAAATGCACAGTTAATTTCCGTGAAAAAAATGGAACAAAAACCGGATATCAAGGCTCTTTCAATCATATCCCTACTAAATCTCCTGATGTGTCATCTACGGATTTTTGCGCTGTTGGACTTTTAAAAAGTGAATTGTTTAGACGTCGACCTACAACCCTCCTTGGATTTTGGAAAGCCGTTCGAAAGGAATGAAATAAAATGCCTCGTTAAATACTAAAAAGGCTTTATTATCTTTGAAATTACGATTCAGAAAGAAAGTGAAGAATAAGGATTATCAAATTGAAATATTTAAAACAAAAATGTATGTAAAATATTTCTGTAAATACAATGAAAATCGTCTAAAAATGTGTGAACAGCCGCTGTATATACGCAGTAAAACATTTGCATTAAGCTTCCGAGAACTTCTTGAAGGTTAACTAGAGAAATTTCGATGTTAATTGGAAGGTTAGAATTTGTAATTTTATTGCAAATATGAGTCTTAAACAGTAAACTAGCTTTGAAGAAATTCTTATATCTTGATATCCAAGATACATCGTGATGGAAGCAATCAAAAGTATATTATCATAACAGCGTATACGGAGGGATTTGAATTTTTCTTGCGTTAACTGTCTGGTGTGCTGTTTGTTATAAAAATGTATTAAAAGAAGCCAGATTCATAGCCAAACTTCATCTTATTAAAACATCAAGATTCATTTACAGCTATCTCGTGGTAGATCATATGACTTATACAAACTAATCGATAGAAACTGTACTTAGTTGGCAAGAAGATGTTTAAACTCCATGTGCCAGATGATTGGTCTTTATTTTAACACGACCTGGAGACAAGACAAAGCATAAAATCAAAACTTCATTTCGGTGCAGATTTCGTTGGTGATGTGGGATGTCTCCATTTTAAAGAAATTATAGATAAATCAGAAATTAAATGTAAAGATACGTTGAAAATCATTGAAACATCTTTTGGTAGTACGACGCAAAATACATGAACAAACCTGGTGTTTTAGAAAGACAATGTATGCTATCGTTATTCTAGTACGAATTAGTATAAATCTCATTATCCTTATATGATGACGTATGCTATAATGTAGCCCATATTTTAGCCTAATGCAAAATTTATGGGAAAGATGTGAAATTTATCGCAAATGGTAGAGACTGGAGATCATTACAGTTACGTGCATAAAAGACCTAAAAGCAGACAAGAATTAGACTTTATATTTTTCAAAGTCGTATGCATTCTATGTTGAATGGAATGCTTAACGTAATTCATCTAAATGCATCATCCGTTGCCCATTCAACTCAAATAAATATATTAGAATTTAGTATTGTCCGAATAAATGTGAAATGGAAACTTTAAAAGAAAATTAATTTTAAATTTTAAACATTATTTTAGAAAATTAGGTTAAGCTTTGTAATTTCTTTTTGAAGTTGTTTGTATATTATTTGTATACCTGCAGGTATGTTCATGTAAATTATTCATATACATAAAACTTTCGAGGTATTCATTGAAACAATTAAAGGAGTTAATTTATAGCACTGGTTTTGAAGACCGTCGAATAATAATGATAATAATGATCATAGTAATAATAATAATAATAATGATCATAGTAATAATAAATTAAAAAAAAGAAAATCTGAAAGGTTTCAGATTTTAAATTACGTCCAAAGGGTCGTTTTTTAAACATTTTGTGTGTTACTTCTATTTATTGAATATCATGCGCTTCGCATTTAAACCATAAAATTCAGTTAAAGAACAATATCGCAAAATAATTTTAAACTGAGCATATTTTAAAAATTTCCTACACACAGTCTCACGCGCGCTGCAGATAAAAATGCTTTTTTAACGTCGCCATTGCTCGCTTTGAAATCTTCGAGTTTTTTTATCAAAAATTCGTTAAAGTTTTACAAAATATGAAATCGTTAGTAAAACAAATTCCAAATTTCAAATTTCGGCTTCCGGATGCCTATATTCGCAGCAGGATTAAATTCGATGGCTTTAGGTACCGTCGTTTTATCACAATGCGAGAAACATACATACATTTATACACTTTCTTCATTATTTAGTTTCTTTAAATATAATACAGGCCTGCAATATTTTGTGGCAACAGTTTGAAAAGTGATACGCCGTTTTTGTGTTTCCGACGCAAAATGCCAAAACGAAAGTAATAGTCCTTCGGGACTAAATCCCTTTGGACTAATAATAATAATATATGTTTCTCTTGAATTTTTTTTCAATTTCTCAGTTTATTTGTGATTTAAAATAATGTAAAACGTGAGTAGTTGTATTTTTGCCCCTTACTGAAGTATTACTTTAAAAAAGTGCCTCCTTTTGCCATTTGCCCTAGGAACGTTTTTGGTTTCAGTTTATTTGATTACAGCAAAACTATCTAAGAAAGAAGGAGGATTTCGAGGAGGAAGTGAATCTGGTTCTCATGCACTATCACGTGGGGAAAACCACGAAAAGACCATGTAGTCGGCTCGTTACCCGGGATTTGAGCCCCGGCAGGATTTAACCGCTCGGCCGCTGATGAGGGTAGTACTAGGGAAGAAATGTCTCTATCGAACCTGATTAATATTTAAACTTTAGATAATTAAAAACTTTTGTTATTATGACTTACATGATGATTTGAATTTAGTTAAAATCCAAGTAATGTTTCATTCTTGAAAAAGCCTATTTTATTTTAAATCTTTTGTTTATTACAAGGAAAAATACTTATCAAGAGGACTTGATGTACGCTGCTAAAAAAGGGGGCTGACAGCTCTATATCTCCCGCTCTACTGGATCGATTCAGAGTGCATTTTTCATGTCGCGAAAGCGCGACTTGCACTATGTATAGGATTTATATATAGCATTGTTTAATATAGGTATTTTGACCCAAAATCGGACTTCTTTGGAAATGACACACCAATTGTTTTCCATATTTCGATTCTACGACTCAAATTATGCCTAAATATTAAATTTTGTAAAATTTGGTGCGAAATTTAATGAGAAATTTAAAAATTTATCTTGGTGAATTTATCTATAAAATTTATCTTGGTGAACACCTATATTTGAATTTTTTTCAGTTTGGGCCAACAATAATTTACTTGGCTAACTTCTTAATTTATAGCAATCTATTTTCCTTTCTTTTTTTTTTTTGGTATACTAGGTCACGTTAATTACTTTCAAATAATTTTAACAAAGTTCTTAAACCACATCTGGCGTTATTATCGCTTATAACGAATATGCAAAATTTCAAAACGCGCCATTGTATAAATTCACGTATATTTTAGTAAATTTTGAATAAAAAACTCTAATTTTTTGCAAGTGTGCATAGAAATACATCTACTTTAAGACTATGTTAAAAATTTTATAGGTTATAATACAAAAAAGTTTTCGAAAAATATATAAAAATTATTTAAAAATAAATTATTGAAAATGTAGGAATTATATTTGGATTAAGCCCGAATTCTGCAAGAAGGAATCAAGTAAGTTTAATAAAAAAAGAGATAATAATAAACATATATCAAATTCAATTAACATGGAGGAACTAAAATTTTGAGAGCTAATTTTTTAAAAACTACTCGTGCAATTTTTACAAAACTTGGCAGTTTCGCATTTTGTGTCTCAATACCTATAATAGAATATTGCTATATATACAGTGGCTCAAACAATTGAAGATACATCTTACTTTCACTTGATAAATCCAACTTTCAATAGAAATAACACATTAACTAGAAGAGAGAACGTGTTTTTATTTTCACACGTAACAAAAGGGTTAATTTACAGTAAAAATAACGAAAATCAACAAAAATATCTAAAATTAAAAATTTCGGTAGTATTTGAAATAAAGATAGGCAGATCTTTACCTCAAAAAATTAAGGATACACCAATGAAATTTTTGTGATATATCACATACAAAGACTGTGCCAATATTTGGTTGCATGTCCTTTGGCTTTTATAATGTCCTCCAAACGTCTTGGTACCGATTCGACCAATTTTTTGGTGGTATCTGGAGATATTTTATCCTATTCTTCTTGTAACACTTGCTTTAAATGGGCTTTGTTCCTAATTGGTGTTTTTGGACCGCTGTTTCGAGTGTGGTCCACAAATTTTCTATGACATTGATGTCAGGGGACTGTGGTGGTGTTTTCAGTTGTCGTTTACAATGAAAAAGACACCACATTTTGACATTCTGTGCCGTGTGTTTGGGGTTGTTGTCGTGCTGGAATATAAAATTTCCATCTAAACCCAATTTTTTTGCACTTTCTTTAAGATTGTTGTGGAGCATATATATATAATCCATTATGCCATCTATAAAAACTAAATTTCTTACCCCATTTGAAGATATACAACCCCAAACCATGACGGAGCCACTACCATGTTTAACTGTAGGAGGTAAATTTTTTGGATCCAAAGCGGTGTTCGGCCTTCTCCAAACGGTGCCACGACCATCACTTCCAAAAATGTTGAATTTACTTTCATCACTAAATATAACTTTCTTCCAAAAGTTATCTGTCTTCAACTGATGAGTTTTTGCAAACTCCAAACGCTTTTCTGATTTTGTAAGCTTATAAATGGTTTTTTATAGCTACTCGACTGCTATATCCAACATGTTTAATCAAATTTCTCACAGTTTCAGCGCTTACACTTCTGCACATTATTCGAGAAGTTTCTGCAGCTAATTTGACTGCACTTAGTTTAGGATCAATCTTGATATTTTTCAAAATTTTCCTTTTGGCTACATCACTCAGAATACTTTTCCTTCCTCTTCCACTTTTATTTTCAATGAATCCATCGCTTTTAAATCTTAAAAGGATTTTCTGTACACACGAGTGGCTTCTACAGACAATTTTAGCTATTTCACGATAAGATTTTCCTTTCTTAAATAACCTTAATATAAATTTTCTTACATCAATACTGGTCTCTCTCCGAGAAGCCATTTTCCATTTAAAATTGCGACTTTAAATTCACATAACCGACTTCAAAAGACAAAAATAACAGTCGAAAAAGTTTAAGATAAAATTGGCCAAACTTAGATTATGATAGTAGCAAGCAGAAAAAAAATCTAGTGGTAGTTAAACAAAAATTTCATTGGTGTATCCTCAATTTTTTGAGGTAAAAATCTGCTTATGTTTATTCGAAATGCCTCTGAAAATTTTTATTTTAGAATTTTGTCGTTGATTTTTCTTTATTTTTACTGTTAATTAAACCTTTTGTTATGTCTAAGAATAAAAGTACGTTTGCACTTCTAGTTAATGTGTTATTTCGATTGAAAGTTGGATTTATCAAGTAAAAGTAAGGTGCATCCTCAATTGTTTGTACCACCGTAAATCTAATACGTATCTTAAGTTGCGCTTTCGAGACATGAGAAACGCAAGTTGAATTTCGACAGTCGGCCCAGTAGAACGGGATACTAGAGCTGTCCCTTTCCCACCTCCCCGCAGTGTATATCAACTTTTTTCACAAGTAATATCAGCATGTTCAAATACGTGATTTATCAAGTCCTTTTCATAATTAATCTTGTATCAAGATGTTCAAATACATCCAGTTCTTTCATCGTTCTTTCTTCATCCAGTTCTTTCTTCATCTTTTTCTTTTCGTAAATAATCTTCCTTATAATATACACAAAATTTGAAACAAAATAGGCTTTTTCAAGAATGGATTTTAAAGTGAAACAAACCAAAGCTTCTTATTTTACTTACCACAACAAGGTCGTCCAAAATCTACTCTCACCAGTTGTACTAGGAAAGGTTCTAGTAAGTTGACATACCACCAAGGAGATGTTTCCATTTCGGATAAAGTGCAGGTATCCGCGGCGAAAGAGCGACTAGTGCTGCCATCGACCGCTTTTTGGGGTACTCCTTTGGCGACTATGGAGGACTGCATTGCAGCTTTACCAGCGGCTACGTTCATCACTGAAAAGAATATCAAAAAAGATTCTATAAATTAAAAATGCTTCAAAATCTGTGCAATTTCAAATTTTATATCATAAACATCAGGAAAACCTTTTAGAAAAACATACAATGTTTTCAGCAGCCTATGTATGTTGGTATTTTTGCAAGGGAATGGCAATATGAACAACTTTCATGTAACTTTACACTTACTATTGAGCGTATCTCATCCAGATTTTGTTTTTGGACTACAAAATTAAGAAAAGATTGCACAAGCATCCTTTCGAAAAATATTTCTCAATTTTAAGGTATTAAATTTTCTTTTATACAGTAGAAAGATGAAAAAATATTCAGACAGCAACATTAATATTTAAACCTAACTCATGGAAAACATGTAGGCTAACAACGCAAATTTGCACCATTAAGTTTGGTTTGTTTAATTATGGCAAAGCATTCGAGGGCTATCTGTCTAAGGGAAAAATGCCTTTGTGGAGGGAACTTTCTAGGGAAAAACTAGCTCGTAGATACGTTACACTTGGGGAAAACAAAGAAAATGGCCAGGCAGCTAGCTCGTTCGGCGGTATTCGAACCTCAAAACGAACTACTAATGTTTAGCGACTAGTAGGGTACTACTAATATTCAGCGACTACTAGTACCACCCGGGCGCTAGTAGGCTGCAGTTTTAAGAATTTGTATGAAAGCCGTATCGCACATTCAAAACATTTCGGAAGAACAACCCTTTAGGGAAATTTTTCTGCTTTCTCACATGATATAAAATAGTCAGTCACCACGAATCCCTTTGGGATAATCATGTAAAGGGGAAAGGTGCTCCATTTCAAATACAGAGACTGTAAACAATGAATACAAGTTCTTTAGTTCGGTGATAATTGGTTGAAAACGTACATTCTACATTTTGCCGAAGGGAGAAAAAATTGCGCCTCTGTCTTTACCTCTGAAAGACAGACGCGCAATAAAGTCAGTAGAAAATTTGAAATAGTAGTTGTTCCTCCGAGAAAGACGGATGTGCCATAGCGCCCTTAGAGTCGAGGCTCAATACCGTAGAGTGAGATAGCAGATTCAAAACTTGAATACATTACATTTTGCAGTTTTTTCTTATCAGTTCTATTTCAAAGTTTTTTCACCTTAAATCCATTGTAGTGAGGCTATGTAAGAAGTATCAGTAAAAAAATGGTTTGAATGTTATAAAAATTATCTGAACCGATTTTTTAAAAAATCGCTCTGATGTGTACGCATATCCGTCTTGGAGAATATGTGTACCAAATTTGTTGGACACAGAGGAACAGGTAAAAAAGCAAAATTTGATCTTTTATTTAGATTTTCAAAGACTTCTCTTTCTCTCACAGGTGACAAAGTCCACAAAGAATTTAATACGTGTCAGTTTAACAAGTATTAGTTTATTCATTTAGAAGTCAAACAACAAAAATCAACGTTATATTTGCAAATTTTCACAGGACTAGTTTCGATGGTTTTTTGCGAACCATCGTCCTCAGCTGCCAAAGCGCAAATGAACAAGATAAGATATAGTGATAAGATAAAAATGGTTGAACAGGAGTTAAGCTACTGGCGCCATCTATTGATGAAACAAGAAAACTGAAACATAATTTCCTTAAATGCTGAAGGTAAAGATGGATTGGAATTAGGGACGTTAACTAGAACAGAAATATTTTTTTTTTTTTGAATATGAAACGCCGCAAGAAAATCTAATTCACTAATGAAAGCTGTTTTCTGAATAATTTTGGCTGTAGAAAATTGGAAAGTGTGATTTTCGGACCAACAGTGCTGGGCAACTGAGGACTTCTGTGTTTCCTTTTTCCTAACATATGCCTCTCATGTTCTTCAACAACCCGAAATCGGATATAGTAAAAGCTGGCGGAAATTTTTATGTGTAATGAATACGAGAACAACCCTTCTGTACGGAATTTTCCGTGCATAACACTGAGAGGGTTAAAAGCAGTAGCTACTGACAGGGGCTTTTCAGCCAACATTATTAACCAAGCAGTTAAAAAATTTTCATCTCCACACATCAAAAGGGACACTCTTGTTTTAGGAGATTATAAAAATTCTGTTGTCATTACGTTCTTTCCACCAATTATCTATAAAATTTCACGTATTTTGTAGAAATTTAACTTTCGGGTCGTTTATTATATAATTGCAAGTTCCATAGTTAAGGACCCCATTCCGGATATGAATTCCTGGAGTATTTACAGGATTCCTTGCCAGTGTGGTATAATTTACATTGGTCAAACTAAGGGAACCTTAAATTTCGCGTTAAGGATCATGAAGCATATGTTAGGAAAAAGGAAGCACAGGTCTTCTATTGGCAAGCATTGTTGGTCCGAAAATCACACTTTCCACTTTTCAGCAGCCAAAAGTATTCAAAAAACATCTTCCATTGGTGAATTAGATTTTCTAGAGGCGTTTCACACTCAAAAAAATCTTTCTGTTCTAGTTAACGACTCTAATTCCTATCCACCGTTACCTTCAACCTTTAGGGAAATTATGTTTTAGTTTTCTTGTTTCATCAATAGATGGAGCCAGTAGCTTAACTCCCGTCAAGTCCTTATCTTTTAACTATCTCTTATCTCGTTCATTTTCACTTTCGCAGCTGAAGATGATGGTTCGATAAAACCATCGAAATTAGTCCTGTCAAAATTTGTAAATATAACGCTGATTTTTGTTATTTGACTTCTAAATTAATATTTGTTCGGCATGTTACTTTAACCTAAATTATTAGTTTGTTCTGAATTAGTTAAAAAAATTTTTTTGATTATTATTGAAACGGATGATTAAACTCATTCATTTGTATAATGTGGCTAGTTAACAGCTTGTATAAAATGTCACCACCATCGGCTAAAAATAATATTGCTCCAACGCTTCATGGAGAACACGTAAGAAGGAAGACTTAACCAGAACTTGTAGTATTCTGTAGAAACGGAAAAGCTCATTTATTTAACGTGGGACGTCTTTTCAACTTTAGAATACGCCCCTTTTATTATAGAGATTTAGTACATTTCCCATATAATGTGTCTTGGGCATAACCAGATTGCACGATTCAGTCTGGTCTGGAGTTCAATATGCGCAAGCGATTACAGATTATACGACTGTAACGTAGACGGAATGAAAACGACCTCATGTTCGGCATGCCTCATGTCAAATGAGTTGTAAGTTTCAGAGGTTGTTCGGTATACCTTTAGCACACGCTCAAGTAGAAAATAGAGAAGAGGCGTGTGTAAGGTTCTCAATGAAGATGTCTTCCAACGACCAGATAACTCAAGATGTCAAGTGACTGAAAACAAAGATAAAACTTTCACCTAAGAATGCGCTAAAATAAGTAAGATAAAACTACAATGGAGAAGCTTAAGACTGGATTTATGATCTTAAGTCTGTTTTAAATGAAAATTCTGGAAGTTTCTTACCCTGCTCAATAACATATTTAAATTTTAATATGTTGTTCTAATTAACTGCAAGTTAGTGAATTCGGACTTGGCAGTTTTTATGCACTGAATTTCTCCACTTACACGTTAGGCGAGAACAAAACGGAAAACTGCTTTAGAAACCATTCAGAAAGGTCATATAAATTATGAATTTGCAAGGCACAGCTTGAAATGTTCCCCAGTGAAGAACAAAACAGGCCATGAGCAGAAAAAGAGATCTGAAGAATGTTAAAAAAATCAGAATACCAAACCACGGTTCGAAAGATGTCACTTAAACCATGAATTCTGTGGACTGTTATCCCGCTTTCGTAGTCAGAATCTATCGTCGGCATTTTCAACGCCATAAAAAAAATGTTACAACGCACATGTCGTTACGTATCGCTGTTGATGCATTGTACGAGCCCTCCAGAATTAAAGAAAACAAGTCTCTAGCAACATCTTTAGTTCTCGAGGAAACGAAGTTATATTTCTGTATGTTGAAAAGAAAAGTTAATTGCAGTCATTTATTTAATGATGGCAATTCGCATTTCCTTCTTAAGAAATAAAGAAATACTAAGAGAGTGGGAAATTTTATCCATTTTTTCCGTATTATTATTATTACCATCACTTTCTTTGTTTTACGCTGGAGAAAAATGGCTAGTTTCTCAGAAATTAATAACGCAGAAAGAATCGATAATAAAAAAAATAAATGCATTTCGGAAAATGTTTCATTATAAGGATTAGAAATAAATAAGAAAATAGATTTGAAAATGGCCTGACATAATGTGAACGCATAAAATTCAGTTCCAAGTTTTCTTTATTGCTGTATTTTATAGGTTTAAATACTCCCAGGCCTTCAGATATCAGAACAATAAACGAATGCTCTTCAGTGATTTACTTCCTAGGATGGCTGTTAAAATCCGGAATTTCCTCTTACATCTCAAACTTGAAACCAAAGCTATTGCCACATATTTTTGACAATTATTACTATTATCTCTTATAAATTTTGAGCCTTAAAATGTAGAGCAGTTATATTTCATTATAGTTTTCCAACCACATTTTCTGTATCGTTTGTAATTTTATTCACCGGTATAAAATCAATATCATTGGCATAAAATGCAGAAAAAGTTTCCTCGATCAGACTTCACGATACTTTGTATTTAGAATCTAGTTGAAGAGTTAATTGCTATAGCATTAAACATCATCGGTTTTTAATAAATTTGTTTACTTTGATAACTAAATGGAGAGGTCTGCTCTAATGCCTTACCGATTTTAGTTAAAAACAAGTTTACTTGAATATGAGTAATCAATTGTCTTCTTGAAGCTCAATCTTCAATTCTTGCTAGATATGACTAGGGCTTTTAATTTTAAGTTACTATACTTTTTGAAAGCAATATATACACAAAACTGTTGACGCATTTCCTGTAAAAGTAAAGGAAAAATAAAATCTTATCATTAAATAACTGTTTATTCTCTTTAATCTCTTTCTTTGTACCATTCAGTATTTTTCCGAGGAATGAGCTTTGTGCAAAAATGTTGTGTCATATTTACCATAATTCATGAGTTGCGTATACCTCAAAACTATTTGTTTAACAGAAAAAGAAGTTTTTTTTTTAATAAGAAAGCAGTTTCTTGATGTATTTGAAATCTGAAATAAAAATACTAAATTAATAACTCACAGTAAATTGTTAAAAAGGTCTCCTATCAGTTTACAAAAAGGAAAGTGAAAGAATTTCAGTTCCATCCATCCCCATACAAAAACTTTATCAAACTGATAACAGAGTTAAAAAACTTGTGTGGCAATACATTTTCGTACTCGCAAAATTCTTTCCAGTTTTGTATTCTTATTGTAAAAATATTGATTGAAACTAAGCTTGATATACACAATAAAGGCCGTTTAGTGTGATCATGCTTGTCCTCTGCTATTTTGATAACATTAACCGAATGACATTATTAAACGATCAGAAAATATATCTTTCAAAATAGCCATGGAATTTAATTAATTTAATATAAATATGATTAAAAAAATTTAAGTCTGAAAGGTTTCAGATTTTAAATTACGTCCAAAGGGGCTTTTTTTAACATTTTGTGTGTTACCTTTATTTATTAAATTTAATGTTCTTTGCACTTAAACCATAAAATTCAGTTCAAGAACCAGTATGGCAAAATAATTTTAAATAGAGCATATCTTTAGAATTTCCGATACACAGGCTCACGCGCTAGAGATAAAAATGTTTCTTCTGTACAACGTTGCCAATGCTCGCTTTGAAATACTTGAGTTTGTTAATCAAAAATACATTAACGTTTTGCAAAATATGAAAATCGATAATAAAACAAATTCCAAATTTCAAATTTCGGCTTCCAGATGCCCACATTCGCAGTAGGATTACGTCATTCAAAATTGGATGGCTCTAGGTACCGTTGTTTTATCACAATGCGAGAAACATATGTACATTTATGCATATTCTTTATTATTTAATTTCTTCATCCCAGTGTCATTCTCCACATAAATTCTGATAGGTATAATTGAAGATGATGGTGATCAGTGCCTCTTTGTTTTTTAAGACCTCATGTATTCCTGTGGTACTAAAGCTTTTCCCATTTCTGCCAAATGTGAAAATCATGAAGCTACTTCACAACATCTACTTAATTATGTTGCCTTGGTGCATGAAGATCTGCTGAAGAGACCTAATTTCATGTTAGAAGTTATGAAGGCAAATGAACTTACAGATCTGATCTGATTCAGATCAGGGGGATTAGTGAGAAGAAGAAATGAATAGATTGTTATTGTGTACATGATGGCATAGAATGTAATTTAATTTTGTATGTAATTTAATTAAATGTATTACAGGACGATAATATTGAGTGTTAACAGTTTGAAAAGTGAAACGGCCATTCAGAGTGTTTCGAAGTAAAATCGCAAAACGAAAACAATAGTCCATCAGGGACAAAGCCCCTTTGGACTAAAAATGCGTACTTTCACAGCATTTTAATTACGAAAGCGCAAAAGTTTGTTTATGAACTGTTCATAATGTGTTTAATGCAAAATTTCATTTATGAATTGTTCATAATGTTTCTGGAAATTATTAGACTTATGCTGCATCCCTAATCCCTGATTCGAAGAGAACATGCAAATGCAAAATTTAAAAATAAGCAAAAAAGCACAACCTTTATTTGGCATAGATGTTTTCAAACATTTTTTTTAAGAAAAAGGAATAATTCTACTGAGAAGAAAGAAAGAATTCTACAGAACTTTTTTTTTCTTCTCCTATTTGATTGCCCGCAGAATCGATAGTTATTCAAAATCTACTTTAAACTAAGATTGCTTTTTTGCCTAATTTTAAAATATTGACTGCAATTTTGATTTCAGTCGAAATGATTTGCCGACCAAATCTCTTATTTGACAATTTTAAAATATTATTTTGACCTTTTTTGGCGACATTATTATCTTTTTTAGCTACTTCACTAAATTTAAAAAACTTATTCTATACTATTTTGATCATAGTAACCGAACTTCTGAGCACAAAAGGCGATATATTTTCCATGGTTTCGTGTACAAACGGGTGGGACTTCGGCAATTCGATCACAGTATTCGGAAGATAACAGCGATCATATTAAGCGTTTCCTATTGTGTAATCATTTCTATGAGAGGACAAGAAAAGCAGTAGATCAGTCAGTGAAGGATTTATAAACTGAAGTCCATTTCACTTGAAATTTACGAGCCTCTTGCTTTAAGATGCAAGGTATGTTTATTGTTTCTTTTGTTCCGAAAATTGATATCGGTGCCCGTTGGGAAACGGACTTTTCGCGATCCCATAAATCACCTTCTTATAATTACTACCTCTTTATGCGCACAACATTCGATTGGTAATAATTTCTACCCATTTCTTATATTATACTTCCGTATTCCGCACAGTTTTGTAGACTTATTTTAAAAGAGCTCTTAATAACATTGTGGGATATATTAGCTGCTATCTTTGCTGTCACGTCATCAAATTCTATCAGTCGCATTTTAATTTCAAAGCGGGAAACAGGTATTCTTCTTATTCAAATATTCTATCTATTGTATAGCAGACATTTAAAGGTGCAACGGTAGAACTGGGACATTTTAATTTGAATTTTATCCATTGCAGTCGTAGTTGTGTAGTTAAAAATAAAAATATGCCGTTAATTTTCCTGAAATATGATACGGTAGGCCATTTAATTGTATGGTAAACCTAATAATATAGAACTATCCATATTCCTATAATGCTGAGTAATTGGTTGGTTGATTGGCGTATAGCCTTGATTGAGGACGCGTATAGCCTTTGTTATTTTTGTAGGCGTAAGGTTAGGTTATGTTTTTTGAATATGGCAAAGCCATGACACCTATCTCTATAAGAGGAGGGATGCCTTCATAGCGAAATTTTCAAAGGTAACCGACTCGTATTCACCTTACACGTAGAGAAAACTACGAAAACCAACTGCGTAGC
This sequence comes from Stegodyphus mimosarum, assembly GCA_000611955.2. NCBI lineage: Eukaryota > Metazoa > Arthropoda > Arachnida > Araneae > Eresidae > Stegodyphus > Stegodyphus mimosarum. The sequence goes on from KK118468.1 coordinate 104,106, forward strand.
CAGCCCATTCGTCTAGGTTTGAACACCCAAAAGTAAAACTACCAGTATTCAGCGGTCTTTAACCAATCGGCCATTAGTGGGGCTTGTCGTAGGCTTAAAAATCATTAACTTCTTTCACATCTATGGAACGAGGTTTAAGCTATAGCCAAGGTAAAGATGCGCTTGTATGACTGTGCAGGTGACGGAGCGAAGTCGTCAGCCGAAAGCTAGTTCGTGTTTCCTGCACTGCTCTCGGTTGCTTTTTATACTTGGCTGGCATAAAATTCAACTTTTTATTTATATTTATATGCATCAGACAAAATTTATTTAATAGATTTAGGCAAAATCTTTACACCAGTTTCCCTGATGTAGCAAAGTCTGATTGCCTTGCAACGAAATTTGGCTGATGCCACTTATGTCTTGCAAAGTTCTCGTATGAAAGTTACAATAAGCGTAATTCGCTGATTTCTTGTTGAATAAACCAAGGCAGAGCACGCCAAAGTCATCTGCACGAAGCGAGTACCTTTTAATTTGAGGAATAGTTTCTAAGGAAATCGATCCTTAGAAGCGGTTGCTGAAGAAATAATGTTCAAAAATCTTTGATTCACAGTAAAGTTTGGATGTCCAACGTTCGGCTGTAATAGGTCCCGTTAATATGGTTCTCCTCGTATAAAGGAAAAGTGAATGAAAGAGTAAACATATGCAAATTTTGAATTTAAAAATGAGATCTGATGTAGCTGCGTCCTGATTATGCAGTCATTAAAGCCAAAATAAATCTATGTATCATATTTTTAAAAAATATTGTTTTCGTAGCATTAAGTTGAAAATATACATTAGAAATAATTGCTTAATTCACTATGGAGACTTTGCCCGGACAAAGTTATTCAACTAACAAAAATATGCAACATTCGTTGCCATTTATCAGTAAAATGATGTTTACAGATCTGAAGGAACTACCAGTAATATTTTTGTATATTTATTTGTTTGCTCTCTATTCTGCAATTACATCGAACTCGCAAATGAAATCGCCAGTGGAATGTAGAGGGTTTCAGTTAGATAAGATAGGCAATGTAAAAGTTTTATTTATAAGCGGAGTTTTATAATACTTAAAGAAAAATTTACAACTACATCAATATTTCCCGTTCATAATAATTTTTTTAAAGCGTGAGAATATTGTTTCGAGAGCATTCTTTTCCCATATCAAGCATGTCAAAAGTAGATATCACAAATAAACATCTTGATTATAGTTTTCGCAGTAGCTCTATGTTTGTCAAACGCTACGCACATGCATTGGTATTAAGAAAAAAAGGCCCGAAGTTCACATTAAAAATTTTACTTTCATATGTTTTTCCTATTAAATATTAATTTGGATTAAAAAACAAAGCTGATTTTTCAAATGCAATAGTAAAGTAGGTTATATTGTGGATATCAATAAATATTAAGTTCTCCATATGGCTCTTGGACATTTATGATGGGTCAGAAGACCCAGAAGATAGATAGGTTTGACGCAAGTTGGCTCGATTAGGTTTGCATAAAGCGCTTGTTTGAACCAATGGTCTGTGTATGCTTTTAAATCGGAATTATTCTTCAAACTATTACAGTAAAGAGCTAAATTTTATTCTGCTTGGCGAAGCAAATTTCACTAAATAATTAATAACGTATTTATCGTTTCACATGTCTTCGTGCAATTTCTAACTTGGCTACGAAAACTTGATTGGCGGCTTTTATTTCCTGAGTTTGTCTTTGACGTACATGCACTGAACGAAAGTTCTTTAACTAGAGCATTAAGCTACTGGATTCGGAAAGCGAACGAAGCGAGAAATCATATTAAAGGGTTATTTCAATGTGCCAAATTAATATAATGGTAATTGAGATCAAAGGATGAGTCAGCATCGTCTCGACGCCGCTAATGTTCAGTCATTTATGGAAGACATCGTAATTTAGAAATGGTAAAAAGAATGTCAACATTCGTCAATGGCAGAAGTCTGCGCTGCATAACACTGTTCATTTAAAACGCTTCGACGGCGTATGGGCTTGTTATAGTTGATGCACAAGAATCTGACTACCTTAAAATTTATTAGTAACTCATTAACAGTTTCATTGCTGCTACCTACCTTCAGCCAAAGAAAATATTCTTATTTCTACATAGAAGATAATGTTTAAACTACATTTAATGCAAGATTACATTCCTCAATGATGGTCTCAGGGACAAAATAATTTTAAGATGCAAAACATTTCTTAGTAGAACGAACTCAATAATCCCAAAAGCTATAGTTTTCGTTTATGGCTTATTTGGTAGTTAAAGGAAACCTTTGCAAAATGCAAAAAAATTTTGGAAAATTGAAATTGTGGTTGAACCACAATAGTCTCAAAATTAGGCAAAAATACAAAATATTTTGATGACGTCACAGATGCGCGCGCACGAGTTGGATTATAGGACTGCTCAGTTCTACGTTGGAGTCGACGGCGAGCGGTTGTGGGAGCGACGTACTGATTTTGTTTGTATAAACATAAGTATAAAATACCAAAAAGTAAGGGTGCGCTAAGAATACACCGCAAAAGACAAGCAGAAAAATTAAAGAAATTTTGTTGAAAGAAGATAATAAAGAACGTTTAGCTGTTAAAAGGCAAAAACGCAACGAGCGATATTATGAAAATAAAACCGCCTGACGGTTTTAGTTTTCAGATAAATCAAAGTGCTTCAACTTCTACAGTTACCAATAATAAACTGTTAAATTTAAGTATACTTTACTACATAACAGTGGAGAGATTTTCCAACGGTGTCTGTCAAATGCAAAAACAGCAGTTGTATACACAATATTTAAAAATCTTAGGAACTAGTCCTACGCATATAAACCTAGCCACCATTTGGAACAGACACAATAGACAGCCTTCCGTCAATTTTAATCCTTTTGATTGGTGTATTCATAACGAATTACTTGGGACACTCAACTCATTATATGCACCATAAAAACTTCTCTAACTTTCTTATGAATGGGGAAATTGGCTATGTATTATTTGCAAAATATTTATTTCTAAACCTAACAGTCTTGCAGGCTTATATAAGTGAAATAAAATTAATTTAAAATCTGGTAGCTTATACGCACATTTTCAGCTATCGTTCTGTCTTAGCAAGTTCCAAACGGTAATGAGTAGAATCAAAACCACACAACGTGAGTTTTCTTTCAACGTAATACATTTATACATCAGTTAACGAATCACGAGGAAACAATTTATCCTTTTTTTTGGGGCGGAGGGGCAGAGAAAACACATCTTTATATAGTGACTGTCAGTTCTGTAGCAATTAAAACCTAATTCATCAAAATCACACTACCGCATTCACAAAGCGTTCGTACTTGGAGAGGATTTAAATCATGTTTAAGTCATGTTTCCTACCTCCCCCTTTCCCTTTTACCTTCAGATGCCACTTAGATATAAGTGAGAGACCATGAAAAAACAACTACTTGTCCTTTGACTTTTTATGAGACCCAACATGAAAAGGAAGTTGTGTTTTGAAAGAAAATTAATGTTTTATTCACCAAAGTTATATGCGCCAAATATTCCCAGCTAATCTTTGTTATTGTAATTGAAGCCGAACAAAGGTCGAATGTTACCCTTTTTAATATTCCGAAGGAGACACCCGCAAATACTACGTAGCAAAAACATTGAAACTCTCCAGATCGCCAGTCAAGTAATGTCCAAGGTAAAAAAAATTGTCTAGATCTCAATACTGCTGGGTTCTCCAGGTGTTTGAAGTCGCACCCAATACATATGAGAACCCTTAGGGGAAGACATCCCTCCTCCAAAAAAGAAAAAAAATCAAATATTTCGACCCTCAGCTATCGTTTCTAGAACATCTACGTTTGAAAACATAACTGAAAATCTTACTCCATCAGATTACATAGTTAGAGCTTTAAGGTTCTATATTTAACTCATAATTTTTACCTTTACTGTCACTTCTACATCTATACTAGGATGCAAAGATCCTACATTTCTACTTCTGTAATAGAAATACTTCTACTTACATATTAGAATATTCTGACTAGGATACAAATTAGTTAACCTATTTAAGAATAGAGCTCCTAGATTAAAGAAGGGAACTTTTGGCAGCCACGTTGGCCTTCGCGCCGTTTGCCACCCAAATATTTAGTATTGCTACCATGTTTGCTCGTATATTTAGAAGACTGAGCCAAGGTTTGTAGCAGGATTTTGGCTTGAGAATTCCAAAACTTTCTTAAATTTTACTTAATCGTTTTTATGGTGGCTTAAATCTCTCAGACACCGAAGACTGTTTTGCTATAACGAACTATGTATTTGTTTAATTACAATAAAAAGGTTTATTTTAAATCTTCATCTGAGTTTATACTTCCTTCAGTAGAAGACTAAGGAGCGGTAAGTCTCCTGCTGGCCTACACGGAGTAAGGATTAAGTTTTGTAATTGTTAAGTTTCCGTACAGGGTATCAGAATTAACCACAATTACTTAAACCTAAGTTCAAAGAAATTTGTTTGACTCTCCAACGATAAATACGGTAATTTCTAAAATATACGTTCACACTTATACATCCTTCTCAGTTAATTAGTTAGTGTTAGAATAAAGTAGTGTCACTTTTGAATAACAAAACTCGGCAACGTCAAAAAAAATAAAAAAAGGGGGGAGAGGCAAACGATATATATTGGCGAGAGAGGATTCTATTTACTATGCTCAGATGCCAAAAAATCTTAAAAAGATTTTGTGCTAACGTTGTATTTGTGTTCATTCCTTTAAGCGTGTGTTCATTCCTTTAAGTGTGTTTCCTTCTTTTATGGAATATACTCCTGATAATATTGTCTGATAGGTAAGCCTGATGCTATTTAAAACTTGTAAATGAATCTCTTGTAAGTTCCATATTTCAGAACCTCGATTTAAATGTTTGTAAAGACTGTTAACTTTGATTTGTATTCTATTTGTGCTCTATCTGAGCTAAGAAAACTTTCTAACTTGTTAAATAAAGATTTCGTAGTTATTCTAACTTATGATTCTTTAATAAACTGTGTTAAATAGAGGATACTCAAACGCCTTACCTGTGTTAAATACGGGACATGTCAGTTAGACGTCGATTTTCAATAATTCCGGGTGAAGTTTCTGGTTAAATAATGTAACTTATTTTCCTTCATACACTTCAGGGTTAAAAGTACTTCTGTGTAATGTATTGCTGAGAATTTTCGAATTTGAAAACAGGAAAGCAAATAATTCATTCTACGGTAAAGAAATATTAGCATAGCATTTCAATATAGTAACACTGAAGGAATTTAAAGTTTCAGGTACAGATACAAGTAAGGGGGACACCAGATATTTACCAGCAGGTGATCCAGGTGTTATCCCTTCCTGCTAAGTTTCCCGAATAGTCTAGCTTCGATCAGAAAATGCCCGGCTCATGCTACACCGCGGGTACTACCACTGTCATCAGTGTATTAGGTGTTCGTCCGCATGTCCCGAGTGCTTCATTTATACATATATACACAGTCCAGTCACATTAATGTGACCACCACGTACTTTCCATGTCAGAGTTAAATAACCAATCACAGAAGGCAGGTGGCAGCACAGTGCAGTTGAGCGTATATAAAGGGTGTGTGAGGGCTTCGGAAAACATTTCAATCGTTGGCGTAATGCAGAAACGAAGCGATTTATCCGACTTCCAAAAGGGCATGATCATTGGCTTTCGGGCCAAGGGTGGAAGCATTTCCGAAACGGCTGAGTTTGTGAACTGTTCGCGTGCCGCCGTGGTAAAAGTGTACCGTGCATGGCAAAATGGGACTGTCCAAAATCAGCGACGTGGCAAATGTGGTGCACCACGGGCCATAGATGACAGAGGCGAACGACGGTTGCGGAGATGCGTTCGGGCAGATAGACGGGCTACCGTTGAGCAACTGACCACCAAAATGAACCAAGGGGCTACCAAAAGTGTCTCCCAAAGTACTATTCAGCGAACATTGCTGCGTCTGGGCCTCCGAAGCAGACGCCTGGTTCGTGCACCTATGCTGACTGCTGTTCATCGACGGCGAAGGCTAGAATTTGCACGCCAGTACAGCAGCTGGACGTCCACTGAGTGGCGACAGGTTGCGTTTTCGGATGAATCGCGTTTTATGCTCCATCGGACAGATGGACGTTGGCGTATAAGGCGTGAAACCTCTGAAAGGAACCACCCTGCAACCATTGCCGGAACGGTCCAAGCTGGAGGCGGGAGCATTATGGTCTGGGGAATGTTTTCCTGGCATTCTCTAGGTTCACTGATCATTGTGGAAGGCACAATGGATCAATACAAGTACGCATCTGTCCTTGCGGACCATGTTCACCCCTACATGCGCATTGTTTTTCCTCAGGATGATGGCATCTTCCAGCAGGACAATGCGAGGTGCCATACAGCTGCCAGTGTACGTGCGTGGTTCGAAGAGCACCAGGATGAGTTTACCGTCCTCCCCTGGCCAGCAAACTCACCTGACTTAAACCCAATCGAGCATCTGTGGGACCATCTCGATCGAGTTGTTCGCGCCATGGATCCTCAACCGCGTAATCTAGCGCAGCTGGCCACGGCATTAGAGTCGGCATGGCTCAACATCCCAGAGAACACCTTCAAGGACCTATGTGACTCTCTTCCTGCACGTCTCGCAGCAGTCCGCTCTGCGAAAGGTGGTTATTCTGGCTTTTGACAGATGGTCACATTAATGTGACTGGACTGTGTATTTATGAAAAGTTACATTATGCATAGTGGTACATAAATATTACATCTATATAGTGGTACATAAATATTACTCCTACATAGTGGTACAACTGATTTTACAAGATAGTTACAAATTTGTTGCATATTGTTAAATCCTACGAATTACGATTGTTTTCACATATTTGCTTGATTCAGTATTTTGTGGTTTAAAGTTTTACAGTTTCTTCAGTCAGTTCCGTGATACTTACATTTCTTGCAAGAGATTCTTTTTACATATAGCATATTTTTACATACAGTTCGTATTCATTTTGTTGTAATCACATAGTTTGCAGAGGTCCCTATTATAAGAATTACACCGTAATAACTCTATTTAACTTATCACTGTTACGAGTATACATGCTGTAGTACAATTACAAAAATTCGAAATTTTAATATATTTTATGACTATACAAGTACTCAGTTATTATATACAAAGTTCTGTGAACGATTTGTGCTATTGTACTATTCGCTAGTTATAGTATAACTAGTTGTGAGAGAAACTGAGAGGGATTATATTACATGAGGGCACAACTCGATTAGTTTTTGTATTTTTATTCGAAGGTGTTTATTTGCCGTTATATATCTTAAAAACGGATCCAAGTTCTGGGTCTGTTTTTTAAGATGTGGTTCCTCAGTTATGTGACAGTCAAAATGTAGTGCTCTGGATCGCTCCTATCTCCATGTACATACACATGTGACAGTTTCAGAAATATTTCTTTCATAGAAATATGTGGGGGAAGGGATCATGTTCAGTAACATACCAGTTTACATAAGGGTTAATGCTAATGTTCTTCTCTTTGATGCTTGCTATAAATCTAAAGGCCTTGTTTGTGCTTTTTGCCACCATTTTCCCCAGCTTTTAATCATTATGTCATTTAATGATTTTTTACAGCGAAACTTCATGATGGTAATGAAGCGAAAGTTAATAAAGAACACTGAGGATAAATACACTGGTTTCACAAAATCAGTAGAAGCCGCAGGATTAACTTATTGATATAATTGATATCCACATTCTTACTTGAGCGATCTCGAAAAGGTTATTTTCAGTGAAAGGCAAAAGCAGAAAGAATTTTCATCTTAACTTTCTTCTAAAAAAATTTTAAAGTAAATGAAATATGTTACTAAAACTTTTTAATTTTCGAAGTATTTAAAACTTTTGTTTTTTCATCTCGCTTAATAACTGACATTATTCTTATTCGGCATGTTTTCTCTTGAACTATATTAATCTTAACATTACATTAATAATTTTTCTCATTAACTTTCCCATCACTTAAATTAATCACTTTTGGTTGATACGAGGTTGTTATATTGCATAAATTACAGTATTGCGTAGATATCCAAAACTGGTATCAGCAGTTATGAGCACCTGTTTAGGGACGAGGAAAACCTACGTTTAAATGGTATTCAGGTCTTTAAAATATCCGATAGAAAAATTACACTTGAAAAATAGGAGCCCGTCGTGTTATTTGGCCAAGACATGTTCCGCCCAAATAATTTAAATGAAAAAATAACGAATCACAGAGTCTCTTAAACCTGCTGTTTGAACATATTTCTAACGTGATCAGTTCTCATCCTCAAAGTCGCAGGTGCAAATTTCATCTTTTAAGCTATTGTAATCGGTTCATTGGGAAGAGAACCTTGACTATGCGGACCAAGAAAATTCTGAAGTCAAATGAATTGAACGGCCAACTGAATTTGCCTTTATGAACGCGAGACAAATTTGAATAATCGTTTTATCCGATATCGAATATGTGTTGTAAAAAGTACTGGAAGACAGTATTTCAACTAATTCTATTCTACTTAAAAAAGTCTAAGAAATTAAAAAATTTCTTCCAACTTTTTATGTTGAAGAAAATGTAGATTTAAACGTATTAAAAAATCACATGAAAAATATTTCATCACAGCTTTCTGCTTTTATCATTACTATTTAATGAACCTAATGATAACATTATACGGTATTTTCTTCCTCCTTTCTGCAAGCCTTCGTGATGTAACGCTAGCACACTGGGCACGTATTCCAGAGATCCAGGTTCGAGTTCCGACTAAGGCATTGCTCATTTTCGTGTTTCCTGCTTCAAAAATCCTAGTGACTCTACAGTGGCGCCCGAACGTAAAGGTGATGGAGGATGATCCTTCACCACCAGGGTTTGGCGATTGGGTCCCCTAATCCCCAGTCTTCCTTAAGAAGGAGTATATGAGGTATTTTCTCCCTCCATTCTGCACGCTTTCGCAGTGTAACGGTAACAAACTCGGCGCGTATTCGAGAGGTTCAGGTTCGAGTCCCGGCGAAGGCATTGCTCATTTTTCGTGTTTCCTGCTCAAATCTCCTAATGATTCTAGAAAATCACTTGTAGAAAAAAAGTATTTAGAATAGGCAGTCTGTATATGCAGGCTGAAAATTCTCAGGGCCACAGCTAGTTCTTATACACCACCTTTCTAGAAATAGAGATATTAACATTAATCACCTAGTATTCTGATGTGGATAACGTTAACATACGCATCTGTATAATATAAACATCTGAGTTCAATTCGAAATAGTTATGAACTCCTTTTCAGAAATCATATCATTTGCAGAAACTAAAATAGATTGCAGAAAATCAGATGCTGACAGTGACAGTTTTTTTTAACCGTCAAATTTATGAACCAGACGTAAATAGTGCATCAAAAGTTTATTCAATCACGAAAGTATAATTTTCACGTTTTCGTTTTCACCCGGCATGCTTAGCAACCATGAAATTTAAATTTCGTTGCCATTTTTAGATCACATTAGGATAAAATACTGACTTTCACTGCATTTTAATTTATTAATCAGCCGAATAATACCTAAACTCAAGTCAGTCTACCTGAATTTCGTTTGCCTGGTTAATGGTCAGGTGAACAAACTTTATTTCGAAAAACAGATAAAATATAATAAGCATCTCAAAATTTCCTCTATTTTATTCATAAAAGATATATGCTATATCTGTACATTCCATTCTCTTCCATGCGAAGTTTTACTCAATTTTGATTTAGCACGGTTAAGTAAGAAATTACAACTACATTTGCATACGATTTAAAAGAGAACTATCGAATATTTTATGCCAGTTAAACTGTAAAAATAAAAAATATACTATGCATAAAATTTTTTTAAAATTAGACGGTTTTAGTCAAATGCTTCCCTGTTTAGTATACTTAATTAAATTGAAGTTTGAAAAAAGGTGGGTATATTCGAAAAAAATCCCGATTTTATCGTTGACACAGAATGGCACACGAAATGTCATATCATTCAAACATGCCATGAAATTTTTATATTATACTGAATGCTAAAAAGTACATGTTCGCATGCTTTTGCTCATGAAAAACAGGCAAATGTCAGGAGGAGTCAGTATCGGACTCTTAATTTGCATCGAAACAAGAGTTTGCGAACTGGGGGATAATGACCGATTCAATGACAAAGAGAGAGAGTGAAAGCTGTAGTGTTTTTTGTCAAAACAAAGATTTTCGTGACAACATAAACGCGTTTTTGTGCGCATTATAGTACAAGATTGGCTCCTTGCAAAAAGACCATCCACAGACAGTGCCAGCAATTAGAAACCACCGGCTTTGTGTTGGAGAAAAATCGACGGCCCCTATCAAGTATCCGAACACCTAAAATGGCAACAGGTCTTCCTTTGCACAGTTAATGGTTCATCCAAGATAAAGCCTGCCCACATACTGCAAATGTTGTTCTGATTTCTTTCATGACATGTTTAATATGCTTGTGAAGTCGCATCGATTACGAAAGTGGGAGATAGTGGCTTTCGCATAGTCGAGGTATTAATCCATGTGACTTCTTTTTATGGGAGTTCTTGAAAGATAAGGTATTCGGTAGGAGACCTACAAATGCAGCTTAATTCAAGGCTCTTAGCATGGAACTGTCCTGTAGGATTTCTAAAAACGGACGGTTGTGACCAAATGTAAAGGTTCACGTGCAAGAGGTTTTGAAACAAAACGGCAGACACGCTGAATAAATTCTGCTCCAAAATCACTTTCCGTGCTCAGATAGTTAAAAGGCATTTTCCCAAGATAATAAATGTGTAATAAACAACATAAAGAATCGTGCGCCACCCTATACTTCCACGAACTTTTAATAAATCCTTTTTCGTACTTGGCAATAACACAACGACTGCATTACCCGAGCTCTGATTTCGTATTTCGCCTAAGTTTTGTTCTTGTTTCTGTTAAAGCTCGAGTTTCGATTAGTCGCTGAAAATAACAGTATTCCGCGTATTCTAATCTTTATTAAAAAAGTCTTTTTCTCCCAAATCCTCTGATTTTTTCCTCTTCAATTACTTTCACCAATCCATGCGTTCTTTATAGAAACCTGTCCTGTATATCCAATACCTCACAGGTTTCGCCGCGCTTTTTCAGTAATTAAATTTCTTACCAGAAAATGCAACCAAAGAAAAAAAAAATTATTGGCTGCTTCAATAGGATTTGTCTTTCCACATCTAATGACTTGTTCTCTTTGCTACTAAGGGCCCACTGGCGGCCCGGTGTTTAAAACCGCTGGACAGTGGTTGTTTTACCCAGACTAAAATCCGGCAAATGGGCTGGAAGGTGTTTTTAGTTTTGCTCATGTGTAACGTGCAGGACAACAGCCAGTTTTTCCTAGAAAGTCCTCCACGAAGGTATGTGGAATTCCAGTCAGTTTGGAAATTTTTATTTGTGATAAAGTTTTACTTTCTTCTTCCCCTTCTTTTTCTCCCTGTTGATAATATTATCATCGCTTTCACCAAACTGAATTCTCTTGATTTTCCCATTTTGAAGCTCAACGACTTTTACTAAATTAAATTTGAAGTTGTTTCTTAAATAAATAACTTAACTAAACGATGACCGAACTTGGAGCTTGCGTATTGGCGATAGATAGCAAGCAATTATTAAATCTAGAAATTTATAATTTTGTACCGTGGCCAAATACTTTTATTTATTTTTTTCTTTTTTATCCGAATTATTTTATTGAATTTTGAATTAATACATTTAAAATTTTATGTATAATATTAAAACAGAAATGGAAAATTTCAAATAATATATATGCATATTTTTATTTATTATAACTTATAGAAGTTGTGAATTATAGAAATGGCATTTATTTGGAAGAGAACGATTTATAACTAAAGTTTTTGAATTAACTTTGACTAACGTATGCTGAAATCCCCAAAATGAAATCTACACTAACATAACTGCATCACTACAGGGCAAGATTTCTTTAATTAACTTACAGAATCAGTATTTTTTCGCTTTTATTCATCAAACATATTTTATAATTTTCACGATTAAACTATACTTTACAAAAGAACCTTACCTAACAGAATGTTGAGTGAAATAATATATCTAGCCTGAGAGTCATCGCTTAGTCACAAAGCGCAATAAAACCTAATTCTAAGCCAACCCAAAACTTTATTAATAGTAAATCTTGAGTTATAGAAGTTAATAGGAATTTTGTAGAAGATGCTTCTTGCAGGTCAAGTATACAACTCAAAGGAAATTCGATCACTATGAATTCGTTTTTTGTGGATATGATCGTTTGGAGCTATTCTTCATCTAACAAAGAAGAATTATAAATTCAATAAATGATTTAAAACATATAGTAAAAATAAATTTTGTTAAGTATAACGGCGACTCTTAAAAAATGATTTTACGGGTCGCATTGTAGTCTCGCAGGTCTTCAGTTCTCATCGCTGCAGGATTTTAAGTACCTAACATGTAACTGTATACATAGGATTTGAATAACTTATTTCATAGGCATAAATTTCATTTTCATAAGCTTTACTTTAGTTCCTTCATAGTGTTTGTCGCTACGGCCAAATGTTTATCATTGATTTTTAAACTATCTGCTGATAACCCATTGAATTCAAATTTTGTACGCACACTATGTTAATACAAACAGGTGAAGCGAATTTTTTCAAAATTCAGTTTAGATCGTTTAAGATTTGATGTTGAAACGATTTTTCTCACCTGTCTTTGTTTAATGACCAAACCCAAAATCTCAGAATTTTACTGTTTGCACTATCGTATGGAGCGGAAAAAAAACTTCTAAATGAAGTTCATATGTACATTCTAATGTAATTTCTTATGTTTTGTCAAATTTTTGAACATCTCTCTACTTACTACCGTTTCACGTATTATAATTGTTGGAAGTTTAAGAATGATTCATAAAGTGTAAATGACATTGAAAAGAAAAATAAACAAACAAAAACTTTTATAAAATAAGCTTTTGTTTAAAACTCATAATTAATGAACTAAAAGAAAAAAAATAATTTATCATATAGTTTAGAAGGAACAAGATATTAAATAACATTTTCTTCATAAAATTCATCTACATTTTTATATCACAAACAATAAAAACGTGGGCATCTTATAATGAAATCCAATAATCTAATTAAGCTGTCAAACGTATAAGACATAATCTTTGTAAGTTTATCAAGATTTGTCTTCCGCTTTTAGTAGTCGTGATTAAAACTGTAGATGAATTTTGTATTGAGAACTATTTAATTTCTTGTTTCTGTTAAGTTACATGACAAATTATTTCTCCCCTTTTAGTTCCTTAATTATTTTATTTTTTAGTTCCTTAATATTATTATTTTTTAATTATTTTAGTTCCTTAATTATTTAATAAAAGTTCATTTTATAAAAACTTTTTTATTTTATTGTACACCCAAACCATGAAATTTTTAAGCAACACACAGACACACACATGAACTTCGTTTGGGAAAATATTTCAAATCTCATACAGAATGAATTTAGTTTCGAATTGCCCTCAGTGGCGCAGCTGAAAGACATAAATATTTAAGAAAAACGCAAAGGAATTATTACCCAATATGAAACGACCTTGACCTTCGAACATTCAGTTGACATAAATGATCGAAAAGCTTACGCCAATTCGGTTTATAATTTTTAGAAGTTGTCTTCGAATACCGAAACTACAAGCTCATAAATCCGAAACTTAACACAATTGCGTGACACCTCAACTCAACTGCTCTAGCGGCTTAAACTGGAATCTGTAGAGGCGGGGGAAAGGGGGGGGTTACCAAACAAATCAAAAATTGAGCAAAGCGAAGCCGAGTGTGGTAAAGAAAGATGTATATTAAATTTAATGAATAATGACTAGTTCAACCCACCTCATAACTGTCAAAGTGATGTTCGGAAAACGAGAAGTCTTGTTAGTCTTATCAAGAACGGCGGCGATCGAGCGAGGTGGATGAAGATAAAAGACATTGGCGAAATTAATGAATCCGATGACAACAGACGTTGGAAGGTTACGAAATCCAAATGTTATTTAAATCCTTTTTATTGGTTATGTTCGATTAGATTCAATTTATGTGTTCCTCAAACCGGATTGAAGAGGATTTTTCTAATTCTTATCAAATGTAGTTTGGTTCAGAACTCGCTTGGCAGGCAGTTCGGAGATCAAATAAAAATGGGTCATAGATTTTTTATGCCCTTTGGCTTTTAAAATAACTGATATAGTCGTTCATTCATTATAATCTTATGTGCCGTGGACGCAGCAATCTTTTTACTTGAAACATTACATACAATGAAGTTTTTGGTTAAGTTATAAGCTTAGTCTAATATTGGAACTTTAGCCCTATAAGCTTACCACACTCGTAACGAGTCATCGCCATGTCATGAGAAGTTTTTAAGCAATCTTTTACTGAACTGAACTTTTAACAAAAAATACAGGTCTCATGCTACAGATAAGCACTGCTTGTAGCAATGTAAATTAAATACGAACAATCAAATCAATTTAAACGTTCATCGGCAGTCTTCTACGTAATTACATAAGCTATAAGCTGGCTCAGATAATCTAACGGCGCGTAAGTTTAAAGTATCGGCTGCTAGAGCACGAAAAGCCGACATAACTGCATGTAGCTAGACCTGGCAGAAATATGCAGCTCGAATGCCAGGAGCTCTCTCCCTTTAGATACTTTAATACTTTGTTGGTTTTTCTGGCGTGCAGCGAGAGATACATTTCTTTCTCTCTTTAGATCCTAAAGCCCTCAGTTTAAATAAACAACAAAATAATTTGCATTTTTGGGGAGGAATGCAGAAAGATGGTTGGTTGGTTTACTTGATTACGGCAAAGCTGTCGAGGGCTATCTGCCTAAGGGAAGAAATGCCTTCGTCGAAGACTTGCTAAGAGAAACTGGCTGGTATACATATTGTTGCGTTTTTACGGGTTCGTAGATTTGAGAGTATCCGATGAAAACACGATGCAGAACAATAAAAAGCACAATTTATTTACAGGAATCACTATTTACAGCACAGTTCCAAAATCACCTTTAAAAGCGTCGAAAATCTACAATAAATACGCTGAAACAATCAGCAACACAGCTTCAGGCTGTAACTGTACAGGTAGCTTCACGGCAACACTAAACTTATAATAAAACACCGTGGAACAATCACCAATCCACTGTCAAGCTATACTGTAAAGATAGCTTCACGGCAAAGCACTACTCGATTGCTTTCCGTTCACAGAACTCTCGCGTAGCTTAGCACTCACAGTAAGCACAACGCTCACACTACTTCACAATCTCTTCGCA
>KK118468.1:130671-150474 GCA_000611955.2 Stegodyphus mimosarum
TATATATATATATATATATGTATATATATATATATATATATATGTATATATATATATATACAAATATGCTACCCTGTGCTATAAAGTCGATACTGTTCATAAATTTCTGTATCTAAATTCTATCAATGATATTTATAACGTTTATAACTTATTTTTGTAACGCTTAAGAATGTTATGCTGTTGAATATTTGCTTTTTGCAAATAGACTCACTTTTATGGTGCATCGTTTTTCAGATAACGCTTATAACATATTCTCATTTGTGCACTGAATCACTTTTTAAATGACATATGGACATTTCTAACACCAAAATAACATGTTGTAGAATGTTTGCTTTCGGACAATGACAAATGTTGCTTTAATTAATTTCGCAACATATTGAGCAACTTTAATGATTTAATAATTTATAATCTTAATTTTGAAATTTCTAAACTCTTGTTTGTGCACACTAGTACGCAAAAATAAATTCATTTTTCAATGCACAATCTGGAACTTTTGAAAACGGCTTTGTGCAATCAGTGCAATGAAAAGCCAAACCCAGTAGAAAGGTGATACATACGCAGGATATCAGTATAAGGTCTATGGCTGGTCTATGGATTATAAGAAAGGTCTATTCTCTTTTAAGGTCCATGATATCAGCTCTATGACGTCAGAAGGACACGCAAAACGTATTGAGTGAGTGCGCGGAGTATGATCGCGCGTACGCTGCACATCCCGGCAAGAAGGATTTGTCACCTGACATGCTGTTTCACTCCTCGCCTGCATATAACCGAACTGCCTGTTACGCTTCATGATATCATTCCTTAAATGCTGTACTTATTTCTTTCTTATGTACTTGAAAGCAGTTTTAACAGACTATGGCAATTTATTTAGTGGCTGTTTCAAAATCAGGAACAATTATCAAATGTCCAATCGGATACCATAAACAATTTCCGACGATCCAATTTACGAAAACGTTCAGCATCAGTTTTAGAAAAATATGGCATGCATTGAAAAAAAGCTAGCATTTTGTACTAGAGACATAATATATGGCGTTAAAAATACTCTTCATTAATTAAAACAGCTTTAAAAGAAGGCAAATGTTTGTAGTCATGAGCTGCACATATTATACAACTAAAATACATACAGCAAGTAAAACAATACATATAAATGCGCTTATAATTAAATCAATGAATCAGATTAATTAAAAAAATAATCTGGTGACTTACAAGTTCGCAGTCATCGATGTAAAGATACATCTTAAATACTTTTAGACATATTGCTAACATAAAATTAAAATGGTGTTCGGCATTGACCATGAAAGCTACTGAATACCATATAAGAAACTACTGCTCTTTCTCATGAGGGCGTTTGTAATAAAAGTGGTTAGGACGTCTTACTGACAAATAGAAGATCCAGGGTTTGAATCCCGGCAAGGTCACGATTGTTACCCGAAATATCTAATGATCTGCACAATGACGCCCAAAACTGAAAAACTGTAGCGGACAATAAGTCGCCACTACCTGAATTATATCAAATAGGTCTCGTGCATCTGCTCTATCACCCTTTGAGTGAGGCAGAATGCATGGAGTGATCCTATCGTCACGTGCGTGCTGTCTTGATTAAAGTGCCCAACTAACATTGGAAGACCAATGTTCGAATCCTGGTCAGACTGATTTCTGAACTTTCAGGGTTTTCGACGGTCTACTCGTTGCTGTCATCGGTGCATATAACACACCTAATTACCAGTCTGTGTTTTTTTTTAATTTGCTTATTTTAAATTCTCGTTTTCTAAGGAGGTCTGATTTAAAAATAAGTCTAAACTATTTACTTGATTAAGAAAGTGAACATTATCTTAAACCGACTATTTAAGAGGTCGAATAAACGACAAATCAAACCGAGCAGTAGAAGATTTGCCAAAAGCATAGATTTTAAAGGCATGATAATGTACCATAACAGTCAAAAAATTTCGCAAAGACTTCAAAAAAGACTTCTATAACTTCAACTATATTTCTACTTAAGAACATAATGCATTTGCATACAGAGCCAATCACGATCCGAGTGATGAGATAGCTAAATATTAGTAGATCTACCCGGCTTCAGATCCCGATGGAAGGGTAGCTGCATACTAATCTTCGTGGTTTTCGTCATGCGCAACTTTATCACAAGCCAATTTCTTTAGAGATTCCTCCATGAAGACATTCCTTCCTTTAGGCAAATGGTTTGTTCAGTTCAATCCAATTCAAATGCATATATGTCAGAACGATTCTCAAACTTCTGTTTACGGTTTAGAAATATGAAAAAGTGTACTGAAGAGAGACTGCTATTTAAAATGAAGTTATTTTAGCTTCATATTTTTCTTATTTCTCTTCAGTTTAGGGAATTTAACTTTCAGAACACATAAAGATACCCTTCCAGTTAAAGCTTTCATCTCCTAAAAAATTCCATTAAAGCACACTCATTATCTTCCGAACGTCCAGATTACTATCGCTGTTTAACTCAACCAGCTTGCATCGAAAGATAAAATGTTCGGCGGATCGTGTAAACAGCAACATTTCGAGGTAAATTACGCTATTCCGCTATCAGATCCATGAGCAGATTATTCAACTTGCCCAAACGGTGACTTCAAACCGCTAATTAGCCTCTTTCTCATTTAATGTTGTCCTTATAGATGAAAGAGGGACGGAAATAAAATAATAACACTGAAAAAAAAAATGCTTTATAACCGGAACATGTACGACCTTTAAAGTAAAAGAATCACGACTGGGTAGGTATATATTCTCCTTTAATCACACTTGCAACAAAGTGGGTGTACGGAATTAATCACTTCATTAGATTCGCTCGGTCCGCCAGGGACAAGCGCATCTGAGCGTTTGTTCACATCACCAGGTGCTGAAACCCTTCGCTGCACAAAGGAGACTTAAGTTGCGTTGTTGGTATGATTCTCCCATTGTGTACCTAGAGGCGTTGTAGGTTGAAGAAGCGCGACGGATGAGTACAAGGAAGCTGTTATCATGTTATCAGTATCCTCGAAATGATTACGTTCCGGTTTATGGTAATAGTTATGTCACTTACAGGATGTAAATAAGGGAATATTTTTGAGTACCGGATCATCACGGAAAACCACTGTATTCTTAAATACAGATACTTTTTTTTTTACGTATAATATTTTTATCAGTTGCTCAGAGGCAGATTCCTAGATTCTCCCAAACTGCAATTGCGATGAGCCCGCGTTCTAAGGCGCCCCCAAATCATTTATTAATTTTTAAATAATAGCAAACATATGCTTAAGATGAGAAGCTTCAAAAGTTCAGATGAGATAGGTCCTTCATCTCATTTATCCGGCATTGGTAATGTTAATGTTAAACACTGTTCTGGATAGCTTCATGAGGTATGTAGGTAGTAACCCCTGACCAGACCCATGCTGTCCAGTTGATTCAATCAGTTTGTAAGGCATATTTTAATTTTAAGCCGAAGTAGAGGCTTTGTTGTAAGCCCGAAGAAAGGGGCCCACTGTTCATCTTATTTTTAGTGAAATAAAAGGTAATTAGACTTTTTGAGTTTACGATTTCTGTTCTTTGAACTAAGCTAAAATTCACTTAACAGTTCACGAGGTTCCTCAACATTTAATTTAGCACAATAAAAATGAGGAACCCTACAAGTTGATGGCGACGAAAAAAATCAATTTAACAATAGCTTATGTTTCGTGTTTATATGCTAATAACATTAATGACGTAGTGGTTGAGTGCTGCTCAATTATAAGTGGATCATCTATTTAAAAATGCATGATTTCGTTCGCAATTTTTTTGCAGTCGTGCCTAATTGTAAGAGTTTTTAACACATCATTTGGGAGTGAAGCATCAATTATTTGGAAGTAGAAAGAAGTATGAAGGAGCTTTTGTGGGCAGCAGCTGTTTAACACTCATATTGTGTGTGGCATCTCTGTTGGTTGCTTTATAAAGTAGTCATTTGTGGCTCTATCGCTGTTTTAAGATGAGTTTCTTTCTACTGATGAGATGTAATTTCATCGAAATGGTTATATCTGTGCCCAAAATCAAAGATCTTGGAATTATGGAATCTGCATTTATTATCGACTTTTTCTGTAAGTTGAGAATATTATTATCTACTAAGTCATGTTAAGACGACGACTTATCCTGTTCTTGGAAACAAAAAAGCATTGTGAGATGCATCAAGATATTATATGGAAGCTCTTTATGGACGGGAATTAGCATCACTTTATAATACAGTAAAATGATGCGAAATGTCATACAGTATATTCTAATATGAAGATGCTGAAGGAACTTATAAAATACAGAACAATATCTTGAAACTATAACTGACGGCACTCTTTTCTCCTACTAATCTCGACTTCTATTTGTAGGGAAGCTGAGTTTACAAACAATACACACACCGTGAAGAAATGTAAATGATATCATTGCTACTATCTACAGCAGTGGTCTTCAAAATCTGTCGACTCACGAAACTCCTAGAACTGTAATCTTCTTTTTTTTAAACCCTTAGAAAAATATATCTTAAAATATACACTCACGTTTGTGAAAATTGCAACACCAAGAAGGAATCGTCATAATTGAATGCAATTTAATACACAGTTGAGTGGTAGTGGTACAAATAAATGATTAAATGTTCAAAGCAAACAAACAAGAACAAGAGATCAGAATCAGTATTTTGTGTGGCCACCACGCGCCGCAATAAGTGCTGCTACACGACGTGGCATGGAGTCAAACAAAGTTTGAATGTCTGACTGAGGAAGAGCATTCCATATCGTTTGTACGCGTACCCAAAGTTCGTCTGCAGACGCAACAGGACGAGGATCACGAGCAAGACGCCGACCAATGACATCCCACACATGTTCAATTGGCGACATATCCGGGGAACACGCAGGCCAAGGAAGAAGCTGTACCTGCTGCGCTGCAAAGAAGGATTTAACAATCCGAGCAGTATGAGGGCGGGCATTGTCCTGTTGAAATACAGCGCCTGGCAAGCTTTGAAGGAAGGGAACAGCTTCGGGCTGTAGAACTTCACGGATATACCGGTTGCTGTTCAGATTGCCCACAATTCGTAGCAATTGAGATCGTCTATGATATGCTATGGCGCCCCAGACCATAACTCCGGGTGTTCGTCCACTGTGGCGTTCGATAATGCACTCCGGAAGGTGGCGTTCACCGGCATAGCGTCTGACACGAATGCGGCCATCATGGTACCACAAATTAAAGCGGGATTCGTCAGAAAACACGACATGCTGCCAATCAGCACGCCAGTCTCTATGCTGATTGGCCCATTGTAGCCGCAGGCGGCGATGGTCGTGCGTTAGGGGGATCCTGTATAAAGGAGTCCGTGCGCGCAGTCCACACTGCAGCAGACGTCTACGAATTGATGAAGCACACAATGAAACACCTGTAGCTATTGACCACAGTGCTGCCAATTGTCTAGAGGAAGCTGTACGGTCCGTCCGCGCCATGCGGACCAGGTGTCTATCATCGCGAGCTGACGTCACATTTCGGGGTCCACTCCCGGATTTCCGAGTTGTCCGACACTCGTCCGTCCACTGCTTCCAAACGCGCATCACTGTGCTGCTGTTACGCTGCACACGAGAGGCTACTGCACGATACGACAATCCAGCTTCACGAAGGCCGATGATTCTCCCTCGTTCAAACTCTGTAAGTTGTTCAAATCTCGCTCTCTTTCGTCGACGAGGCATAAGTACAGATTGAGTTAACGTTTACCACTAGCAGATAACCACCGATAACCATACACGCCTCGCTACAGCCGTCTATTTATTCGGATCCATCAGTCGTTCAGAGGGCGCTGCTCAGCATACGCATGCGCTACGGATTTGCAATTCTAATCATTTGCATATCATGCGCTACTTTGCATTTCCTGAAAATTTCAGCTCACTCGCGTAAGTCCTTCATGGTGTTGCAATTTTCACAAACGTGAGTGTATTTAAAGTAGATCAGTATAGATCAGAATAGGTGCTTTAAGTAAAAACAATTAAGGAAAAATATTGTGTCTTTTATTAAAATATTTACATAAAATTAATGTAACTTACTCAATAATAGCATTAATCCCTGCTCCAGTAGTCACCACTTCTTGCATTATATTTAGTGATAGGGAATTACTTGCATTTTTCTACATGAACTTTCGAAGTCTCTCTCTATTGATATTATCTGCAGTCGCATGTCATATTTGGCCTTTAATTTATCTCTATATTTTATTTTTGTTTCAATACAAGGTGACAATTTTACAATTAAATACGTTTTCCTCGAATGGTATTAAAATATTCATAGCTGTGTGAGAATCTTCTAGGTACTCTGGATGAATCTACAACCAAAATTTAGAAGTTGCTGTTGCTTAAATTTAGATTTTAACGTCGAGTCTGTTGATGCGTCGATAAGTTGTTCCCTTTTCTTCACTGGCAAGCCTTCTGATTTGTTACAGTACTCGAAAGGATTTTTTATCCACCCATACTCAGATTTTTTTTTCTGGAAAGTATTCTCTTATAGTTTTCTTCAATCGGAAAAGGCGCTCCATTGTATAATTTTAACACTGACATCTAAATTTCATTCATTTTCATTAGAAAATGTTTTAGCTTTGCAAAGCACTGTGTGTCATTCTCTTTGACATACGATGACCACATGTTAAGTTTGAAAACTAATCTATAGCTAAATGTAGACTTATAATTTTTAGTGAATAAACGCTAGTCAACTAGTGTTAGTGCTTTATAATTTTCTTTTCGAATTTTTATTTTGACTCGCATAACTTAGAGACCACCGGAACACAGTTTGAAGACCATTAGTCCGGAGTATAAATAAGATGGAGCTTCATGAGGTTGTTAAGAACGTGGTGAAACGTGCAGACAAATATAGTGAAATAGACGAAATTGAACATAACCTGTAGGAGATGTAATATTACAATAAGCTGCAGGCAAGCTATTGTAATATGCAATTACTTTTCTACGAAGACTTATGCAATTGTGACTTATGCAATTACTTTTCTACGAAGAATCCATTTTTAAATTGAGCCCCTTGTATATTATTATATTCCTCATAATCAGTTATTTCATGCACTGGATTAATGATGAGGAGACAGGGAATCATGCTTTGTGTTGCATGATGATTATTGAAGGATAATTACGATCAGATACTCTAAGATTGTGAAATAATACAGCACAATTATCTGTGCCACCATCTTATGGGACGGAGGTATGTACAGAGATCTATTGAAACGTCGCATGGTTGTAAGATCAGATATATGGTAATATACTAGATGGAAAGGAATAATAAAAAGGGTGATAAAATATGCTTCATACCCAAAAAAAGAGCTTAGAACAATATGATTGATCTTCAAGACTCCAAAAAAATGTTTACCTTATTCTAGGTAACGAGTCTCACCAGCGATCATATAAGATTTGAAAAAGAAAGTGAACAAAAAAGGATTTTGCTATGTCTTTTAGTTTCTCATTTCTCTATAAGAATCTGTTTCATATTATGGCCATATTCGGTGTCTGCAGCAAAAAATTATTCATTATTGCCAAGCTGTTAATTCGCTTTAACCTTTTCATACTTAAGTTTGAATTAATTACTTCAAATTTAATTAATTGCGAACACATGAAAACGGTGGTTACAGACCTGATTTCTCAAAATCAATATCTGTGACAAACTTCTATGTATTCCTCTAGCTTTTCCAAAAAGCTGCTGCAAGCATCTTTAAATATCAATCGCGGAATTGGCCCTCTAGTTCAGAAACTTTCAGAATAAGAAAGAAACTTTTATGAAAACAGTTTCATAGCAAGTGGAAAAGTTCAGTTAATGCAAATTTTGATATGGTCCTTAGATGGGAGAATGTGTAATTAGTAATTCATTAAATTTTAATAAGTTTATTGAGTCATTAAGCGTATTTCGAAGCAGGAAAGTGAAAAAATAAGCCGAGATTTCACCTTTGGATCTCTGGGTTGCTGACTGGACTTGCTTCCAATTACATCATGAAGGCGAGCGATTAGAAAGGAGAACCACCTTAATATTCTCCTCTAGTTAAAGGAAGAAAGGTAGATCGGGGAAGAGTTTACAGTCGCCAAATCTACGGGGTCCATCTCCATTTTAATTCGCGTGCACTCGTAAGGTCTTTCAGAATTTCTGGTAATAGAAATATGAAAAAAATCATAATTACTTCACCAAGATTCGAATTCCGGAACTTCCAACTGCTAACCAGACGTGCTTTTCAATTATATCGCGAAGGCAAGAGCTAAGAAAGAAGGAAAATTCCCTAGCAGCTAATTTAAAAATTTCATCCCATTTTGTGAAAAATTTGAGGATGAATTAAATAGTTAATTTTTATATTGCGATTGAAATAGACATTATTAAATCAAATTTAGAGAATAATTTTAAAGCTCCAGTTATTCATTTTAACATTTAATGGTTTCGTATACGATAAAGAACTCTTGTTTTCAAATTTACTGCTGTCACTTGAAAATATTTATAATGTCTATCTTTGCAAATTTTTCATGCAAAAAATATGGAATAAATTATTAAAGCATTTCCAATATTTTACTTCTTGGAGCTTTACCAAACACAAATAAAATGATTAATACCCATATAAAAATTTTAACAATTAATGGTTACATATTAAATGAAATAGCTTCATTCTATAAAATTATTTATTATTTACTAATACTCCTGGAATTTGATTCATAAAAGTATGGGAACTTCGTATTTCGTTCGTGAATTCCGTAAGTGTATTGAATATTATACAAGTTCAATTTTTTGGGTTTACGAAAGTCATATAAGTTAAGCTTTGCGTTTACAGAATTCTTCAGTAAAGCCATTTCTGTATATTTCTAAGTCATGTTTAAAATTTTATAAATGAAATTGTTTTCAAAGCTGAGCATTTAAAGAAATAAATCCTATAGTTCCTTTTGTTCAAATTTCATTAGAAAGCCTGATTTGCAATGTTAGCCAATAGCGAGATTTTAGCATAGTTTTAATGATCAATCACGCTAGTTTATTCACTTTTCGTTTAAATCATTTGGAACTACTATATACTAATTAATTACAGGATGATATGATTTTGAATTAGTTCTATACAATCAATTCTTTCTGAAAACGGTAAAAAAAAAGTTTTCTTCCACCGCTTAGAATAATCTTGAAACCAAATACAAACCTTTCAAAGAACGCAACAACACATGTGTAAATATGAGTGATTAGAAATATTTATTACATATTTATGGCCATTTTTAAATGTTTCTAAAAACAGAAAGATAAAGCGAATCATAAATGTACGTCAAGTTACTTTTTGCTGCCCAAACGACTGGATTCATTTACCGTGACAGAAATCATTTGATGATTGCAACAAAATTATGAACCGCAAAAGAATTCACGGAATCGTGCTTTTACCCCCTTCCCTCTATCAGAACAGTGATAAAAAACGCTTGAAGAACGCCGAATCTTTATCTGGTGTAATTTTTAGATTGTAACAATTCATGCAGCCGGAAGTAAAAGTGTCCTCGCTGCAAGAAATTTTGATTAAACCTGAAACTACGCTCTGTTTCAATTTAGGATGCTTTGATAAGTAAGAAACTAGGGTAATCTAGTTAAATCAACCGTTTTTCATGAACATGATGCACGCAAAGATGCCTGAAAACAATTGATTTAATCTTAGATCATTATCACTAAGATTGGTTCAGAAATCACATTAAGGGACCATTAGGCAATGAAAGATGAATTAGACATACCTTACAAGGTTGTTACAGAAAGATAAATTATTTTTAACAGCAAATATCTTTTCGAAATTCCCATCTGTATGAATAATGTTGATATCAAACAGCATCGTAAACTTGAAGAAGTTTATAGATATTCGTATCATAAGCCAACCCTTACGAAAACGTTTTATAGAATTCTGTAAAATATCCAAAGTTAAACTTCTTTAGAATCCTCTGTAATTATAATAAAATTTTCAATAAACTATAAACTAAGTCCCAGATCTTCTATAGATGTAGCTTCTATAGAACTAAAATGTCAGATCCAGTTTATAGAAAACTGAGCCATTTAAATAATTCTAACAAAATTTTCCCTCTTTATTTTTCTATAAAATATTCTGTAAAATTCTTTAATATTTAAAATCATTATAAAATTTAAAATAATAAAAGTATATTTTAGGGTTAGGAATGAATTAATATTTCATTTCAGAATTTTTTAACAAAAGTGCTGAAATGATCTAAAACGTGAAGGAAAGGAAGGGATAAAATATTTTGGAAGTTTCTGAGGGATTTCGGAATTCTTTTCTAATAAGAAATTGCAGTATCGTTTAGATTTAAAAAATATTAAAAAATACTTATAAAAATAAGCTGTAAAAATAAATACTTTTGGATAATAGTTAAATTTAATTAAAACTAAGAAACCATCTGTGTTATCAAGTGCATATGTACACTGCACACAAAAAAACGGGGGGGACAGTTCAATATCTCCCTTTCTACTGGGCCGATTGATGAAATTCAAATTCCATTTTTCATTTCTTGAAAGTGCGACTTAGGATATATATTAGATTTATATATAGTATACTATAGGTATTTTGACACAAATCGGACTTTTCTGAAATTACATTCCAAATTTTTTTCCATATTTCGATTCTACGACTCAAATTATGTTCAAATATTAAATTTTGTAAAATTTGGTGTGAAATTTATGCAGAAATTCAAAATTTTATCTCGGCTCATTTTTTTTTAGTTTGCGCCAAGTATAATCCATTTGACAAACTACTTAATTTATAGCAACCTATTTTCCTTTCCATTTTTTTATTGTACACGAACGGAAAAAAGGTTATCGTTCGTTATTCTCAAATAAATTTAACAAAGTGCGTACACCATATTTTCATTATTATCGCTTATAATAAATACGCCAAGTTTCTAAACGCGCCAATATATAAATTCACTTATATCTTGGGAAATTTTGAATAAAAGATTCTAATTTTTTGCAGGTATGCTTAGAAATACATCTACTTTAAGATGATAGTAACAATTTTATAGGTTATAATATAAAATGTTTTTCGAAAAATTTATAAAAAATATTTAAAAATACAAATTTAAAAAATAAACCATAGATGTGCGAATTATATTTGGATTAAGTCTAAATTTCGAATTCTGTAAGAAGAAATCAATTAAGTTTAATAAGAAAAGGAGATATTAATAAATATATATCAAATTCAATTAACACTGAGGAGCTAAAATTTTGAGAACTAATTTTTTAAAAACTACTCGTGCGATTTTTACAAAACTTAGCAGTTTGGCGTAATTTGAGTTGTAGAATTGAAGTATGCGAAAAACTTTGCATGTCATTTCAGAAAAAGACCTATTTTGTGTCAAAATACCTATAGTCGAACAATGCTGTATATAAATCTAATACATATCCTAAGTTGCCCTTTCCAGACATGAAAAAAGCAAGTTGAATTTCGCCAATCGGCCCATGGAATGAAAGCATACCATGGCAGTATCTTTAAAAATATTAATTTTTTTTGTGGGGAGGGTGGAGGGTAGGCCATTATGAGCTCGCAGAATTGCAGAATCGCAGCAGTTGCCATTTCAGCGCTTCTCATTTCAAGCTTGCTGGAGGTGGTAACAAAAATCGTGCGTGTAACTTCAGATTTTACTCTCTTTCTACGGGTATTTTGGAGTAAAATACGAAAACGTGTGTTACGCTTTCTTTTCTGTATAGGTGGCTTGAAGACGTTTTTTTTTGGGGGGGGAGGAGAGAACAAGCGTTTTGTGAAGGAGGCTGGATGAAATTATACACGTGCTTTATCACATATAATTATTCTATAAAAATTTTCAAGTTACTATATTAAGTATCAACGGCAATGATATTAATATTCAATCTAAACTGTATGTGAATATGAATTTTAAAAATGTTACTTCAGGATCATTGCGATGTCGCTTACTATATATACTCCCAATATATAATAAGCGATATCCCATTCTCCCTTTAGTATTAATCCTGAATAAAAAGGAGAATGAAATGAGAATCGTTTTTCTCTATTCTATACACATAGGCTGAAATGGAATGATTTTTCAAAAAAGCTTCATATGAAATGGGATTTAACTCTTTTTTTAGGAGGATAAACGGCTATATTGCTTTCTAAGACGACTACAATGTTTCAAATTTAACACTAAATTTATACTAGCACTAGCAATAGTAGAGATAATCCCAAAGTAACTAAGTTTATTTATTTATTAAAAGTTACGCTCATTTAACTATTTAACTTAGAAAGAAATTAGCATTCTAGCAAAAATAATGAAGAATTAAGGAAGGTTTGCAAAATTGTTTTTTTTAATCATTAATTAGACGTGGGAAAGCACGACAACGATAAGTAAAACTGAAAGCAAGAAAAACAACGTCAGCTGACGTAGATTTTATTTTGCCGGAACTGCTTTCAACTATTGAATACTCTAGCCTTCTTCACTTATAACTCAATGAAAAACAAGTAGATTGTGGTCAAATAACGTATTTGGAGATATTACCTTGATCCATGATCTTTTTTGCCATTTCCTTTTTGACAGTTTCATCTTCTTTTCCCCCCGTTGTTATTATTATTACTTTACGCTACTAAGATAT
This sequence comes from Stegodyphus mimosarum, assembly GCA_000611955.2. NCBI lineage: Eukaryota > Metazoa > Arthropoda > Arachnida > Araneae > Eresidae > Stegodyphus > Stegodyphus mimosarum. The sequence goes on from KK118468.1 coordinate 143,269, forward strand.
TTATCATCTAGGTGGCATTGAAAATAACCATTTCTCGGTGTTACCATTCGAAGTTCTATAAGCTTTTTAATTATTTTTTTTCAATTAAAGTAATCCAAAGCTAACCAACTTTGTGATTTAAAGACTATTAATTATACATACTCATAATTAATTTACACATCGATTTTATTTTCAGTAACATCTCTAATAAATGTAATTTAAAATACACCTAATTCATGTGAACTGTGATATATCTAATTTTTATAAACATATGCACAGTTATTGCGATTTATAAAAGCGTGCCACTTATTACGTACCTTAGCACAGAATAATCGTTTGTATCCTGCTTAATAATTATCATTAATATTTTTTATTTTATGAAGACTTTTCTTAGAATAATTTTGAACATACTGAATTTTACTGATACGAAAATGTTCTTTTTTCTCTCAACTCGGATTTTCTTGAAAGAAATATTTCTCAATAAAGAGCTTTCACCACCTAATTCAAAATATCGCTTTTGTTAATTACTAGGCCAACCGCAAAATTTAAAAAAAATCCAGAGAAAACTTTTAGAATAAACTAGAACAAGGTATTCTATTGTATTCTTAGACCTCCTTTATAGCAATCTTCAATGAAAACCATTGGAGCATGCGTGCTGGACAAGGAACAGACATCTAATTAATTTTTTGTACAAGTTAAATGCTTCAAATATCCTTTCTCGTTTTGGCAACAAAACGTGGCACTCAAAATTCTAATATGTTTCGTGTCGCCGGGGGCTTTGACCCTTCCGACTGGAAAGAAAAAGCACTGTGACTATTCCTACTGACACGGTTTCGGAAGACAGTTTTGTTGTCGTTCTTTCTGCTTTTGCTGTGATGTCACGGTTTGATGCAGTTGGTGGCTTCTGCGCAAGAAAAGAAATTCGTTCGATGTTTAAGGGAGTAATTTGGATTGTGTTGGGTGTAGTATTTCCTTTTTGCAGCTAAACGGAAATTATTATAATAACAATGATAATCTTTACAATACACGGCCTTCTTTGAAATCGGTAGAAAATGGGTTAAGTTTACAACGCTATATGAGCCTGCATTTAAAAGGTCATTCGATCAAACGGACATAGGAGTGTCTTCTGTGAAATCATCCTATATGAATTATTGATGGATTCAAGGTCGTGGTTTTTGAATGAAGTTAGAGTTATTTTTTAATAGTAAGCATTATACTTAAGTGTTATGAATGAGAAAAAGCAGTACAATGTCTATCTGAGAAATAAAATAAAATGAATCACTGTAATCCTTCAAATCCCAGCTTAAGAACTGAAAGAAATTTCGTTTAATTCTTAGCTGATGTCAACGTGTTTCAACAATGCCAAAAGTATAATCAGATTCTTGGCAAAAATATCATTAAAGTAAAACGAAAATATATAATTTTGTATTCATTTGATATTTCTAAAGAATCAAACATTTTGCTAAATTTTAGCGTTTGCCTAATAATGAAAAAAATTCTTGTCATAAGAAAAAATTCTTGCTATAAACTTTATTAAAATTGTGATTTAAATTACTTTAACTGCGTCAGAATTATAAAATATTCTCTTAGAACGGTTTTGCAGAGGGCATTCAGGTATATATTAAACTTCAGCAGTAAAAGAAAAAATCTGATGTATACACCATATGACTTCCTTGTACGGAATATTAAGTTATAAGCATTTTTTGATGCATTTCGTCTAAACTTATTTCCTCGAATTTCATTAGAGATGTATTTCTTATTCAATTAATTCAGTTCTCACTTCGCGGCAAGGCAAAAGAAAAAAATCTCAAAATATCTTTATTAAAAACTGAAAAATATAGACAAATATAAAACATCAAATGCAGTTAAAACGATTTTTTTAAAAATTATAATTAAAGTTTCTACGCAAAAACAAGCAATTGGCCAGCGGACAAGAAGACAGATTTTTCGGTTCGCAAAACTGAAATTTTTCTTTGGGTCCCACTCAGCAAAAAGACACTGAAGGTGCAGAAACTGACTTACTTCACTATTCTGCTAAGTTTCAAATGTAAACAAATATGGCTGCTATGGTAAAAAAATAGGCTTAGCCACGCTTAAGAAGTTTTAAGTTGTTGAAAATTCTACAACTGCGTGCAGATTAACTAAAGGCATAATAACCTTAACCGGAAGATTAGAACAACATAATTAAATCAGTTTAAAGCAAAAATGCACAATTTACCAACATATAAGAATAAAAAAACTGAGCACACCGAGCCGAGTAATAGAGTGGGTATATACCGGGTGTATCAGTACAGCGGTGGTAAACTTTCAGATACTGTACACTTAGATATTGTACACTTAGACGATGAAAAATCACATAGCAATGCTTGGTCGGAAACGCTTTCCTGGCACGTTAGTGGCGACACAAAACGTAAAAAAGGAAGAACACTAACAGTGAGACAAAACGTGTTTTATTATGTTTAGTACAGCAGAAACTAACAAATAAGAGCAAAAACAAACAACGATCGGCATTAAAGAAGGTGTTCGAAATTACGACCCCGGACCGTGATGCAGGCCTCACTTCTCCCGCGCATTATAAATGGAAGATGCATGACGCACGGTTCTTGCATCACAGTCCGGATCATAATTTCGAACACTTTCTTTGATGACGACCGTTGTCTCTTTATGTTGCTTTTTCTTCGTTTTTGCTGTACTCGGAATAATAAACATGTTTTCTCGGTGTCCGTCGAAAACATCGCGGAGAAAACAGCGCAAGGCCAAAACTTCGTGAAACAAAACCTCGTCGGAGGAAATAAATCAAAGAGAAATTATCGCAGTTCTAAAACATCGTGGTACAAAATATCGTCGTCGAAAATAAAGCGGTTCAAAAACTTCGCAGTTTAAAAACATCGTCATCGTGGTAAAAAATAAAGTACCTACAAGGTCATCGCATGCCGATAACATCGCTGACATGCGTTTTTCAGGGTTTAATAATTGTAAAAAGATACTCGTATAATGATTTGTGAGCGCAAGATGGAAAGAAGGATAATTTTTACTTTAATCTTTTTTTATTAACTAATAAATATTTGTTGAAAATGTAAAATGTAAACTTAAGCAGAGAAAATTATTGCAACTTATAGCACTTAATAGAATTATAAACTGACATAATTAACTAACAAAGATCATTAATAAATTATTTTTTATAAAGTTTTATTAGTAATTTTTCATGAAAAGTGTAATCTAAAAAAGAATAGGAAAAGGAAGATAAGTAACTGCATGACTTTATCTATAAAAAAATTGCCAAGTTAATTATGAGATTATTTTCCTTACATTTGCTAATCTGATACTCTTACAGTACAAATTATTTATTGTTTTCTTTAAATTTCTTGATCCATTTTTTAAAAATTTATTAATGAAAATTTGAAGGAAAAAATTATTCTTCTTTTCATCTTGCACTCACAAACGAATATCCATTTACAGTTATTAAACCCTGAAAAACATATGTCTGCGACGTTATCTTCATGCGATGATTTGTAGGTACTTTATTTTTTACCACGGTATTTTCCACGACGATGTTTTTAAACTATGAAGTTTTTGAACCGCTTTATTTTCGACGACGATATTTTGTACCACGACGTTTCAAAACTGCGATGTTTTCTATTTGCTTTATTTTCTATCACGATGTTTTGTAACACGACATTTTCGCCTTGCGTTGTTTTCTCAGCGACGTTTTCGTCCGCGATGTTTTCGGCTGTAACTGTTTACTCACCTTGTTCGTGTCCTCTCTTTCTTGATTTTTTTTGTCGCCACTACCGTGCCATCAGGAAAGCGTTTCCGACCATGCATTGCTGTATGATTTCCCATCGACTACGTGTACTCTGCCTCTCCTGAAAGTTTGTCACTGCTGTAATGATACACCCTGTATATATATATATATATATATATATACACTTTTGGTGATGGTGCGGCTGATTGCAACCAAAAAGAGAGTTGCACAGCTACATGTTATAGCTGTTCTATAAACAAAATTTCAAAATTCTGAGGCTACTCTTCGTACATACTTACGTATGTAGAGACGTCACAAAAAATTTCTTCTGAATCCATTTTAAATCAATTTTATAATCGTTTATGGAAAACGGTCCTTTGTTCTGTCCTTACATACAGATATCACGCAAAAACATTGTTAAATTGCATTCGATAGCGGTCAAAATGGCTATTTTATTTTTAATGTGATACCCTGAATTTTTCGTGATTACAATACTTCCTTTACTTCGTGCAAGGAAGTAAAATGCATTTAGTAACCTATTGGAATCTGTCTGCTGCTACAGAGTTTAATAACTAGTATTTTGTTTTTATTTTTGATATTGATAGTTTTTACATTTGATTTCGCCACTCAGTAGAGTTTCAGAGGAATTTAATTGCAGTATGTAATATATAGAGTTAAAAATATCTTTTAATGCTTCTAGTCAAGAAAATGGAATTCTTTATGTGTGGTTTTTAGTTTGGTTTCATTATTATTATTATTATTATTATTGTTTTGTTTTGAGCAGTAAAATTTTTTTTGAGTCCTCTTTTTTGAGTTTTTTGGAAATTTGTGTTTAGATGTAGTTAAGTTCAAAATATAATATTTCACAGAAATGTTTTCAGTATTTCATATAGATTTTTTGTTTACTAAATGCTGAATTTATTCCCAAATTCTTGCTTAATAGTTTAACTCTTGCATTACCGAATAGATTGGAAATGTAATTTTCCAAATGAAGCTTTTTAAAAACCTCGAACATAATAATTTACCGAATTCTCGTGATTTTTAAGTAATCGGCTAATTAGTTTTAATTATCGTGCAGCTGCTAATAATGATGGATTTTTTAAATCAGAAGATATAATCTTCCATTGTTAGTAACCTTTTGAATTTAGCAGGTTTTATTTTCGAATTTCTAAATCCGAGAATAAATCTACAAAACCTACCGACAAACTACGAAAATTTGACTCAAATGAAGGAAATCTTGCTCTGCCGGAAAGATCGGCGGACCATGTAAGAATCGTAATATGTAGTTCTTTGCTACACTCGTTAGAAGTAATTTTGCCTATGCTCACACTCAGTCGTTTTCTTTCTTTATTAGTCAGTTATTTTGCTCATCAGCTAGTCATTTTCCTTCTTTATTAGTCAATTGTTTTATTTCTCAGTCAGTCACTTTTTTCTTTATCAGTCAGTTATTTTGTTCATCAGCTAGTTATTTTCTTTCTTTATTTGTCAGTTATTTTCTTCCCTCATATTTTGTTCATCAGCCAATCATTTCTTTCTTTATTAGTCAGCCATTTTGCTTACCAGCCAGTTATATTCTTTCCTTATTGGTGAGTTATTTTGTTTACCAGCCAGCAATTTTTCTCTTCATTAGTCAGTTATTTTATTTATCAGCCAATCATTTTCCTTCTTTATCAACCGGATCCCTCAAATCATGCTATAATATTTTGCAAATGCTTTTTATGTGTAAAAGCAAAGAAAGCTGGCAACCTTTGAAAGAATGCTGCACACAAAACCCTAGACTAGCTTAATCGGGCCTCGTGGTATAGTAAGTTTGGCAAACCCACTGGAAAGCTTTTAGTGCGTCTATATATATACAGCACCGAAAAATCAATAAAGCGGTCATTTTTCATTATTTATCTAACTTTTGGCTGTATAATAATTCCGTCTGTTATTTTAGACTTACATTTCTGGAATATTTTATAAAAATACTGATATCCAAATCAGTATTTTTTGGGAAAGTTTTCTTCAGTCCTAATTTAAAAACTGATGGATAATTATAGAACGTATCTTGTTTACCAATGAAAGATTTTAGGGAGTTGGTTTTTCTTGTGGTTCATATTTGTTTCTGCCTTTCACTCATAGTTAATGCGGTGGCGGTGAGTATATATAGATTACGTAACATAGCGTTTTGTAAAATCGTTTTACATGATCGTGAGAACCAGTCACATTTGCTGCATTTTACACAGTTTCAGCAGCACCTTGATATCTACCACTCCCATTCACGTGAATGCGTGTACCATCGAGACTAAAGGCTTATATTACCAGTATGTGGCATAGTTGACATGATAGGTGTGCCGAATACCATGATCTTGGGTCCGGGCTCGAATTCCAAAGAAAGCATGGATATATGCCCTTTCCGCTTTCTCATGGATGTAACATTGGACGAAGTTCTTGGTTGAATGGACGATGGGTTCCAACATTATCTCAAATACACTGGGGTGCCAAAATTAAGGACGAAACGGTTTTTTCAATACAACTTTGTACAAAAGCTTTCCAAATCAACACATTTAATACCGTACGATTCCCAATACGTAAGGACATGAGTAATGTAAATAACACTTACTAAAAGAGAAATCAGAGGGATAAAAAGAAGCTTTATTGAAAAAGTAACATGGAGCGCAATGCGACTGAAGGCCGAAACATCTCTGTGATGGGTGTCCAGCAAGAAACATCCGGTCTTTAATAGGGGATATGATCTCCCCTGACTGCTAGGCAGGTTTCACATCATTTGTGCATGCTGGATATGTGGTTGTTAATGAGTTGTTGAGACACTGCTGCTCGTTCCTCTTGTAGCACCAATCGCAGTTTCGGAATCGTTACTGGCGATAAGTTACGTGCTGCCACGGGTCTCCCTAGTAAGTTCCGTACATGCTTGACGGGATTTAGATCCAGAGACCTTGCCGACCAATCCATGTGTTCAATATCTTCACTCTCCAACAGCTCTTCGACAGTAACTGTGCGATGAGGTGGAGCGTTGTCGTCCATGAAGAGGAACTGAGGACCCATAGCCCTTGTGAAAAGACGCATGTAAGGAAGAAGAACCTCGTTACAATAGCAGTCCCAGGTGACGAATCTCCTTGGCAGATATGAAGGTCGGTCCGGCTACCGAGCATTATGTCTGCTCGAACGAGAAATCCTCGACCTCCAAAACAGGCCCTTTTGATGATGTTGAAGGGGTTATTGCGTGTTCCCCGCTCTGTCCAGATGTGTATGTGTCTAGAATCGCAACTCAGACTAAATTTGCTCTCATCTGTAAAGAGTACTCGTCCCCATTCATTGTCTCTCCAATCATGGTGTTCCCAGCACCACAGAGAACGCCTTCTCCGATGGGCAGGCGTTAGAGGTACGCACCGTACAGGGCGTCGTGCAAACAGACCACCACCGTGCAGTCTTCTGGCCACGGTAAAACGCGATATCGGTCGTCCAGTCGCCTGTGTCGTGTG